>JAODJX010000083.1:15383848-15404792 GCA_026776945.1 Isichthys henryi
GCGGGCGGCCCCCCGGGCCCCCCCCCCCCCCCCCCCCCGCTTTTTATAACATGAATGTTTTAACATGGCCTCCGAGGGCTCTGCTACTGGGAGACGTTCAGGTTCGATCCATTAAAATATCAAGTGATAAATGGAATGATGGAGCAGGAAGATTATGATGAGAAACCCCAGATGTGGACAGGTCTAGAGTGTCAGTCGGAGTTTCTCTAAATGGAAAGATTTGAGACTGACATTCAAGCCAAGTTGGGGATTGGAGTTTGCGAGGTCTCTCAGAAGGTTCCTAGTTATCCAAAACAGTAAAACAAAAGACCCCCCTCATTTGCTAAGTTCAGTCTGAAAACAGAATTCCCATAGGCCAGGCCAAATTAAACGCAGAGACGGGCTTATAACATACTGCTACATAGGCGTACAATCTAAATCCTATGCTAGAAATGAGGAATTTGCCAGGAAACATACAAGCAGAAATAGCATTAGCATGGACAGGAATAAAGGGCACAAAATTGTGCGCTAACCTTTGTAATGAAGTTGTGAGACTTGCCATGGTGACTTGCTGAAGTCCCAAAACCCAGGAAGAACCACTGTCTGGACAACTGAAACACCCTTATGACCAGCCCGATCAATGTTGGCCATCTCACAAAAATGGTGCATGTCAAGGTCTGGAATATATTATATAACTCACAGTTGACATTACTCGCTTCAGTTGGGTGTGATCGAAATGTTTTGGGTGATTGATGTATATGTATTTGTAGCATCCAAGGGGCTCGGAAAGGTTATGCTTCATGACCCATTTTGATGGCACAGGTCAGTGTACAGGATTACAGTGAGGGAGTGAAGTGAATGCTAGGGTTTCCACGTTCCTAACCCTGAGAGAATGAACACAGAATATGTCCCATAGATACTGTCCAAAGTCCTCTCGGTTCTGCAGAAAGACGAACAGCTACAGGAGTTCAGTATGCAAAGTAAGGGACTCCCATCATCGATTGCCTTCAGTAATACACACTTTGGTGTGTGAGCCATCTGTTCTACTGTTAGACCGTCAATTTGCCAATCACCAAATCAACTGACTAGACCTTTGGAGTAACTTTACGGAAACCCATACTGAGGGCTGGACCCTTTTTACACTGACATACTTAGCAGACATTTTGATCCAAAGTAACGTACAATTGCGAAAGCAGGATCAGACCATCCCTAGAACAACTGGAGGGGATTAAGGGCCTCGCTCAAGGGCCCAACTGGGAAATCGTGCTGCAGACCCTGGGAGATGAACTCACTGAATCATACACTGTCATGTTTTCACTTTCAATTATTGTCCAGAAAACAGAAAATACAATCTCACAGAAATTGCCATTCATAATGGAGAAAATTAATGGAGGCCGAATGTCAGACCAACTCTACTGCAAATCTTGTTCAAGGGTCCAAAGCGAAAATCCTAAAATCATTATAGCGCACCTGCTACCGAAAACTCCCCAATTACGCTACTGGCCACTTCCCCTCCAGCAGAAGCTGTAACATTAATCTTTCAGCTCAAGCCTTGTTCCAGCGTTTTGTTTCCCTTTCATTATGTTGAGTATGGTGACCTAGCAAAAAAAAAAAAAAAAAAAGCAAAACAGGTTGAAAAATGACCTCTCGCTTTATTCAGCTGCTGTTTGTACTGACACAATCCTGCAGAATGAATCTCACTTTCCGGCTCCTAAAATATTCAGCATCCCCCCCCCCCTTACGGTGCACTGAAACTTGAGAATGATTCACCCCAGTGCTTGTACAACCAATTCAAAGTCATTTTTTTTTTTCTCTTTGTGAGTGTGTTGCATTATTCTTCAAGGTTGCGTAACAAGGATAATAATAACGCCATTCTGGTGTGATGTTTCTAGCCCTCTACCTCCTAGTGGATCTGCACCTTCTCGAGGCTCAGTGATTGTGTCAGCCTTTCGCATTTGGGAGCAGAATCCTACATTTTCCCAGGCTGATGTGTGTCTCTGCTAGCTAGGGTACCATATGCCCGTGATCAGAAGGTTGCTAGTTTAAATCTCACACTTGGCAGACTTGCTACATCTCTGTTGGGTTCTTGAGGACCTCGACATGTGTGGATGTCTTAAAAAGAGGAGCATGATGGGATATGCGGGAAAACTAGCACTTTCCAGTGTAATTGATCAAAGGGCAAATAAAGCTGAAATCGGACAGTTGCTTTAAATGCAGAGGGAGGAGTGCAGAAAACCCAGTGTGCTGCAGGAAGGGAGCAGCGATGTTAATTCTGCGGCCCTTTGCACAAATGCAGTCTGTCAGGCTCACTCCATTTGATGTTAATGGTATATTATTATATCTGAATACACGCTGGGGACACTTTGGGAGAACAGATAAAATGAACTGTGTACATACAGTCCCCCACTAAATGTTTCAGACTCAGTAGTCTCCTTTTCTAAGAAAAACAAAGGCCACAGTATAAATAAAGTAAAATAAAAAGGCCATTTTAATGGTAATTTAGATCAAGTTACATGCCTAGTATTCCAGAGACGGGGCCCCTCCAAGGGGGCTGACTCACTAGCTAAAGGGAACCGCAGTGCTTTGTAATTATTTCTCCTACAAACGGCCGTTTATGGCCCGGCCATATTTAATCTCGCGGAATAACATTCACTAAAGGCAAACATGCGTAGCTATATAACGATGCCCCAAATGAAAAGTATGACTCAGAATTGATGCCGAACGTAATGAGGAAGTTTTTAGGACTATGTTGTTTTAAAGAATAAATTTGATTGAGAGTCACCATCAGACTATAATAGGGATTCAGACTATTCAGTTTAACATCTGGCATTATTAACATTAAAACCACCTGCCTAATATTGTGTAGGTTCCTCTCATGCCACCAAAACAGCTCTGACCCTTCAAGGCATGGACTCCACAAGACCTCTGAAGGTGTCCTGTGGCATCTGGCACCAAGATGTGCCAGATCCTTTAAGTCGTGTAAGTCGTGAGGTGGGGCGTCCGTGGTTCGGACCTGTTTGTCCAGCACGTCCCACAGATTTCAGGCCAAGTCAATACCTTGAGCTCTTTTTTCATGTTCCTCAATCCATTCCTGAACAACTTTTGCAGTGTGGCAGGGTGCATTATACTGCTGAAAGAGGCCACTGCCATTGAGGAATACAGTTTCCATGAAGGGGTGTACCTGGTCTGCAACATTGTTTACTGTATGTTGGTGGCATATGTCAAAGTCACATCCACATGAATGTCGGGACCGAATGATTCCCAGCAGAACATTTCCCAGAGCATCACACTACCTGTGGATTGTCTCCTTCCCACAGAACATCCTGGTGCCATCTCTTAATCATGCAAACGAAAATGGCCGTCCACATGACGTGACAGAAAACGCGACTCATCAGACCAGGCCACCTTCTTCCATTGCTCCATGGTCCAGCTCTGATGCTCACATGCCCATTGTTGGTGCTTTCAGTGGTGGACAGGGGTCAGCATGGGCACTCGGACCAGTCTGTGGCAACGCAGCCATATACACGATAAGCTGTGGTGCGCTGTGTGTTCTGACACCGTTCTATCAGACAGCAGTAACTTTTTCTGCAATTAGTGTCAAAGTAGCTTTTCTGTGGCATCAGACCAGACCCACTGGCATCAGTGAGCCTTGGGTGCCCATAACCCGTCGCCGATTCACTGGTTGGCTTCCTTGGATCACTTTTGGTAGGGTCTCACCCCTGCATACCAGGAGAACCCCACAAGACCTGCTGTTTTGGGGATCCTCCGACCCAGTTATCTAGCCATCCTAACGTGACTCTTGTCAAAGTCACTCAGATCCTTCAATTTGCCTATTTTTCCCGCTTCCTACGCATCAGCTTCAAATACTGGCTGTTCACTTAATATAATATACATACTATGACAGGAGCCATTTTAACAAGATAATCAGTTTTATTCATTTCACCTGTCAGTGGTTTTAATGTTATGGCTGATTAGTGTATATCTTAAGTTCTTTTTACTCCTGCAAGACAAAACCACAAAGAACTAGCCTTAGACTTCCATGCTGAAAATTCAGTAATAATGAGCCAGCGTTCAGACCGAATTCACATACTCCTTTAGTCTGCGAATAGAAACAGCACGAAATGCTAAGCTTCCTGTCTGACAACGTCGACTTCATTAACAGGCGGGACGACTGTTGATACACAGCCTTCGTCAAGCTGATTTCACCCACTGAAAGATCTGCCCCTTTGTATCCTACGGCAGTGAACCCTTACAGCATTTAACCTGTATTTGCTCAGAATAACTACGTATCATATTTAACTGACGATTACATCAGAGCGGCACAAAACAAACAACATTTATTGGGACATGGGGCTCAAGGGTGAGTCTCTTTTGTTTGACTTGTTTGCAGATAATGGTGCCCCTGCAGATGTCCCTGGTTTGCACCCTGTATTTATACCTCTCCATGCAGTTATTTAGTCTCCTGTTTACTCGGGGCAAAGTGTACAAACACCAACGGATCCATTACCACAGATTAATCTGGAATCTGTTCAGGCATAATGTTCTATCAGCCTTGGGCTGGGTGGTAAGATCACCTGAACAGATAGAAAATTAAGTCTTAAACAAACCAGACATTACAAGCTGAAATCAAATTCTGCGTATGCAGAAGTTCATTGGGTTTATACTTAAGCCAAATCCATCTTTCCATTTTCAAATCACTTACCTTGGTCAGGATCACAAAGCTATAGTTAAAGTGAGTGCTAAATAATAATCCATCCATCCATTTTCTATACCTGCTTGTCCTGTGCAGGGTCAGGGGATCCTAGAGCCTCTTCCAGAAGCTAAGAGAGCAAGGCAGGGAACAACCCAGGATGGGGCACCAACTCACTGTAGATAATAATAATACTAATTATTATTATTATAAAATAATAATAATAGTGACGGTTTGAGCTGTTTGAACATATACAAGCATCTTCAAAGAGACATATTGGGGAATACGGAAAAACTTAACTTAATCTACCTATATAAGAAACTTTTATGTTGTAAATATATCACAAATTCGCAATTTACATTCACTTTGAAAAACAAGAAGAATAAAAAACAAACTTCTTACCAATCGAGGAACTTATCAACACTAATATCTGTCCGTTTATGAGGCGTTTTTTGGAACATGGCCAAAGTCTATGGCTTAATATTAGTTACTGTGACTGCATTAAAAAACTAAAATAAAACAACAGATTCTGGACTGATGGTATGCAGGGTGACAAAAAAGAAAAGAAAAGGCACCAAGAAAAGCCAAAACGAAGCAAATCTACTGCAAACAATGATGTGCAGGGTAGATGTGGTTTTCCTTCCTGAAATAACAACCGCGCATCGAGCGGGCGGGGCACATTTCGCGGGCGGGGTGTTTAGGGGGCGATTCGCGGGTAAAGGCTGTAAAACCGTTTATTAGCTCTGCTGTGTGTCAGATAAGAGCCGCTTATGAAACTTCATCGTAATAACTGGTTTATGATGTTCAAACGCTCGAACATCACAAAAACATTTTAAGTCGGACAAAAAAAAAACAGGCAAGATTTGTCCTGCTTCATGTTTATGTTCTATCCGTGATCTCTCCTGCAGATCTAGGTGCAGAGAAATCACCTATTAGTATTACCCATCACCTCCGTGTGGGTGAAACGCAATTATGTGTCAGATTTTTGGTTTCAGCCATCAATTAGTAAAAGTGTTTTTTTTTCAGTGCCACAACTGAATCAGATTCACATGAAAAACTTCTAGAAGGAGCCCCTCTGCCGGATCTGTCAGGTGCACAAAAAGCCTGCTGTCGCACGGTTCCTCACCATAAACTTGACACCACCAGAAGGATCTGGAAACTATAAGAACTGGTAGGTGTCACTTCATCTTCAGCTAACAGATAAAAGAATGAGTCACAGGCTACTGATGAAGGCTAATCCTGCAGAAGAAGCGGTGTGAGAGAGATGGGGATGGTATGTGTGTGCCTGTGTTCGGAAGGTTGCTGGTTTGAACCCCAAGACTGGTAGAGTGATGTTACAGCTGGGCCCTTCAGCAATGTCCTTGACCCCCCAGTTGCTCCAGTGACAGGCTGACTTTGCTCTCTGATCCTCAGTCGTACCTCATTTTGACGATCGCCTAGAGTGCTGACTTCTGAGGGGGCAGCGACTTACCACCTAATTTCACTTTGCCTTGGACATGGGCACCAGTACTGATGCTCGCCTGGGACTCCGGTGCTGGACAAAAGCATTGGCCAAATAAGTACGTTTTCAAACTGAACCAGGATCCAGTCCACTTACCCTTTACAATCATTCACATTCAGGCACGAAAGATACATTAAAATCCTGCTTACTTGAAGACACACCATGGTGCAGTCGATAATAGGTAGTTTACTCTTAGCCCAAACATATACCACATAAATTACCTCCTGCCTTCTTAAAAGACCTTTATGTGAAAATTATTTCAATATGTTTGTACTGAGATTAAACCAAACAATTAAGGCATGTTGAATTTCCTTCGCCATCTGTTTGGATGTGTCTGTGTTTCTGCCTCAAAACGGAGATTAATCAGACAGTCATGTTTGGTTCATCACTGCAAGTGCATAGCATACTGAGATCCCTTGAATGGGTCCCAATCACAAACTCGGGCCAGCTTCTGTAAACTATCAGAGAGGGGGAACCGCTTCGTCCCACAAGCCAAAATGGCAAAAACACATGTACAGATTTCATGATCATTATGTTGAGCTACTTAATGAGTTGATCTTTGGCTTAAATTCTCCCAGACAAGATGAGCTGACAGGCAAAGATAGAGAGTTAGTTATATAGTGGATATAATCTTATTCTAGATCAGCCAGGGCTGCGGTCATGTGCCAGATTTTAATTTATCGAGCTAACAAAAGCAGCTGTTGTCAAAATCCTTCCAACATAAGCTACATTTATCCCTGTGCTTAATAAGCATATAAGAATCTGAGTGCGCCCATTCCCAGGTATGGAAAGACTTCGAAAGGAGCTGATTCTCTGTGATTGGAATCCAGAGCGATTTTATGAGGCTGCTGGGTTTAACCCTGTGCTGTTTATTTAGATCTGTTCGGCTTTGGCCTTTTCTGCAGGTAAAACATTGAGAAATGAGGAGAAGTCACCAGCCCATGCCTCCACGAACATGGAAATCCACTTCATGAAAATTAAGCTAAAGGAATTCATCTGCTTTGCAATTTACTTCCACGCTCCAGAGACCCACACACCCAAAAATAACGTGTCACAGTGGCTTCCAATCATAAAAGAAAAACAAATCACCATTTTTTTCCAGTTTATTTCTGTCATCTAACTCTGGTGTCCTCTAAAACATCTTAACAGTATTTATAGCATTTATAGTGTAGTCGGGTTCAAGCAGGATGTTATCTTACTGGCGTGCAACGTTGAGTAACGTGTTAAATCGATGAGGTGGTGGAAGGTCTCCCAAGGGATGTGTGTAAGTCAGGGTGTGCTTCTAAAATAGCCTGAAGGGGGAGCTAATGATCTCAGCAACTAATAGGCTGCAGAGGACTGTGAATTCACATTGCCTTAAAACATCCTATTTTTAGCTAGTAGGTAGTGTGATGGTTAACCACCTTGACCTAAGAGAGCAAAAAGGTGTCCAATTGTGCTCTCAGGAGGAGCTCTGGTTTTATATTTTTGAGGGAGTTATTTAGACTGGATTGCTGCAGTAAGACCCAGCCGTATATGATAACAGGCATGATGGTACGCCTGATTTGTGCCCATTGCATCCTGGGATAGGTGCCAAGCTCCCCAGAATCCTGTACTGGATAAATGATGTATGGGTTGATGAACAACTTGTATCTTATCTCGTTCGATAAGATGGTGTTTAAATCGGCAAAATGCTAAGAGGATGATTAATTAGCACCCTACAAATTTTTACCACCTATAATTTTCTTAGAATAAGTTCCCACCCCTGTATTCAAATAAAGTCTCAGCTGCTGTACTTTCAGGCTTTCAAATCCATGTAGTTTAATAACTTGGTTCTCAAGCTGAGGTTTCTGGTGAATTTTCTCTAAAAGTACCCTTAACCATGTATGACGTTTGGGTAAAACTGACGCGCAGCTAGCTGATGACATGGTGTAATTAACAAAACCACAGTTATATTAATTAGCTAGAGCATGAGCGCAGTATAATGCGTACATGGAGAAGCGCTACACCTTCAAGACAACTACAAGATGGCATTTTTTTAGCTGTTTCAGAGACTCACAAAAAAAGTGACATCCGAATAGCACAAAGCTCATGAATGTCAGGGTGGACCTGACACTGGGATGTACTATATGCAGTACTACAAGCCAGTCAGAAACATCGCAGATCCAGAATCTGTGATATTGTCCATCTGACACGTGAGAAAATCCACCATTCAAACATCTCAAAAAGGTGCCAGCCCGAAGAACAGTCCCCAGAAATAGTGGTGATGCACAATGGCTTTTCATACTACTAAGTGGAATTTCACCAAACCCAAATTTATAATAAATCACAATATTCAATATTTTACTGTGTGTGTGGATGTCTAATCTCACCAACTGTTTTCTTGATGGACACCAACATTCGTGAAAAAATGCACTGCCAGTACCGAAACCTCAAAACCCCAAAATGTTTCCAGCAGTGCTAATGCCTATCTGAATCAGCCACCATTCATATGAACATCTACTTGACATTTCCACCAAGTCCCTCTACACTGCAATTAAATCCTGATAAATTCGGCAGTCATTGGTCGGACCAATTGTTTAGGTTTAAAATGCACTAATTATTCCAAACGGTGAGCATAAAGGTCACCTTAATTACATTGTTTCCCCACTGCTTCAAGACGTATACATGAATTCCACACATGCGAGGTTTTCAAAGACCATGCCGTTCTTGGGGGTGTCAATTCTGACTGATGACCGCCTCTGACCCTCCAGCCATTGGGTTGAAATACTGACTCCAAGTGACTCAGAGATAAACAGCTAGCATTTCATAAGGGCTACAGGCATCTGGAATGTAAGAAACAACACACACAGCATTTAGCAACAGACCTTTCATTTTGACTTATGATGTTCTGTCTGGCAAGACGCTGATTGGGATCTAAAGATCTGAAGAGAAACTAAGAGCGTTGTTGTCTACCCTAAAATGTACTCTTAGATGTGTTAGGTGATTTGATGAATTACATTGGAGCAAATCCCAGTTGTTCTGTGATTCACGGCAAACAGAATTTCATCTGAATTGTGGTTGAATCCACTTGTCTATTATGTCCTGCTTAACTTGACTCGGCATCAATGTAGGATGTCAAACAAAAGGATGTAGGATATCAAAGCAGCATGAACTCGCAGGAAAATATGCCCAGTATCAGGGTGCGCGAATCCTTTGCAAAATTGTGTCATTAAGTCTTATTGACAGGACATCTGGGATATTAGTATGGGGTTATATAAATACTCAGGAGGGAGATCTGGGACTTTCTTATGGATGTAAACACATGTGACATGATGACAGGGTCACCTTTTCGAACTCTAACCCCAGTCTCAGAGGGCCACCCTAACCTGCCATTCTCATATAATTAAACACATCTCTGGCTAAGACACATGCCACACATATCACCTTGTCGGAATGAAAACAAACTAAAGGACATGGTTTCCTGTCTCGTTTAAAGTGCACTTTGGTTTGTAATATAAAGAAGAGTCGGGAAAGTCCAGCAAGCAGTAATGTCTTGAAGGCCTGTCAACTGGGACGCCGATTCTTTTACCCAACAGAGTACTTTGATCCAAGAACCTGAAGGTATAATTCAGTATCAAAGTACATACATCACACAAGTCGCATAACTTATAAAAATGCTTTTGGAGGTTTTCGTCTTTCTCGCACCTTACTTGAAGAAAGGGGAAAGAATAAATAACTTTTCTATGACTGATAATAGATCCTGGAATGCCACAGAAAGACAAAACAAGATGTCAGTGAGAGAATAACATTTCACCCGTCGAGGATTATTTAAATGAAAACAAAGGCCGTGTGTTTCTCAACAGAAACCATTACTGAATCAGAAACAGAGCTGCCCGTTTTAGACTGAAAGATCGCCTCAAAATGCTGTCGAAGTAGAAAAAGCTGTCGACAGGTTGATGTTATCACTTTTAGAGGGTTTTTCCACCACAGATTGAGATTTTTGCCCGTGGAAAAAAAATCCCACTAAATTCTCATCTTTCCTTTGAAGGGGAAATCTTGCAAAAAAAACTGCATTCCCGAACTGTTATTAGAATTGACACCAATTATTACTTTCCTCTGTAAGTCCTAAAGAGGTTTTTTAAAATACTGCACTCTACCATCTCAGACGATTATAGACTATCATACACCATAGGTTTGTCAACAATACAAGCACAATCATTTTAACAAAAATTAGACTCAAAATCACACTCATGGTGGATTATTAATAAATAAAAAAAAAGAAAGCAAAAGGCAAGAGTTTGAACTTGATTGCAAATCTGATTTTATAAATAATTTATACAATAAGCATTTTTATATTTTGTTTCGGTGATTGTGAGGGACACCTAATTAGAGCCAGTTAGTACTTTACTGTTATTTAATGTTGAGTAATGTTATCTTTTCGTGGTGCTAAATGATTCATGAGAAACCAGTGATTATACAACATGGAAATGACTGGGGGGAAGGTTGCCCTCGACCCATAAATTACAGGACACACTAATTGACACAGACAAGCAGGCATCGAAGTAGCGGTTTTTGTTGTCAGTGGCAAAAAAGCCAAGGGCCAGCTCTGGGTCCCATGTGAATGTCATGAAATTTTCATTAGGGTGTATGGAATGCAATTATGAAGACATGATATCTGACTCGAGCAGAATTCCTCTTTAGCTCAGCCGGGGTTAAGTCAAATGACGGCTGTCCTGACACGTATCCCTTTAAAATGTCAACTTTTCGCTACGTGCCCATTTTTTTATGAAATAGCTAGCAACTATAAAGAGGCCTAAACCTTCCTCACGTTTGACGACTCCCTCAGCATCGGAAAATCATTGCTTTAAAAAAGCTTCCTCCATGACTGCTATCATTCTTAACCCTCTGTAAAGAAAGCTGGCCAGTGCTCAGACAATGATCTGATTCAGTATGATGCTGATTAATCCCCCAGGCGTGCTTCTGCTCTGCAATAAAAAGACCAGCAAATACATCCAAACCACACCTCAATAAGGAAACACATACCCATACAGGAAACATCTTAGGCCAACAATACTGCCCGTGTTCAATAGCACAAATAAAAATATTAGCTTAGACTCTATAACGGGAAATTAAATCATTTCAATAAAATTACTGCTGGCAACAGCTAGCTTGCTTTTTCAGTCAACTGAATTAGATATGAACATGTTAAGTGAGTAGATTATATAAAGCTGTACTGCAGGCCTGTTGTAAATTGTAGTTATTACATTTATTAATTTAGCAGATGCTTCCATCCAAAATGATATACAATTCAGAAAGTCAGACTCTGGAGCAATAGGGAATTAAGAGAAATCAGTAGCTCAATGGTGATGGGCACTCTGCTGGCACTGGGATTTGAACTGGTGACCTTGCAACCACAGGGACAGAGATCTGAGCCACAGAGCCACACATGACCCCCCCCCTTGCTTTTTGTTTGCAGAGTTTAAATGTGTCCCTCAATATGGCAAGTGAGTTACCAAGACATTACGGTAACCTGATTCGATTTACATTCTTGTTCTTTAAGCAATTCAGTGGGTGGTGCCTGCTAGGCTGGTGCTGCCCTCCAAGCAATAATCACAATCATAATAATTATAATAATCATTGATACTTTATTGATCCCCATGGGGAAACTGTCTTTACGCCTCCCTCAACTTGCCCTTTTGTAGAGTAAGCTGTCCGCTCAGGGCAGCCAGCCATAGTAGCGCCCAGGGAGCTGGGGGTTAAGGGCCTTGCTCAAAGACCTGCAGATGTACTGAGGCCGGGTTTGAACTGGCGACCCAAAGTGATGGTTTACAGTGATGGGATGTTGTTAACTTTCCAAAGTGTGCACCAGATCACTCTTATTCAGACCTCTGCTGTATGGATAGGAGGTGACAGGGTTTTACTTCTGCAGCATGCTGTCTAGCTGGGCTACATTCAAGATGCAAACAGCCTTTTAAGGCACTTTTTTACCACACCAGGTACCGTACTTTTGAAACTTCAAGAAAGTACCAAAAGTACGGTACTTCAAGGTTTTGATTTTCCACTGATGGAAAAACTGGTACCCGCACTAAATAACATCACAACACGAGGCGGGATATTTTGCACTTAATCTGAAAAATGGCTGCAGTGTGTTATACTGTAGGGCTGCATGATTAATACCAATATCACATGCTATGCACATGCAGTACTTACATTGTTCGTCAGCTCGATTGAGATCTGGGTTTTTCCTACCTTTATACTGTACATCCAGACAGGGAGGTTTAAGTTTTGCCAAAACATACTCACTCTGTCATAGGAAAAATAACGCGCCAAGCTTTGCAATTATAATTATTATTCCTTTTCACGATTGTGCAGTATGTGTTTAAAAAATCAATTTAAAGTTCACCTCCACTTTTGCATGAGCCCTGCTTGTGTTCTCCGAGACAATCATAATCATTTTCATGTTTACTGTTTAAATCACTCCTAGACGGGTTTGTGAGAAATTTATGTTGAACTCCTTTTTGCTTCATATATATCATATATTTATTATAACAAAATCACACTGCAATATTTGGAAATTTTCCAAAACTATGCTGCCCTGTAATATGTTATTTCATGTCATGCCATCCTTATCTTGTTATATCTTTTCTTCCAACTATAGATCACAATTAGTTTAAATCTCTTCATTTGTCCACATCTACTATTATTACGTATTTTTAGAGGCAGGCTATTTTCATAAGGAAGCATTTGCAAGTCCCACCCCAAAATGTACCCCAGCTGGTTTGGCACTTTAGTTACTGGAACTTGTGGTACTGGTAATTGACTGGAAGTACAGTGGAAAAGGGAAAGTACCAAAAGCACGCTACCTGTTGCAGTGGAAAAGCGCACTAAAAAATTATCCGAAGGGTGGGGAGGGGAGAGAAAACACTGGAAAACAAGGTTGTTATGATGTTGAAAACCATAAAGAAAACAAGCCAGATGTTTTATTCAAGGCAAACGATGCAGGACCACCATCTGCGAAGAAGTTAAGCTAAGTTGTAGCTGATGGTAAGGTAAGGCGACCTGACAAGGCTGACACCTTCCACATCATTCCGTGGAAGGTATCTGCAGTGTTTGGTTCTGTAGTGTTCCCTGATCATCGTGTGTTGGTTTGCCACACAGCATAGCTTCATAATCAGTAACACACAGCTACTAAGTGGACACAAGTCTCTATTATCAATTATGACATCATTTGGACCTTGAAGAAAAAATTGGCAACTACAACCTGCTGATTGCAACAACCACGAAGTTCGGCTTGGCCCCGGTGACTGGAATATTATCCCATTAACTTTAATAACTTTAATAAGCCTCTGCACTCCATCGAGACGGCCATGTTGTGCAAAAGTCATTAGTCTGAAATAAATCATTAGTTTTTATATTAACACTCCGCAGTAAACATTTTTTTGCAGATTAATAGCAGGCGATCAAACAAACCCTCTCGGTTAATTTCTCAAAGGTAGTTTCTTCTCTTCTCCGATCCAGAAGTTCAAAACCAAATCAGTTGGAAGAATTGGCTGACATTTTTAACGCTTGCAAAACACACCCTGCCCCCTATTTTTTCAAAATTAAAGCTGTTTTTTTTTTTTTTTTTAAAAAAAAGGCAGTTTATTGATCATAACCAGATGTACAAGTTTCTTCTGAGTTAAATATTAACTATTCGGTTAAGGCGTGCATCTGTCGAATTTCCTTATACTTATATATATGTCCTCTTGTTTGGCATTCAAGTTAGTCATGGTGATATAGTGATTATAATAAATTAATGAGCTATAGAAACTCATTCTGATTTGGCCTTTTTTATTACAGAACATAACGTCCATTTTAGCGGCATGGATGCAATCATATGCATACCAAACACTTAAAACACACAATTGCAAAACATGCAAGTGAAGTAAATTTTCCTTGATAACATGAATAACTTGGGCAGTAAAATCTAAATTTATAAATAAAAAACATGAGTGTTCATGTTACACAGTAACAGTGAAGTAAATTGCATTTTAATTAATGCAAGATGTCCTTCCTTACAATGACGTTAAATTAGTGGTGAGAACTGCGGGCCAAAAGCTAATATTTCCAGACCTTTGAGCAATCAAAAGTGGAGAGATTACAAACCATACACAAAATCTGATTTATTGAATGGAAAAGCCGTTTCTTCTTAGAAGACAACGGACAACTGATAATATCCAGGCTTCTGGTTTACCGCTGACTCACAGGAGTATCACTTTAAAACAAACACCTACTTATCTGAAAACGTTTCTGTTCCCAGCCGTAAGAAGGAAGACGAAAACCAATCTCTTATTAATAACAGTATTGAGTGCTGATAAAACGAACAGTTTGAATCCCCTAATTACCACGTACCGAATGGGGGTCAGTAACAAATGAACAAGCAAGGTCTCAAAATGTCACGCTGCAAGCGGACCATTGAATAATCTGACTCAACCACCTACATTTTCAGTAAAATGTTCCCTTTAGACGATTAGCTAAACGTTTACGGTCTCTGTCACATTTCTCTTGAAACTTCTCTGTGTGTTCTGATCACTTTGTTTCTATAAATCTTTCGGGACGGTCGCGGCGGGTGTGCGTTTAAAAACTGAACATTCGTATTGAGAACTGTATAAGCAGCCCATTTGAAACACTGGAGACTGATATTTGGTAAACTTCACAACCAAGAATTCCGAAGCATTATGGGAATGTTATGGCACAGAGGTTCACTTTCTTGATTTATTCCCAAATATAACACGATGCGAATAAAGTTTTAATTGTGTAAAAACTTTTAATTGATAAAATCAAGCCCCAATTTAAAGTATTAAGTAGGTTTCGGGTTCATTAAAATATATATTGTAAAAATTATAAAACGCAAAAATAATTAATATGTTTTTTTTTATTGGCTAATTTGCCTAAAACATAAACTCCTCCCTCCTGATTAGAACACGTTGGCTTGGAAAAGTTCTGGTTTCCATGGTAACGTGAGGAGGTTAAGCCAGAAGACTGGAACAGATGACAGCTCGGAATTTTAAGAGGTCTTTTCAGTGTCTGTCCTTTGATTGCACTGACCACGCATTGGCCGGTTTCAAGCGGAGAGAAGGGATACCAGTTTGAAAAAAAATATACCTTCCTGAAACAATCTTATTCTTTTAAATAAAATGTTTGAATATTTTCTACAGTAAAAAAAAAATAATCATAATACAAAATATTACGAAACGAAATTTTTACGGCTTGTAATAATTATTATCAAATAATAAAGCATACCATGAAATTTTGATTTTATCTTTAATATATTTCAGTCAAAGTAAGGTGACAAGAACATAGTTTTGACTTGGGGTTTTGTTTATTCAAAACTTAAAATATATACCTAGGAAATAATTGTTGTTGCTATGTCAGATTCACTAATTGTTGTTTTACCTGGGCCTAGAGTAAAAAGCAGCTGTTTAACCATAGTGAATGGCAAACTATAATAAAAAAAAGATACATCTGAGTTGTCAGTATGTTGTCATTAAGCAATTAATTAATGTAAGCCCATCCGTTTTACTTACTACTGGTGACGATCGGTAAATTAATTTTTAATTGTTTAATTATCATATGCACTATAAATTACAATTAGGACACTATCCAAGTATGCAATAAGTTTTAATAAATGGCTAAATGGGATTTCTACAACACGTATGGCTTCTACAACATGTATGGCTTCTACAACAAGAATTCCCTGCTTTTTTGATCTCAACCTAAGGCTTTGTTTCGGCAAGCAAACAGAAGTACATTACTATCTAGGTCAGCATTTTCACAGGTAAAATCATAGGCTTTTCTTTCTGTGCTGTCTGTGACACGTCTTGGAAAACGCGCGTAAAAATAACGAACCATCACAACCTTGCGTTTATGTCACCGAACGTATCCCCCTTGAGTAGCGATCTCGGGGCTATAATCCAGTGCCGAGATGTTCTGGCCACATATCGGGGCAGCATCCATTTCAGCCAATTTGCTGTTTGTGCGGCCGCCCCCGTTTCACAGAAGTCTTATCAACCCAGAATCTCACAGTTATGACCTACAAACTATGAAAACCCAGCAGAGGCCGTGAAAGATTCACCTTATAGAAAGTGAGTAGCAGGAGACGATCGGGGTCAGATAAAACATACAGAGACATTACGACAGTAGGAAACTGAATAATTACAAGAAGGATGCATGGGTAATAAACTCATATTTCATCAAAAGTGATTTCAGTAGTTAAAAGCTGAACATTTACTCGCGAATCTTGTGATTAATCTAATTATTAATTAATATCACGATGTTTCGATCAAAACCGCTCTTAATACTACAAATCTGTTAATAAATAAGCCATACGTTACTTCAAATGGAAAAGAACATTACTTAAACCGTTACTTAAAAATGTGACGTTTAAGAATCGCGGCGTTTTGTAAAACATGAATCAGTGCTGGTTGTAGGTATGGACAGAAGTGGACGTGGAGGTCGAATGTGTGCTTTTTTCTCCGCAGATCACTTACAAATACACGAAATTACTGTAACGAAACAGCAAACTGTCTACGCGTGTGTGTGGTGGGGGGACACTGTGATACCCAACCCCCGCCCAGGATCCCCCTCCCCCCTTAAACATCCCCATCCCCCTTAAACATACAAGGACTAACCTTACAGAACAAGACCGGCATTATTTCACAAGGAAGATCATCAGTACATAAGCCAAGACACCTCATACTCCTATATACAGTGCATAATTTAAAATCAACACTGTTTTATAAACGTATATTTAATCCTCCGCAGGTGCATTTGTCATGTGTTTGATACTCATGGCCACTTAGTTTCTACTAAAGAAAAATACCAAAAACGTGCATGATGTTCCACGCTACAGCTCCATCTGTGGCAACCCTTGGCAAAAAATATTCTTACTAACATTATGCGATCAAGAAAATAAATCATCCTCCTAACTTCACAGTTCACCGCAAAGCGTATTCACACAAAGCAATCCGTCACACTCTTGTAGTATTGTAGGCTGCCTTATTATGAGTTACAATGCATCGATGCTTTCAGTTAAATGTAAAGTAGTTGTCAAAAGCAGGGCTGCACTGAGATGTGCATGCGAGTGTGCTGTTCGAGGCTATAAAGCGCACGCTACCAGAATGTATGTACTGGAAACCGATTTGAATAAGTATTAGTGCCAGTAGTAGGGTGCCAGTTTAAGTGTTTTTTTTTTTTTTTTTTTACAAACTACAACTGCAACTAAGAAATGTGACTGAAATTCCAATTCGTCGACGTGTCATCCAGCTCATAAATGAACCACTTCAGCCTGTTTTAGATTGCGTTCTCATGCACCTCAATCACATTTTAATCTATAGAGAAGTGCGTTAGTTTTGCATGCATAACTTTACGTGCTTTTGCTCGTTTTAAACATATTGGCTGCCACTTTAATTCAAACCATCCAGCATAAGTGCATTACTCTGGCTGAAAAGTGTCATCAGACTTCACTATGAGGAAATTCAGGACTAACTTTTTAGTTATTTTTCTTACTGAGATGCAGAGTAGGAAAAGAGACGTTCATCACCTTATTGCAATAGTAAGGGTCCAAGCGATGCGAGGGTCCCAAACAAGACGGATCTGTGGCTGATGGAGGCTGAGGTGGAGGAGGATAAAACCTTACGTCCATTTCAGAAGAAACATCAATCAATCACCTCCTATTCAGTTCCTCTTCTTTTCTTGCAAGAGGAGTCGACACAAAAAAGAGTGAGAAATCGGCGCGCAACTTAAAACCGAGGTATTAGTAATGCTGAAAATTGTCTCTGCCTCACATCCGTTCGCGGTTTTGAGAAGAAAAAAATGACTTAAGATGAACCAGTACCACAAGGTTTCTGAAAATGAATGTATACTCAAATGTTGGCTTTTGTTTTTTTAAGCTTTTAGAAAGCGATCGCGGGAAGTGCAGTCGCGGAGATGTACTGGCAGTGACTGGCCCGTTCACTTAGCGAGCCAGTGTCCTATTTGCTTATACGCTCTTAACATTGCACACAAAAGGCTGCACACGAAAGTGCGCATATCGCCGAATTTCACATAGGGGGCGCTACTTAGACATCCTCCTCATGGACTGCCGGGCTCTTTATCAGCGCTCTGCTGGTCGATTGCACATGATGCATTAAGATGACAACATAGCCTATCTCATAAAGACTGTAAATAAACAGCCAGCTCCAATGACCCAACTAAACGTACGCTAACTACGGTATGATTATTATGAATTTCCCGTCATTACTATTAAAATAACCATTTTAATTTAATTAATTAAAATGGCAATTAAAAAAACTTGAGAGCAGCATGTTTATAAATCGGTCATCTTTAATTTAACCGTGGAATATTATGAAATATTGTTATTAGATAATAATGGTATTAGATCAAGTAGCCTAATACGAAAGAAAGTGCTAAACTGTATTAATCGATGACAAATTAGTTTTAAATGTTTTAGGTGACTTTTAACTAAATCTCTCTCTCTCTCTCTCTCTCTCTCTCTCTCTCTCTCTCTCTCTTATATATACACACACACACGTCGGGTAAACATATCTTTATGGGGACCGCTCATTAATTTCTATGGGGAAAATGCTAACGCTAACTATGACAACCTTAACTCCTACCCAGCCCTAACCATAACCATAAGTAACCAAATAAAATACAACAGATTTTTATTAGATTGAGTTTAAAAAACGGGTATTCATCACGTTGTGGGGACATTGTGTCCCCATAAGGTAAGGTATACCCGCTCACAATCATTTATGTGGGGAAAGGTATGCCTGTATGGCTAAGCGATATTTTTGAGCTGCTCCTATACTTTCATTTTTGGTAGGTTTATACCAACCGCAATAAAAAAAATAAAAGAAAACAGCAATATTGCCAGCAATAAATAATGCCACATATACGTAGCACCATAAATAATTGAGCAAACAAATTAACGGCCTCCAGCTGCTATTTAAACTCGGTGTAGATTTTAACACCACATTAATAACAGCGTTCAGACATTCCACTCTGATGAATGAATGTCACTGGATCCCGAGCCCGTCTTTCTGTCATGCATATGTGCCAGAGACACGGTGATGAGTGACCGCGGCTGAGTAGCGCAAATCCAACAGTGTGTCGGCGCCACAGCGCGCCCCATAGGGCAGAAATACAACTAAAGGTTGTACAATGTCTAGGTTTACTGTTCTGCTGTCGATATGTTGGCCTATTTGCCTAGATGTTTTCGGGTAACTCAAGCTGAAGCACCATGCTTGCATTTCGTTGATTACCATTCATTAAACGTCCTTGACTCAGGTGTGGAATTTCTGCCTCTCATCTTTGAGACCAATATCCTGTGATATCGGTCATCTTTCATTTCCATCTTGCTCTCTGCCACCCAGCAGCTAACATATTAACGATCTGGACAGTAATCCTACTGGCTTTCCATTTCAGTGCTAAGTTTCTGAATATTTGCACTTAAAATATTAAATTGGCATTTTACATTTGTGTAGCAGAGGATTTTATCCAAAGGGATGTACGTCATTGAGATAGTATGGTCAGTAATTGGAGTAATTGGGGGTTGCTGCTGACCCCATGGGATTTAAACCAGAAACCTTCTGGTCACAGGCTTAGAGTCCCACTAAGTCACACACCTCCATTTATGTTCCTCCAATCAGTTTTTAAACCAGAAACGTTTTTGTAAGTCGTGGGATCACCTACAAGTAGATTGAGCGTCTCCCAAATAATTTGGAATGTTCAGAGGTAGATTCATTCCTCATCCATTTATTCAGCATTATACCAGCTAACCAAACGTTCCTACTTTCTGATTAACCACTTTTGTCTAACTGAATCTCTTAATTCAAGCAGGCAAAATTATATTTAAATCTTAAACAGCATATTCTGAACAACAGTAAAATAAGGAGATAAGACAATATATTGCAAAATTTATACAAAAATAATTTTGCATATTTACCAAGATGTGTCTCCTGATAACTGGCTTTCAGATGGTGAGTTACGGAAGAACACTGTGTGAGTAACACCTCAATCCAGTCCTTTGTTTAATGAAAAGATGCTTTCTTTCTCTTTGTACAAGTATGAGAGCAGATACATCAAATGTGTTATTTCCTGCATATCCCATCCTGCTCTCCTATTTTTTAGGATATACGCACACATGCAGATGTGAGAGAGAGGCTTATGGCACATGGGCAGCTGCTCAAATGGTGCCCCTGGAGTATTTTCTGAGGTGTTAAAGATCTTGTTCAAGGATCCAATGGATATATGGCTCCTCTGCTGAACATGGGATTAGAACCGACAACCTTCCAGTCACAGGCTTAACCCAGTGAACCTCACACCGCTGCTGCTGACAGCATTCTTGTCATCTATTGGGACTCCTGCTGCACAAAATACTTCCAGGATTCTCCGTCGAGATGCATGATAAGTATCCCGAATTGGAGTCTGCTAGTTTACTGCCCCCCCCCCCTTTAAAGTTTAAGGAACTCTCTATAGACAATGACTTTCCCACCTACTCAACACCTTAAAGTAGCATTACACCTACAAAAGTGTAACTAACTTCTTTGCATCCCTTAGCATTAAATCTGCACATCTCGTGTTTCACATTTACAGTGTCACTGTACTTTATTCCCATAGTATCATTAACGAGCCATATGGGTGCAATAACCGGTCTGATCCAAAATCCATCCATCCACCCATTTTCCCAACCGTTTATCCTACTGGGTCGTGGGGGGTCCGGAGCCTATCCCGGAAGCAATGGGCACGAGGCAGGGAACAACCCAGGATGG
>JAODJX010000083.1:15442901-15456387 GCA_026776945.1 Isichthys henryi
ACGGGAGAGAGAGAGGGGTAAGGAGAAGACACTAGGCAAACAGGCAGGGTTCGGAAGCAGGGTAAGACAATGGACAAGAGAGTGCTTGGTAAGGCTACGAATCATGAGCGCAATACTTCGCGTCGGGCTGGTGTTTGCTCACTGATCTTATCCCCAGCCTTGTTACGGGCAATGAGCTGCAGCTGGGGTTTCCGCCCGTGTGGGCGTGACAATGGGCAATGAGCTGCAGCTGGGGGTGTCCGCCCGTGTGGGCATGACAATTATATGCGGGGTTTATAATTATCAGGTGTCAGAGAACAAGACATTAATCAGGAATGTCATCCAATGCATCGGAAACTGTGAATGGCTCTGTACTATTGAACCGAAGGCTGGCACAGCTGACCGAAATGCAGACATCCTGTAAATACTGCATTTAAAGGCCTTATAATATGTATGTTTTTATGCAAAACTTACTTTCCATCCATGGATCATGCAAACATTTTTGGTGACTGGGAGTCAAATGATGTTTGGAAACATTTGGGTTTTTATAAAATAATCATGACATTCAAAATACTGGAGCTTTTTTTGTTTTGCATACATTCTTGTTTACGATATGAAAGATACAGGAAAATACACACACACACACACATATTTATATTAATATCTTTGAAAAAAACTCTCCACTCATGTCTATGGGCAAAACCCTAAACCCAGTAATGATGACCTTAACCCCTACCCAACCCTAACCATAACCATAAGTAAGCAAATGAAATATTTGGTTTTAGAAAATTGAGATTTATAATGTATGAACCTGAAAAATGCCCCCACAAGCTAAGAAGCTCCGCCCCCCACCCACACACACATAGATACATAGAAATACATATATTTTATAGTGCAATCTGATTCTGCTCCATCTCTCCCCAGGATTAAGGTTGCTATATTTGCTATTTCATATTGAAACATTCAAAACGCTTTCATTCTGTCACTATAGATGTCAAACTGTGATACTTAGGCTACTGGGCACACCATAGCACCTGCAGTTTATGTAACTTCGCCTCCATAACCATGCAGAAATTCGTTCAGTGTTCCAGTGGATCTTGAGAGCAGGCACTCTTTGTTTCTTCTTATCTCGCTCCATGTGGGCAAGCATCCATTATGTTTTATCTGATTGTTCTCCTTTCCTGGGGCTTGTGTGTGTGTTCCTGAGTTACTTTGGTTGGATTTTAGTAGCAGCCGATTCTCATTTTGTTGGGGATTCAGTCAAACACAGGCCACCATGACACTGGTGTGATGTACCAGAATACATGATAACCTGAAGTAATACCTCAAAGGACTGAAAATACTGGCCTTAATATTTCATTTTCTGATTTTCCCGGGTATGATGTTAAACTGCATCTGGCTCTGCAAGTGGTCCTCCAACTTGCGGGGAAACAATTTTTTGGGGGTTGGTGGCGGGATTGTTACTCCAGCCACCTTAAAACATTAACACAACTCACAACTGCTCGATACAAACAGGCACGATACTCTTCTGCTCTGCTGCAGCCACCTGCGTAGGAAGGCTGCACGCACCATGAAGGGGAAGGGGGAAAACCTTCGAGAGCCTCATCTCTGGAAGAGTGAAAACCATCGGAGAGCTAATAGGGTCGGGCCTGTTTGGGATCGGGGCTCTTGTGGTGCTGAGGCGTCGCCTGCTGCATGGCGGCACTTGGGTCCCAGTTTGAGGCGACCCATCTGGGTAGGCGCATGGAATCTTGTCTCTCTGGCAAGATGACCATCTTCCTTTGCTGTCGGGGGAGCTTCATAAACTCTGCATTTCGGTGGCGGCACTCTCTGAGATATGCAGATCGGGGAGGGGTCAGATCTCTGTAGGTGGGTATACCTACTTTTGTTCTGGTCGGTCTGATGGCTGCCATACTCAGGGAGTAGCTGTTGCTGTAGCGGATCGACCCCTTCCCATGGTGTCTGATGTCACTCCTTTCAATGAGTGTATCATGAGACTCAGGTTAAGACACTCCTTGGGTGTCTTGTCTGTTGTTTCAGTGTATGCTCCGACCGCGGTGTGTGATCTATCGATCCGGGAGACATTTTACTTTCAACTTCGCTCAGTGGCTGAAGGGTGCCCACGAGGTGACACTCCTCTGATCATGGGTGACTTCAACACGACCACTGGTACTAACAGGGCCAGCTATGAGGATTGTATCCGTCCCCATGGATCTGGAGACTGGGGTGAAAGTGGCTCCATGTTCCTTGACTTGTGAAAGGTCAGGGGCTGCGGGTCACTGGATCCTGGTTCCTACGCCCTGAGCTGCATCATTGGACTTGGTACTCCAATACTGGTGATGCAGCGAAGGAGATCGATCACGTCCTTGTGGGCAGACGCTGGAGGCTCCTGCAGAACTGCAGAGTCTACAGAAGTGCCCAGTTTGTGAATTCTGACCACAGACTTGTTGTTGCTACTCATGAAGATTCAGCTTAGATTCAGTAGGCTACCACCTACTAGGAGAATGAGGTTGGACTTAACCAGACTCCAAGATCAAGCTGTTTATTTATTTATTTCTGAGTCTGCACACAATTTATGTGAAAAATTTCCAGACTTGGGTGCAACTGCTGACTCTAATGCGATGTGGGAGACTTTCCATGATAAGACCCTGAAGGTTGCTGATGGTTGTGTTGGTGTTGCAAGTGTTCCCAGAAGGAGGTGTTTCATTTCGCAGGACACCCTGGATATTATTGAGAGGAGTCACAGCATATGACTTGGTGGCAACTCCAGTCTGTACTGGAAACTGATAAGGAGGCATTTGTTAGACAAATCTGTGAGCAGGTGACACACCATCTGTGGTCGAGTGACCCAAGTCCTGCTTACAGAGAAATCGAAACATTACGCACATCTGAATCTGTTCCTTGGAGACTTGCAGTCAGGGTGGGTGACGGAACGGTCCTTACGGGTGACACTGCAGTTGTGACCCGCTGGGCCGGCTACTTTGAGCAGTTGTTTAAAGCTGACTCTCCGCCTAGGATGTTGGACATCTCTGGGTCCACGGATCTCGAAGCTGATCCTCTGATCAGCTGTGAACCACCTAGTCTCACTTAGTTTGCATGGTTGGTGAATCAGCTGGGGGCAGGGAAGGCTGCAGGGATCTGTGGTATCCGGGGTGAACTTCTCCAGGCTGGTGGTAAGGCTGTCCTCCTGGTACTGCAGGCAATCTTTGCTTCCATTTGGGAGTCATGTGTCATCCCAACTGACTGGAAAACTGAACTTGTAGTCCTTATCTGGAGAGGGAAGGGTGATCGCATTGTGGCAGCTACAGGGAGACAACACTGCTAGGGTCATCTTTAACAGGATCCGTGATCACTTGCTTGTCTGTAAGCGACTGGAGCTGACTGGTTTTATGCCTAAGAAGTCTACCATTGATCGTATCCTTGTACTGAGGGTTCTCATTGAGCCCAAGCGCGAATATCGGCAAAGGTTCATTGCAGCCTTTGTTGATTTTCGTAAAGTGTTCACCTCAGTTGATCATGTTGCCCTTTGGGACATCCTGAGACTTTGCGGGATCTCCCTGAGGTTGCTGGACACCATGGCCGGCCTGTACACTGGTACTGTGAGTGCTGTGCAACTGCATTCTTTGCAGTTGATTCTGGGGTTCACCAAGGGTGTTTTCTTGCTTTCACTCTGTTTAATGGTTGTATGGACTGGGTGTTGGGCAGGGTCGTGGGGTCCAGCAGCTGTGGGGTGTCTGTTGGTGAAGAAAGATTTACTGATCTTGACTTTGCCGATGATCCTGTGATCTTGGCGGAGTCAATGGAAACTATGATCGGGGCTCTCGAGAGACTGAGTGAGGAGTCTGAGTGTCTGGGATCCAGTCTGAGATCCAGGCATTTAATGACTTCTTGGGCACAGCCATCAGTAGTGCGTCTGTATGCAGGGAGAATGTCAACCTTGTCAAGAGATTTACCTACATCAGCAACAACATTCATGTCTCTGGTGACTCTTCCTATGAAGTCAGTAGATGGATTGGAAGAACATGGGGGGTCATGAGATCGCTGGAAAGGGGTATGTGGCATCCCCGATATTCAACGTCCAAGTCGTTAGAGTCTTGGTGCTCCCTGTCTTGCTGTATGGCTGTGAGACATGGACACTATCCAATGACCTGAGATGAAGACTGGACTCCTTCGGTACTGGGTCTCTTCAGATAGTCTTTGGGTCCCACTGGTTTGTTTTTTGTGTCAAATGAGCGGTTGCTAGAGGAGTCCTGAATGAGGCACATTACCTGCATTGTGAGGGAGCATCAGTTGCGGCGCTATGGGCATGTGGGGAATTTCCCTGAGGGTGATCCGGCTCGCGGGATCCTCATTGCTGAGGACCCTAGCGGCTGGACCAGGCCAAGGAGATGCCCACGTAACACCTGGCTGCGGCAGATGGATGGCCATTTCCAGAGGGTGGGACTGGACCGTGTATCTGTCTGGGGAGTCCCAAGGAGTTTCGCTGCATTGTGGGTGCAGCAATGCACTGCATCAACGCAAGCTCACAAACCTGACCTAACCTGACATGATTAACTTAGCTGACAGATGTTTCTTTCCATATTCTCATCATCAGTCATGTTTAGCTATCATTTTTAAGTGTTTGTTTCATTCCTATTGATGTGTTTTGCCATTCTATGCAATAAGGTTTCTACAGTGACATACAAATGATATTTTAATGAGGCTATTTAAACCATGTTTTGTATAGCAGATACAAACCTGCTACATCTGCATGCTAAATGTATCTTGTTTTTCAGATTGTTTTGTATTTATTTCGGAGATATTTAACCCAGTACGCTACATTACCTCACAGTTCCGTCTGCTGGGAGGCTCTGCAATCTCAAAGCCCGGACACTGAGGCTTAAAAACAGCTTTTTTCCTCAGACTATTCGGGTGCAGGACAGTTTGGCCCCTCCCAGCCTAATACTGGGTTCATTAAATGGACTAATAATTCTGGACTCTGAACCCTAAGTTTAAATCTATTTATCTATTACACATTCTGCTCCATGCCAGTCTTTCATACCAAATTAGCATAATCTCTCCCCACCAATCAGAGGGTTGTGTTTGTTTGTTTGTCTTATTGCACTAAAATGGCATGTTTATATTATGTTTATATGTCGCAGTATTTATAATTTATGTATTACTTCTCACTTGCGCTGTGGCTAACAGGAAAGATGCTTTAGCTCAGTGTATGACTCCATGCACCATGTATCTGAAGGTGACAATAAATGGTGCTTTGAAGTCTAACATTCTCATTTACATCTGGATCTGAACCTGTTTTATAATAAACATTAATTTATAAACCTGTTTTATTAATATATTATATCAATATATAAACCTGTTTTATATAAATCTAACATACTGTAAGTTAACATGACATATATTTTTTAGGAATCACTGAATACTTTTTCTTAATTACTAATAGGAAGAATAGCAAGAATGCTAATGCTCGTGATATGAAGTATAATATACACTCAGTAACAAAAAAAGTTATGCAGAAGCATGCAGAACTACTGGTCTGATTTGGATGCAATCTGATACATGTGCAGACCAGCGATTGGTATGTAAATGTTTCGATTTGCAAGGAACTGGCATGTCTAGTCACCAGACACAGAAGATGCCTAGTAGATGCATTAGACAGCATTACCAGCACTTATGGGGCGCTAAGTGTCAAGCGTTCATTTTTGTGTACAAAATGCATTCACACATTATTTGATGATGAAATCAAGAAATACTTTGCTGCATCCCATCCACAAAAGCAAAAGGACTTCCACCTTCTTTCATGCACGGAAATCAAAAGGAATGTTTCATTTTGTGCGCAGAATTGATATCAGCACTTTGCATTTCATGAAGAGAAGAAAGTCATTTTGTGGATGAAATGCGTTTCGTAAATGATATACAGTCATTTCATGGACAAAATTGATTCTGTGGGATCACAAAATGCATTCCGTCGTTTGCTGAGTCACCACCTGCAGATTCCACCACGACTGAGTGTGGAATAAGAAAGCTTCTATTATCCCGAAGGAAGCTGTTTATAGGTCACTTACGGTGGAGCGTTGGGTTATAGTGATTACCTTCTACTTTGGCTCTGCATGTGTGGAGTTTGCATGTTCTCTCCGTGTTGTGTCGTATTCCTCCTGCAGTCTACACACATACAGTTCGGCTACTTTGCACCCCTGTGTTGCCTGTAGTGTGTTCCCTCCGTGGCGTACCCCAGCCCAGTGCATTCTGGGATATGTTCCAGTTTCCAGTATCCGTACAAAATATGCAGTTAGAAGATGGATGTAATATGTCATTTGCATGAATTAAATGAATCTTATTTTAATGAAGGTACAAGGTTTGCAGCTAAAACCTGGCAAACAGAAATGATATTTACAAAGGTGGTCGCAGGTTTCGTTTTGGGTTTGATTCAGTTGTGGAAATGTGGAAATTTGAGAGATATTTCTAAAGCAGGAAACACCTTTAAAATGAGTTATTGAATGAATAGTTCTACAGTCATTTCCTGTCATATTTCATAAAAAAGTTCCTTTTTTGTTTATCTTTCAGAATATGTAGTGTCTTGCTCATTATATATATTGCATATTTCACATATTGTAACATTATTGCATACATGGCATTATTATGTCCTATAAGATGAAAGAATGTTATCTTTCCAAAATCATTACAGATTTTCTACATGTAAGAACAATAACGGTTATTGAATAAATATTACGGGGACTGCGCTTCACTTTGCTGGCCAAATTGTCAGTGAGTCATTATTTTTCTAAATGCTGGTTTCCTGAGTTCCATCTGAACAGAAGAGCAAACAGTGATGAATTACGACAGATTTGGAGTGATTGCAGTTACGTAACGCCATCATAAAGCCCTGCTTCGCCGGGCCAATGTGATTTGGAAAAGAACCAGTTTACATAAATCAATTTACTTGGGTAGAAAACCCTGTTGGGCTCTTTATTTCTCTCACAGGGGCAAAAAACAACCCAAATGTAAGTGCAGGCTGCTCTGGAGCATCTGCGGTTATATCAGCCAAAAGGATGATGCCGGTGGGGGGCTGGTTCTGAATATTTTCTGCGCCCATTCCTACCCATGCAAACCCCCACCACCGCCACCACCGCATTCAGACGTCCACTCCTCTTCGCATTATCTGCACGACGCATTTACATTTTATTTATTCTGCACACTTTTTTCTAAATGCGACGTGCAATTGAGAAAGCAGGGTCACGGGCCTTGCACAAGGGACCGACAATGAAATCATTCTGCTGACCCTGGGATTTGAACTACCAACCTTCCGATCACAGGCCCCCATACATGGGATACATTTGTATTAAGACGGCATTCACAAACACTAATAGCTTTTACATATGTGATATGAAATGTGGGCAGTGCTGTCTTAATGGTTAGTGCACTTGTAATTGAAAGATTGGTATGAATCCCCGCCCTGCAAGACACCACTGAGGTACCATGAGCAAGGTACTGCTCCCCAGGCGCTGAATTATCTGCCCCCTGCTATGTCACGATGTCACAAATGGGTTAAATGCAGAGGACACATTTCCTTGTTGTGTGCTGTGGTGTGTCAACAATGACCACTGATCACCTAGTTCTAAGTGTAGCCACAGTGTTGCCTGTTCAGTTAGAAAAACCATGATTCGCTGTGGACATTAGTTTCACATCATACATTGAGGGTGTGAAATAGTAGCTCGATGGAAATTTTCTCTTACGTTATTAATAGCTCAACAGTAGTGGGCTCTCAGCTTTTTGGACTTAAACACAATTCATATAAAATGCAGTGCATACCATGACTACAATATATATAAAGTAGTTACAATCCATTTTCCACAGCTGCATGACATATGAATCTAGCTAGTACTTGGATGTTAAAATGTTGTGCCCTATTTCTCAGGAAGAAAATTGGATTTTCCACTGAATTATTTGTGATTTAATACTTACTGGTGCCCATCGAGTTTATGAGCTGTGTAAAAGGCCTTTTAACAATCACTAAATTAACAATCATTTAATTATGTAAACTTGTAGCCCTCTGGGTTGCCCAGAGGAGGAGGGGCTTGCTCTTGGGTCTGGTTCCCCCAAGGTTTCTTCCTCTCTCTCTCAGGAAGTTTGTCCTTGTAACCGTTACCTCAGGTTTACCTTTTGGGATCCTCAGCTTGGTGATAATATTCTTTGTGAATAAAATTGAAAATATAATAGAAATGATCTACGTTTAGACTTAGATTCTCACATCTTTGTTACCAGATTAAACACTGAAGCATCATAATTATAAAAAGTTACGTTTGGACACAATTTTCTATATTACTGCACCAAAATCTATTACTGCACTTTCCTATCTATTCAATTAATTGCCCATTTGCACAATAAAGATATCTTCACTTGACTTTAACTTGACAATATGCAGACACCAATTTTACTATCTAAATCCTATATGCATTATAGAAACTGTAAAATTACTAATTTTGTAGTGTGGATGAAACATTACTAGTTCACTCCCAAGGAGAGCTGCTATTGTGCCCCCTAGTGGTAAAGATGATAATGAATGTTCACCTCAATAATTAAAAACCTAGGCTAGTATGGACTCCAGGGAGTTGCTCTGGTCACTGTTGATCTGTATTTTTTTGGATGTAACGTAGAAAATCAGGTGATTGGCCACTCTAGAAATCTGAGCTATGATCAGCAGAAGATGACCATAGAAATAACCTGAAAACTAGACTGCTTGTCTAGACTCCGGTGCCAGCCGGGACTGTTTACTGCCCCGGTCACTCTAGAAATTTTCCATGGATTATTTTGACTTTGAAAAATGTTTCTTTTCATGAATAACACAAACAAGCTGTATGTAATTTTAATGTATTCGAGCTGGCGTAATGATGTCCCATTTTCTCCTCTAATCTAATTAGAAACAGATTTGGTTCACTGGTTTTGTGTTTATTTCCACATGCCAAAGTCAGTCACTCCCAAAATAGTGAATAACATTGACACAGTCCTCAATATTGCTTCTTTTTCTTAGCTTAAAGCATATTTTCATGTTGAGATAAAAAGTCATTTCATCTTTTACCATAAAAACATAGTTTTCAGTATAAAAACATAAGAGATGGAAAAAATAACACACAAAAAGAAACAAATGGTAAAGCATTAAGTCACTGCATTGCCACAATGTTAACATAAATGTTTTAAAAAGGGAAAAAAGATCAGCAGCGTAATCAATAACACATGAATGAATCTGTTTAGAAATAACAGCTTTCGTGAAGCTTGTCATCTTAACAATCTTATGTGGCAATCTTCCAGTTTTCCTTCAGCTGTTGACCACAAAATTGGATTTGAGATGTTCACGAATGGCTGGTTCATTACTTCTGGAAGGTTTATTCTGGAAATGTTTAATGCCTCTATTTGTTTTTCTTCTGATGGGTATGGTGTGTATAACCATGAAATAGCTTTTCAGCGTGCAGGCCTTTTAATTTTCTCCCCTTTTAAAATATTGAGTGGTTTCTGTAGCTTCACTGTTTTATTACATCTCGCCTTTATCTAAGATGCTCACTGTCGACGGGAGCCAAGGCAAATAAACGACATGGGGCCACGTGATGCGGTCAAAGTGCATAAGTGAACGCTGGATGGGTGTTAGAGGAGAATTGGGCCTTAAAAGATCCAGACTTGGAGAACTAAAGAAAGTCACTGGTTTCAGTCACAAAATGAGCATGAACAGCTTCTGCCATTAGAACCTTGCTGTTCTACCAAATGACTCGTGGATCACAACACAGTCATTATGGTACGGTAGGGCATGCTTCATTTACCCAGAATTCCCTCGTTTTAAATGTGGCTGCTTTTAGCCTCCCGGGATGCAGGTGGTGTAGTGGTTAAGGACATAGAGTCTGGAAGCTGAATCACTACAGTGATCCCCCGCCATATATAAAAATAAAAACATATATGGCTCTTATATTCTTTACATCCTTCTAGATGTATCGTACCGTCGATTCATTCAAGCCATAATGGTGAGCGACGTCCGTGTAACGCTTTCCTTCCCGAAGCATATCCAAGAGTTTTACCTTCTCCTGAATGGTCAAGGTCTTCCTCTGGCACTTAGGCTCACTAGTACCAGAAGGCTTAGAAGATGCAGGACGCTTGGGAGCCATCGTAGGGCTTAGAACAAAATGAAAACAATCGGACCACAAGCAAGGTACGTGATACGCAGAGAACTGTGACGTGTCGAGGAAAAATCCACGATATAGCGGGGGCGCGATAGCTGAGCCGCGATATAGCGGGGGATCACAGTACTGTTAAAAAAAGCCAGCAGTGTGTGGGTTTGCATGGTAGCTCAGTGGGTAGCACTGAAGGCTGTGGGGTTGAATCCCATCACTGCCCCTGTGTGTGGAGGTGATCAGGGACCCCCACACCCCCTCTTTGAAAACCCTAATCCTGCAATGTTTAAGCGGTTGGAATGAGGATGGATGGATGGATGGATGGTTGTTCGTGCTTGCAGACACAACATAATTAAACAACATGCAACAATTGGAAAAAAAAACATAATTTGTCTAACCAGATATACAGCTGAATGTCATCATGCATGCAATTTCCGAACTTACATGACCTTAAAAGTAATATACCATTACATTATGAAATGTTTTTCATTAATAATCCATAAGAAACTCTCTGATGCCAATAGCTCTGATGATAAAGAGGAACATCAACTTTCCATGCACCATGCAGAGCCACAGGGGGTCTGACCATTGTCCCAAGAAACACTACAAATAATTCAATACGAATCAATGGAACTAAGCTACAAGGCATTTCTTCATACTGAGGAGTGCTCATGAATCAAAGCCACGCCTCACATGTAAAGTCCACCCACAGAGCCAGGATCAGGAATCAAAGCCACGCCCCATATGTAAACTCCACCCACAGAGCCAGGATCAGGAATAAAACTCCATCCACAAAACTGGGTTCAAGAATCAAAGCCACACCGCAAATTGTCATTTTTTTCCGCCTACATCTATTCATTTTGTTATTTCATTATCCGTAAAATCTTCTCCAGTGAGTAAAAGGGAAACATGACCTAACAGCAACCTCTTAGCAAAAACTACAGATTTGTGTTTGCAGGGGAACACCTGAGAGACCATGGGGGAGGACATGGAAGGCCTGGGGTCAGGAGGATGAACATAACCCGCTGAGACACCAAGCATAACAACAGCCACCAATGTCATTACCAAGGGTCAAATTAGTTTTATGCTTTGTATATTGTGCAATCTAATTAGTTTTGCACATCATATATTAGTTTTATTGATATTTCCAAGTTATTTGGCACTGGTATGTTAACTGGAAAAACAACCATGCTGTACATTAGTGTTTCAGCAGAAAGGCCAGTGAACGAGGTTGGACCATTCTGCTAGTAGTCTCATACATGCTAAGAGTAGCAGTGTCATACATCATTGCTGTCCCTGTGACCCTTAATTGGGTCTCTTACCACTGCATGACCTTGATTCATACAGTGCTTAACCAGTTGAATTCTGGGGCAACGTGAAGTATTGACAGAGATGAGTTGAGTGGAGTTCAAGATCATTTTACGAGGTCCTTTTCTAACTGCATGCTCCTTGATGTTGATTTAAATGTTTACTAGTTTCCCTTGTTTTTATTGGCTTTCATTTTAGTTATAAACACAAACTGTAACACAAGCTCAGCAAACAGAATGGTTCAAATAGGATACCAGGAGTTAGCATGCGTTTGTCCATTTGACTCTCGAATTTCCAGCTGGATCTCTGGATCGAAGGTAATGTAGATGGACTTATTCCGCCAGAAGACCATGGTCGCAATACGCTTGATTGGCTGGTGGTGGACCCCTCAGATGTTAACAACAGCAACATATGAAAGGAAATATTTTATCCATTGAGAGGGAATAGCTCGACATTTATGAAGAATCATGGAAAATGGTTTAATAAATAGTTCAGCCTAATCATAGGAATTAGGATGAGCATTTGTAAAGCTCTCCTATCTCAGTAAGTACACACAATGCTAATGAGTAATATTATGACACAAAACTACTTATCATCCATTTCTGTTTATTCAACTCTATTGCCAATTGGTATAACTGCATTTATTAAATGTATTTTTAACTCTACTTTTCTCTCTTATATCCTTGCCTAAATGTGTCATGTTTTTATGTCTTTTATATTTTATTCTGTTTATTACTGTTTCTTTGCACTATGACCAAGGAGACCAAAATTCCATCTCAGTGCATGACCCACGCATCACACAGCCGAACATGACAATGATGATAGCCTAAGTTTTACTTCCACGCTTCCTCCTTTCACATTGCCGTTAGCCACGCCCATCGTCCCTTAAATATGAAATTTGCCTAACATCAAATATCTATCTTCTTTGTCCTTTTATCAAACCCTGTTCTTGTTCCCACGTTCGGCGAAGTGCTGCCATCGGACTACCAAAGAATGACAGAAACACGGGCCCTGATCTGTAGTGGGAATTATAATAATAAGAATCTTTCGAGAGTCTTTTGGTGTCCAGACACATGTTTAGGATTAGAAAACTATGTTTACATATATATGGAGAATGGTGTAAGACTCATTGTTGGATTATGAGGCTAACTTTCCCCTATTGAAATTGAAACATACTTTTTTCTGTCAGTCACCCACAACCTCATTCATAATCATCGCCTGGAAGCAGAGGATTTTTCCTGTAGAATAAAAGATTCATGTTCATAAAACACCATCTCTGAAGCAGGAGAAGATGCCTTTAAGGAGGTTAGATACATGACAGACGGTAGCAAGTCCCTTTATCCAGCCTGGAACCTCGCGAACATGGGCAAGCATGTCGCTCAGGGCTTGCGTACACATTAGCGCTAACGTGTTTTAGCGTCATAGCTATAGCAGTACAGTGATCAAAACAAACGAATAAGCCCAGGCGTGGAAGTCGCTTCTGATACTGCTGGACAGGAGCTACTTAGACTTAATCAGAATTGACAGGGGGGTGCTGATGAAACGCGTTTGCTTTACAAAAAAAAAAGAAGAAACAAATGTAAATACGCCTGGTGCTAAAATTCAACTCGATATGTCAGCTAACGGATGCGCTGTCATTTGAGCGTTTTCTACGCCTTTCTGTTAGCGTTCTGCTTGTTAGTCTCTTCTCAAACTTCAGTATTCTTCGGCGGGAAAAAAAGGTGAGACTTCCAATGAGGCGGGATGTCACGGTGCTCATGTGGATCGGCGTGCAGCTGGACTAATTGACAGTCTGTTCAAGCATTCCCTTCTGCGGGGACAGGACAACCGTTGCCATGGAACACGTTTGTCTCGAATCGCCACGGAAACGGAATCTGACTGTAATGCGAATTGACAACTGAGAGGGAAGTGAGGGGGGCGGATTTTAAAGAGGAAAAGCTGGTAATAAATATTCAGTTTTCTTTTAATTGGAATCTCCGCTTGTGCAGCAAAGGGAAAGTGACATTCAGAGGGTACCAGGGTGGGGGGGGGGGGGTTGCGATATT
>JAODJX010000083.1:15466588-15485701 GCA_026776945.1 Isichthys henryi
TGCGGTGCTGAGGGGTCACCCGCTGCAGTGCGGTGCTGAGGGGTCACCCGCTGCAGTGCGGTGCTGAGGGATCACCCCCTGCAGGGCTGCATTCAGGTTCTCGACCCTGAGGTGGTTTGTCGTATGATGGGTACAGCAACGCGCTGTAATCAGCACATGCTCCTTACCTCCTCTTCCAGTTGACTGACAACCTTACAAACATCACTCGCCAATAACCATCATTAAACCGTAGTGGTTTTTGCAAACTTAAAACTGGTAACTTTATCTGAACAGTAATAACTTTCAACAAGCTTGAATGAAGACTAAATCAACTTAAAGCTTTTGTAATTAGAGAAATTCAATTAGTTTGGTCCATAATAAGAATCAGAGCAGATGGACTCCCTCTGTCAAGGGCTCAGTTTATATTACTCTGGTCACATAAATGAAGCCATTAATTTGAAGAAAATGTGGGGAAATCTGGAGCTATAAATTTTTCTATTTTAACCAAAATGCCTAATGCAGTTCTTAGTCTTTTGGCATCATTTGTACAATAGTCAACAACATCTGCAAAAATATTGCAGAAATCAAATTTTGTTCATGCAGATCTGGAATGGTCTTGCTTTTAGGACATGGTGTGGGGAGGTCACATTGGCTATCCGTGATCTGGACAGACCAGTAGAGGTCAGAGCTTATGTCAGCTTGAAGCAGCAGAGGGCATCAGCAAAGGTGAGCCAGGTGGGAGTTTGAAGAAGCCCCCGCCATTAGATATGAACACAATCCTGATGTTTTCTTAGTACTGGACCTGACTCCGGAAGAACCACTCTGCTCTGCTGACACAAGCTGACACACTGACTGTGGTGTTTACCACTGCACAACCACAAGTTTGCAGTGAGGCCCCCTGTTGGCCACAAACAGTCAATACACTCCATATTAAATAAATGGGTTCATTATTTAGTTCATGTTGATGTAGCGTGTTCAGCTAACCAGCTAGCTAGCTATTTATTTTAGTTTTTGAAGCATCCTGTAACGCGGCATTTCGCTAACAACTCAAAGGTCATGGATGTAATTTCAGGCATGACAGACAAACTGTGACCCTTCACTTTACTGTAAGTTGCTTTGGATAAAATCTAATTTTCAATTTAATTAAATTTATGTTGTTTATATAGTGCATTTAACAACAGTCATTGTCAAAAAGCATTTTACATATAACCAGCCCAAACCCCCACCAAGTAAGCCTGACGAGACAGTGGCAAGGAAAAACTCCCTCTAGAAGGAAGAAACCTTGAGCGGAATCAAGACTCGGAAGGGGACCCCATCCTCCTCTGGGCAACCGGGGAGCATGAAAATGTATAAAAGCATCATAAAAAAATTGTAAGGGGGGGGGGGTGACTTTTCAAGTTGGGCTGCTGAAACAACACAATGAGTGGGGGTGAGTGGACATGCCACATAGGTTGGAATCGCCGTAACCCGGCCTTCACAGTCCTGCGACTCCAGCTAGGTGGCACTTTATGTTGAGCTGGCAGTGTGGGTCACGGCGCCCCCATTGGATCCCTTTAGGCCACGGCTCCAAGCCAGTTGAGACCTAAATGAAACAGCAGTAAAACTCAGAACACCACCCTAACTGTCCGCATCTGAGCTAAAATTAAGTCAGCTTGGGACCATGCACCAGCCCATAATAGTAATGCAAAGAAAATCTTTTTAAAAGAGCTTCTATACATAATCCAGGCCCAGCCATCCAAGAATTCTCTGAGGTTCCATGGAAAAATCCAGGCTTCCCCAGAATCAAAGTTTCCATGATTGTTCCCACAACAAAAATGCATTCATATACATCGCATTTACAGAACTTTGTTTAGCAGATTCTTTTCCCCAAAGCAACGTATATGTGAAGCAAATAGCACATTAGAAGCATACAGCTGTCAAGGTGTCAGCTGGGCATAAGTGCAGCTATGCGGAGCCTCCAGTGAATGTCCGGGTACTGGAGCAAGAGCTATAGAACAAGCTTTAACAAAACAAGAACCTAATAAGACTGTTAATCAAATCAGCAGAAGGTGCAGCATGAAGAGCATTCAGGGAACATGCAGTGGTGTGGGCTGGGAGAGCTGCTCCTGGACAGACGGGTCTTGAGGCGTTTCTTGAAGGTGGAGAGGGCGGCTGATGAATGGATGTGGTTCCACAGCTCATTCCACAACTGGGGAACCACAGGATGCGCATGAACATACCCCAAAATTCTGCCCCTTCCCTTTCTCTTTCTGTAAGGAATCTATGTCTCAGGCTTTTTTCAGAGTCACTGTCGGCTCCCTGTCAGCCCCTACCGACAACTCGGCATGATGCCGGCTCAGGTGACAGGAACGCCGGGCCGGCGGCACCAGCAAGCCTCACGCCGGCTTCTTCCCCACTCCTGTTCGGTGGAAGATTAATTGTGCAAATCGAGCGTGACACATTTACGGACTTTACATTTACAAAGATGTACGATTTGCTTATATAAAAGGGCAGAGGGAGAGTCAAGGGAATGATTCATTGGCAGCAGCAACTGATGATTACTGTACGTCTCCAAAACAAACTCCATTTACTATGGGACAAACCAAGGCCTTATACACTACTTCTGTTTGTTCTCTGTGGGAAACCAACTTTATTAAGTGAAATGATGGAACTCGTTCATTCATGCAGATTTTAGAAGTTGGCAATGACATACTGTAATACTCAAACTGTCATTTTAAATAGTTACATCTCAATTTTGTTTAGAAGATTTGGTAGTGCACATGAGAACTCCCCTTTACGTTGAATTTATTTAACAAACACTTCTGTCCAGTGTTCCTTTTTGAGTAAGTACGGTCAGTTGGACCAGTTGCAATTAAGTGTCTTGCTCAATGGCCACACAGTGAAATATCTCTTCTGACCGCGGGATTCAAACCTGCGACCTTCTGATCACATGAGCAGCATCCTTACCTGCCACACACCGCCCTAAACAATGTAAAAGATACACTCTTTCATGCTGGACTGAAACCAGTGACCTAAGGATGCCCATATGTGTCAACATTCTGCTACCAACTGAGCTATCGAAGGATGCTGGAATGGTCCAGTCTATCCACCCATCCATCCATTCATCCATCCCTCCATCCATCATCCCTCTATCCATTCATCCATCCATGCATCCATTCGTCCATCATCACTCTATCCATCCATCCATTTTCTGCCACTTCTCTGAGGCTGGGATGCCCAGACCTCCCTCTCACCAGCCAGCTCCACTTGGGGAATCCCAAGGCGTTCCCAGGGTAATTGATTAATTATTAAGTTATTTAAATTCAGGATAGAGTTTTGAGCTATGTAGGGTCACAGGATTCTCCTTGCATGAAAATGAACAGGACCAATGACACACGGCTGTCCTATATGCAGGGACTGTATCCACTGGGATTTGAAGAGGTGCCTGTCTAATCATAGACACAGTATCCAAACCCACTAAACCACACATAAGCCCCCAAACACTTCTGGCACCTGGTATTGCCAGGGGGGTCTCATATCCAAGTACTAACCTGACCTCATCCTGCTTAGATTCTCAGACTGGACCAAATCAGGTGATGACTGTATGTATTTTAAGTACAAAGCATAAAAAACTGTTCAGAAAATTAAAGTTAATTATTCACAGGGTTGCCAGGCCTTTTTAATATTGTATTTCAGATTTCTGAAAAATACCAGTACCAATAATAAAGGTCAGAAGAGAATGAAGAACTTGTTAAAGCTGACAGAACAGGACAGGAAGGCTAGAAATGCAAAAATAACAACTGAGTACAACAGTGATGTGCAGAAAGGTATTGCCCTACACTCATCTAGCCTAGAGTGGTTCAAGAGGGGTACCTAATATACTCTTCTGTTACATCTCTGCTTGACTCTCTTCATTGGCTCCCTATTAGCATTTACATCAAGATCAAATCCATGGTTCTGGCTTTCAGAGCCATACAGTAAATGGACTGGCACCAATCTGCATCAAGAGCCTCCTTCCCGCCCTCTTTGGTCAGCAAGCCCACATTGCTTGGAGCTCCCTGCACCATGTGAGAAGCGTTTCTTATATGTGAGGTTCCCTGACTTCGGATTGAGCTGCTGCCTCACATCCAATCATCAGACTTTCTCCCTACCTTCAAAAAAACACCCCAAGATCCACCGATTCCAGGAAATCTCTACTAGACCACGTTCCCTAGTGCACGTTCCCTGTATGATCTCAGTGCTACACTTTGTCTTATCAGGTTCTTATTAGGTTCTTGCTTTTTCTTGGAAAACGTTGTGCAGCTCTTGTTCCAGTACTGTTCACATTTGTTACTGGGCATTCACTAGACACTCAGTATGACTGGATTTATGCAGTGGATTCCTCGACAGTCAAACATCTGTAATGTGCAACTTGCCTCACATGTGCATCACTATGGATAGAACTGTCTGTTAAATAAAGTAAAATGCAAATGCAGGAAAGTGGCCCCTGAGCCACCGACATTTAAACCTGTCGTCCGTTTATAATCAGCAACGTTCCAACAGCTCTCAGTTTCTGACTGTAATAATAATTAATGATAATTATTATTTGATTGTTTAATCAAGTATTTAACCTTTATTGATTTTTTTTTCTTGTCCACAATGCGTTAGCATTTTCACTGCCATAAAAGAGAAAAATACGACAATTTTTTTCTCCATTTAAAAGCAAATATGCTTAAGTTGCAGCCAATGCAGATGCTTGAATAGTGGAAATCATGTGACCTGAGTCACCTGATCAACGTTTATAGCATAGTTTGCAAGTGATGAATTCTGACCTAGTTCTGCAGCCCTAGGCCTGTTGCGATATTGACAAAAGCACTTAAACCAGAGTTATTTCCTTAAATTATATGACTCTATAACGGGGACTTAAAATATGATATGCTAGCCTTTTTGGATAAATACACCTGTCAGGAGGCCAGATTAAACTTGAGAGTTGTAAATCATGAGTGATGTTTACTGACAACTGAATTAATGTATTTCAGTATAACATGAGTCAGACATATTTCTGCAAAGAAAGTAATTGGAAAAAGCTGATGTTTCTGGTTGTTCCGCAACAAATACAAAACAGAGACATTTGGAACAGATCTGGCTTTAGCGAGTCTGAGTCATTCCCCAAATTATGTCCTTTCGGTTCCAAAGACATGAGTGTCTTATGGTCTGGAATGCTTTTTACTGCATTTGAAAATTGCATGAAGAAAACAAATACAGTGCTTTCCCAAGGTCTAATTAATGAATTCCGCTGGAAAGGAAATCAGGACATTGCATCTTTCTCAATGGAGGTCTTTACTAGCTGTCGCATCCTTCGTATAATGCAACTGACGATGTGAATTAGCATTTGGGAAACATTGTCTCAGACACCCTAAATAGTTACACTGGTGACAAGTCTGCGGATAATCTGATGAGGGTTATTCTGTGTTTTTGCTTCGGTGTAGAAGTTGTAGAAGATAATATATATATATATATATATATGGGCATTTTCTTTGGGGGGGTCGACATTTAAACATGCACAAAGTGACACAAAACAGGGACCAAAGCATGAAGGTTCACTTCCGCAGCATTATGCGTAATTGGAAAGTTTTGTAATAATTTTTCAACAAATGATTTAAAATGGTTTTTGCCAGCATTGAGAGAGATATCCAATCATCTTCTGTGAGTGTTCTTTTTTTCTGCAAGTAGGAACATTATTACTTGGTTTTTGTGATTCGGGTCAGAGGTCACCTTATATCCTGTGTCCCACCCACTTATCCAGGAAAGTTCCAGAGCCTATCCCAGGCAGTACAAAGCACAGAGAGGGATTGGGATGGAGCATTTAGGGCATTTCCCCAAGTGCATGTATTTGGGCTGCATGAGGAAATACACTCACCAGAGAGAAAGAGCACGAACTTCACACACAAATTTGGGCTGGGATTCAAACCCACAACCCCAGATGCATAAGGCTACACTTCTACCCACCCATCCACTGTGAGTCAGGTCACATGAAAGCCAATCCATACTTATTTCAACCATTTGTGTTTGAATCAAAATAACTGCAACAAGGATATTTTCCAAAAAAATGATAAATAAGGAAAATGTTCCTGATCAACACACAAGCCAAAGTTTTGACTCTCAGAGACCCTAAACCCCAGAAAGCACAGGCACAGCCTGCCAAAATCATGGCACGTGGTTCTTATACCTTCCAAAAAGGTGCACCTCATTCCAGCTGATTCTGAAACAAGCTCAGGAAGGGCGGCTACCACGAGTTACTGACAGGAGCACCCTACAGACCGAGAGGCACAATCATGAATTGCTACAAACCAAAAAATGATAGTGGGGATCATTTCAAACCACAATCTTCAAATAGTCATTCCATAAGACTTGCCTTTTGATACGGTTGTCCCCCTGTGACTTACATAGTTCTGGCTGCTTTATGAAGATCCTGCATTTCTTTTCAAGGTTATTTAATCTCCCTGCTATCCTCTCTCCTCTCTCTGCAGAAGTGGTTAGTGGTTGCTGCATCCACCACATGAAGAACCACCTCAGGGATGAGATCCTGAGTGCAGCTGATACCTCAGCACCACATTAGTCCAAATGCAATAGTGTGAGGTTTTTCTTGTGGCTGGAGTGCCAATACTGCCAGTAACCCCCAAGATTTTCCTGTAAGTTGGAGGACCTCCTTTTAGGGTTGGATGTACATTAACATCATACCCAGGATGAAGCAATTACAGGTCAAGGGCCTTGTTCAAGGGTTCGATAGAGTAAGATCACTCCTGGCATTCAAACCAGCAACCTTTCAATTGCTGGCACAGATCCAAAGCTACAGAGCCACCACACCAGCTGTGCATTCATGTAAATTAATTTGATGTCTTTTCTCTGAGCAATTCATGACGTCTCTTGTATTTTGATCACACAATCATTGTATAAATTATGATGCATAGATGAGTAGGTGGAAATTACTGGAAAAGTACGAGATACCGTGATGACTGTTTCGATGTTCAGTTCCAGACATTTCCATGTGTGTCCTGCGTGTATGAATTTCAAAAGGGAAGATTAAGTGTAGTAACTTTCCTGATCAGACAAGCCTTGTGGATGTCAGAGCAAATAATATAATAGCTGTAGCACTTTGTAGCCAAAAACCATGACATTACTTTTTGGCATAAAATAAAACATTTTCCCTCTAATGGTCTTTTATACCTAGTCCAGAGATAATTTCAGATCCAGCGCTGAGTGTTACATCTGTTCCATTCTATTAGGAAGAAAATTGTTTGTTTTTGTATAAAAGCACATTATTTTGAACAAATTATTTGCTGCAGTATAAGGAAAAATTATCACAGAAACATATTTCAAATTAAGTTCTGATAACCTCGAGAGAGATTTTTTTGCGGGGAAAAAAATGCCATAAATGCATGGTGATTCTTACAGTTTGTTAATAACCTGGCATGAAGACAACATAACAGAGTTTAATAACGTTTATTTATCCTTTATTTCTCCAGGTATTCTTCCTGTGATTATAGCGGCACAGACCCAGAACTTTCCCCGAACAATGGGCAACACGATTCAATTTGAAAGACGAAACTTGTGTGTAATTACTGTTTCCATGTAAATGACCCTGAACGGCGCTGAATATTATTTTCCGAGAAATGTTTATTTAACTACCGCTCTCAAGGTCATCTATCATGCATTCGGATGGAATCGCTCATGTTCAGAATGTTGATTTATAAATGGAAAGGAAAGCAGCCCGATGAGGTAGCTGACTGCTTTTGGTGGGCACCCATCATTTTAAAATGAGCCCTGTATAACATATTATTTATATAAGTGCACGCGCATACACACACAAACACACATAGATGGAAATAACACTTCTTGTTATGTGTGGGACAGTGCTTTAAAAGCTGTACCTCCAGTTTCTAGGTATTGGGTGCTTGGTTGGTAGTAGTCATTGGCTGACGCCCATGCATCCTGATTCTGTCAGGACTTAGCTATAGGTGTCCAAAGTGTGTCTGTCTGAAAGGCTGAGAGTCAGGACCCATGAACAGAGCAGGGAGTGAAGAGCAGAGTCACATGGGCGCAGCTCATGTAGTCAGCAAAGTCATATTCAGGATTCATAAAACTACCGACATTTCAGTTCTAGCCTATAAGAAAGATGCTTCCTTAGATTGGGCCCTTCCATAAATGACATGCAAAAATTATAGAAAGTACTGTTGCTAAAAAAAAATCAAAAAATGTTGCCCTCTAGTGGATAGGTGAACTCCTAATAGCAGGATAAAAGGTAGATGGCTAATGTATAAAATTTTGTAAAATGCACCATGAAATGATGTATAGGCATGAAAAGATGGCTATTGTTTGCCCAATTCAAACTTAAATGATAAACTTTCATACCCACAACCAAAAATCTATGCCTCCCAATGTAAATACATTCCCAAAATGAAAATAGAAACAGAATCCATAGGCAGGTGGTTATAAAGGTTCAAAGTATGGTACTGTTTGCCGCAGCTTTCCATAAATTATTTATTTAAAGTGATACAAAAAAATACAAATCGGAGCTACACATGCAGGATGATGCTAGAAGGGATGTGTGCCTCAGCGGGTTAGGGCTCTGTGCCCATGATAGGAAGGTTATTAGTTCACATCCCACGATCAGCAGAGTGATGTCACCATGGGGCCCTTGAGCGAGACCCTTAACCCCAATCGCCTCAGCACCTGACTGACCCTGCTCTCTCGGTTGTACATGCCTTTGTGTAAGAGTGTCTGCTAAATGAGGAACTGGAAATGGATAGTAAGGCCGCTGCGATGGAGCAGCTTCACGTTTGAGGCCCAGTATTGGACAATGAGCTCAGGTACAGTGAATAGCAAACCAAGTGCTCTTGTTTCAGTACAAAGACATTCGCAGCTTCAGTAGAAATAAAGACCAGCTCAGCCTTCCGGAAATGCGCTTATCATTCTCACGCGGAATGAACGGCAGGAATTCTACATTCGGCTTTCGGTTCGAGTAACTTGCCCCACACTACCACCATATACGTATAACTTTGTATAAAGGAGAGGCATGTTGCGAGGAAAATTCATTCAGTCGTGAAGCTTAATGTCTAATTTCAACCGTGGTGCGTTGTGAGAACACAGGGGGAGTAGAGGAGGGGAAGATTATACGAATTGTTATAAAGCTTAAAAAAAATAACTCTAATATTTTACAAACAGAAAAGGCTGGAAAATCAGACCTAAACTGAAATCCCCAAACACCCATGTGCTTTTCTGTGCAGATGAATTATAAAACAGTCAATATAGTTTCCAAATAGGACCCAGCTGTGCAGCATTAATCCTGCTCATTTTGATGCAAAGTGAGTCCTGTGACTCTTCTTAAAACTCTGCCCTCAATTCAAACAATTAACAGAAAGTAAATTTATTTATACAGCACTTTTCACAGATAAAGGTCAGTAAGGCGCTGAATAACATGCATATATGACTATAAAACACAGAAATCCAAGCAACATAAATCAAAAATAAAACCACTGTCATTTTATCCAAAAGTCCGCTTAAACGGAAATATTTTGAGTTGCTTTTTAAATGTCAGTTGATTGAGCAGATCTTAGAGACACTGAAAGACTGCTCCATGACCTTTGGACCACAGACTCAAATGGACGAACCCCTTTGGTCTGGTCTGAGTAACTGAAAGTAAATGCGAGTGAGCAGATGTCAGAGTGCAGCCGCAGGAACGATGCCACGGAGGGTCCAGCCTGAGCTCCTTCGATAGCTCTGTTAGCAGAGTGGGAAGCTGAAGGTGAGTAGGGTTGGGCATCCATAGCTGGCCAGTTTGAATCTGACTTAGAGGAGCATGAGTTTAACACTGTTTGGATGGTTCGTGGCTCAGCGGGTTAAGATGCTACACCTGTGATCGGAATGTCGTTGGGTGAAATCGCAAGGTTGGCGCAGTGATGTCACTGTTGGGTTCCGGAGCAAGACCCCTGACCCCGCTTTCTCAAAACTGTGCTTTGCTTTGGATGCAAGTGTTTGCTAAATAAATGTAAAATGGCAGTGCAATGTCTATTTCTATAGTGTCCTTCGATTTGAAAGCACCTGTTTTTGGGTGTTTGCTATCCTTCCTCTTGTGTTATCAGGCAGTCATAGCTACAGAGTAGCATTCTCCCAGCAGATAAGCTACATCGTCAACGCTCCACTTGACATTCTGTCATCAGAGTGGCGCAGAGGCATGCTAATTAATTTGCTTTTACAAGTCAAGGAGAAGATGATTTTTACTAGAAGGACTGCACTTCAGCAGCCTTCAGATGGTAATTGACTTGCCAAGAGACAAACCTTGGGAAATTCCTGAACTAAATGGAATCTTATGAGCGAATTACTATCAAAAGACACCAAAACGTGGACAAATGAGACTCCTTTGGCAAAGCTGATGCTCAGCTCAACCTGTTTACTGAATCATAGCGAAACTGTGCAGCTACATCGACCTGCTATACATTAAGAAGCATGTATCCTCTGTTAAGCAGAGGGTGGCGTCGGAGTCGTTTCTGAGGTCCCTTTGCTGGTCCAAATCCTGGATTTGCAGAGTAAATTTGTGTTGGGCCCCTGATCTTAACCCCTTATTGCTCCAGACACTGTCAGTCCCTGCTTTCACAATTGTGCATCGCTTTGGTTAAATGCGTCTGCCAAAGAAATGTAATGTGGGTAGTGATTCAGACGGGTGCTTCCGGCTGCTTAATAACTACTCCAAGGACATTTACTTATTTAATATATTTGTGCCAGTCACCCCACTGCTTAGACTCATCCATTGCATGGATGTTTTTAAAAGCCGAGAGGTCAGACTTAAGCGCAGAGGAGATGCCATATAAAGTGATTTACTTTTCTGCAAATGCAGAGATTTGCTCATACTTATGTGAGGTACGCTTCTGAGCGGAATGTGTTTTGCAGATAGCCGAAAGTGTACCGCCGATATCATTTTCTGATTGTCTCTCGGAAGATGCAAAGCGTGATGTTAAAGATTTATCACTCTGAGAGCTGCCAGTTGACTTTATCAGTAACAGCCCAGTAGATTCTGTCTTGTCAAAAATGCAAAAAAATAAAATATCACGGGTTGGTAGGATAAAAAGATTAATTTTTATATAATAAAATGCATATATGGCAGATCTATAAAGACAGTCATAATTAGCGGATGCTATCAAAGTAGCACAAAATGATTGCATTGAGAGTGTTTCTGAATAACTTAATTTTTTCTGCGCCTTTGATCTTCTCTGGCGGAGTATGTTTGATCTGATCAAGCACACACTGACAACTGATCTTTTTTAAGGGGAAAAAAGTGAAGTCTAGTTAAAGTATCCAGAAATCCATTTTAATCTACATTTTAAAAACAACAAAGTGCAGCCCTGCAATATATTAAAAATGTTCATTTGTAATGGAAAGTTCTGGAGAATGATTTTTCTCTTCCGCCACCAAGCAACATGTCAAGGAACAGTAGGAATTATGTGCTCTGAAGATTGCCTGGCAGATCACAGTAGCAACACCCACCACATGTGTTGCTGGATATCTTCTGGACATGTACAGCGGTGGTATTTGTAAGAGACAGGCTATGGAACATCTCCGTAGACTTTTCAAACGGGCGTTCCGGAGTTCCCCATGAGTTACCGTGTGCTGCATTACGGTGAAACCCCCCCTGGGGAGTGTAGAAGCACATTACGTATGTGCGGTAATCCCATCCGTTTAGCCATCCATACAGCCATCATTTAACCTCCCATCCTGTACAAGGTCACAAGGGCACAGGAACACCATGGCCTGTATCACAGCAAATTTGAGTAGCAACATGTGAACTGGTTTAAAGATACCAAGCTGGGTCTGGCTTGTGACGTGCATTGCGACTGTATGGCTTGGGGCAAAATTCTCTCTCTTTTGGTAGGTGAGGTCCCAGGTTCAAATCCTGGATGAGTGCCGTCGTTATATACCTATACCTTCTGGAATCCTGTCGATTGTTTCTGACACCAAATTTGGGGGAGTGGTTTGTGGTTTGTGGTTTGGGTCTTGTGCTTCTGATCAGAAGGTCACTGGTTCAAATCTCAGTAGAGTAGCATCACTATTGAGCTCTTGAACAAGGCCCCCAACTGTCAGTTTGCCCCAGTCACCAACTGACCCTGCCTTCTTAAAGGAACAGCCTATTGTATGATGTCCTGAGGGCATGTTTAGAAATAAGTACAGTGTAAATTGTGTGTCATCGTTCTCCCCAGGCCTGCTCCAGGTCCTCTACCACCACACCCCCCCCCCCCCTTCCAAGATATTCTGTTTTCTGTGTCTAATGTACTAATGTAATAGGATGCAACTGTTCTATGTGAGCACATGTGGCAAAGAACTGACTTCCCATCCAGTCTATCACGCCCAAACTTAGATCCCATTCCTCCTAAAATGCGACAGAAACACATTTGACTGTACAGGACTTACGTCGTGTTTACCGAGAGGAATAAATCTGACTAACATGGTACATTAAATTTTCCAGCTAGATTATTCTGACATCCAATTTGACAAAGACTCATGAGGCTAGGCCAGGGGTGAAGCTACAAGGGCACTGGCCCCCGGGGTGCCCCCTCCCCTGACACTCATAATTCAAAACATATCATTGGAAAATGATACGTTTGCCCCCTTCTGAATGAATTATGGCCACTCTTATGCCCCTACCTTAAAAAATCTGAGAATCACCCCTGGGAAAGGTGCTGAATGTATTTGCAGAGTCAGAGTCGCTGTATCATTGAGGTGCTGATCAAGGTCCACGGTAACCGTTACTTTTAGTGTGAACTTGGATGGATGAAACAGGCTAATGGCAAAAAAATATTTGTGAAATGTGAAGAAATTACAGTTATATAACATTATTATAATAATGTTGCTGTTATGGGCAGCTCCAGTGCAGGCAGATCCTGCAATGCCTCAGCTCCTCTCTAAATGATTCTCTCTCTTTTGCTATATGAGGTCACAGGTTCAAATCCTAGATGTGCCCCCATGTCACCCTTTTGTGCATCCTGGGCTTGTGGTGCCAGGCGAGCTCTTCCAAAATGGACTCCTCCGTTTTCTCACACATTTACCCAAAGCTATTGAAGCACAAAGTTATACAGGTTTTGGCCAGCAGATGGTTGAGGATCCTTGATGGAACTGCATCACTTCCACCCTACAGGCATGCATTAAACATGTATAAGCTCATTTGTTTGGCATGTCTCTTTATAAGCATGATGGCCTGGGATTTGACCTCACAACCTTCCGATCACAAGCACAGCATCCTAATCTGCTGAGCCACATATCGTCTACTGTCATGCTGGCCTTAAACCCTGAGATCCCTTCTACTCCAAGCTGGAATTTTGCTGTGCTTGGCCTGAGCAGCATTCCAGAGACCCATGATAGCCTGGAGTCATTATGGTTCCAAGAGGTATGAAAATCTGGGCCCGTTTGGATGTTTGTTACTGGCTGTCTAATGAAGGAGCCACATTGACTTACTGTGGGCTGGCTTGTTATCCCAGCCTCGAAGGTTGTCTTGTACCCAAAACAAACTAGAAGGTTTTCTTTTCTGACTTTACAATGCAGAATGTTATTTTGGGAACGAACAGCCCCTCGAGTGTATTAGGCTCTGAAAACATGCCCCTGTTTCTTGTTTTACAAACGGGAAACCGCAGGCCCCTTTAAAAGACTGTTGGTCTGGCTCTTCAAACACCAGGAAATTTGATCTCAGTGAAAACAAGACTGTAGTTCTAAAGTTGCCACTTCACATAACAGACACCTGTTAATGTTTTAGTGGCCTGTGGGTGGCGATAGTCATTTGTTCTTAAAGGCCTGAAGCTTTAAACGTGCGTGATATAAATAAGAGAGTTAGTTAACGATGACCTGGCAGCTGGAAGCAGGGCTCGGATGTGGTGCACCAAGCCGTGAAACACCTAGAAGATGCCAGGAGGAGATCTGCTGAGTGAATTTCGACTTTGGAATTTGCTTCGGAATTCTAAGGTTGCATTATCAGGAGCTAATGAATAGGACATTGTCCTCGTTGGACGGGATCTCAATAACCGGACATTTTCCGGGTCCCTGCTTTCACACAATCAGGTATCGACTCCAATCTGTCCCCATAATGGTCTACTGCCTAGCAGGAATGGCGATCGCTCTGGGGACTTTTCAGCACGAATCACATCATTTACAGCATGGGGGCTCAACCAGACGATCGTAAAGCATTTCTTGAAATCAAACAGCGGGCCGATTTCCGCCGCAAAAGCCTATGTTGGTGCGCGTCCCATTTCACAAGGGGCTCCCCGACTTGTAAGCAGTGCAGTCTTATACTTATCAGGTCAAGTTTCTGCAAAAACAACAGTGGCTAATGTTATAGCGCTATAGCAACGAGTGGCTCGGTTTTACATATCAATCACGGGGAGCACACCATTATGTCGAAGGAGTGCATTACGGCCCCAAAGAAAACTTGTGGAAGCTGGTGGTCTTTGTTCCTGGGTAATACCAGGCTGTCCAGTCCTCTCTTACATATTCATCAAGCTCCTTGGGCAATTATGCTCTTGTAAAGAAGAGAGATCAAATGGGAGCCCGGGAGAAGCGACCAAAAGGCCCAAGATGGCAGCATGTGAGTCACTGCGCTCCTCTAATTTACAGAGTCTCTTCTTCCTGAGCTGCTGACACCTTGTCACTGCAGTTGCTGTGATTGGTGCACACACACTTCAGGCTGTACTGTATGTGTGCGTGTGTGTAACCAGTGTGTTTTACTGTCTGTTTTGTGCAAAGCCCTCTACCTTTGCAACATGGTATAATGTAGTGATTGGTCAGATTCCCAGTACCTTGGAATACTTTTGTTTTCACACGTGCCGCTAGGGACTATTTCAGAAAACCCCAGTGGTGGGATTCAATCAAACAACCATCTGACCACAAGTACAGAGGAAAAACCCACCGAGCCAGACATTCCCCCTTGGTGTCTTCGCTCAGCCATCGAGCTTTATTATGATGGCAAACAAATTACGGCAGACAGAATCATGTTATAAGTGGACAGGACACTTTACTTAGGTATGGGAACAAAAGTTTACAAATGCAGGGAGGAGGATCAAAAATGAAAGGGGTGCATGAGAAGAGACACAGACTATGCATCTGATCAGGCATCAGGTGCATTTACAGGGCAGCTCAGTCTTATACGGCAGCCAGTAACACAGTCCCAGTGAAGTCACCTGACTGCATTCTGCCCTGGCATGGCCACACCCACTTTACACACATTATGGATTTAATTCCTCATCTGCAGCAATGAATTAAAAGAAAAAAAAACGTGCTTATATGCGTAAGTGAAACACAAATGGAATTTGATCAAACTGAAAGTGAATGATTACGTATAGCTCTTTCAATTGTCCTGAGAGATTATATATGGACGGTTTTGCATCGATGCGAATGAGCTATTTCTGTTTGTCATCAGGACTAAGCTACCAATATTGTTTTCTGGGTGTTTCATTGTCTAGCCTTTAATGAACTGTGTGATGTGTGTTTTCCTGTCTTGCCATTGGGGGCACCCTGACTTCACAGCTGAGGTTTGCGTTCGATTATTTCTAAACAAACAGTGCCATGAGGGTGTGCATGTCATCCCAAGGATGGGCAATTTTTACTTGCTCCTTTGTCCGTGTCTCCGCGGTGAACGGTGGCAGCCGTGAATGTGGGAGACTCGGAGAGCTAATAAATTAGGCTTTTAGCAGTTCTTTGATAGCAGTCTCAGCGAGTATTTTAAATGAATAGGAGGGGAAGCCATGCTGATTTACACCTGCTCCCTGTCCCTTAGGAGCGATGTTTACCACTCCAAGCATGCATTTGCGTAGCGCCCCCTGTAGTCTGAAAAGCAGTCACTACACTAAATATTAAATAAACGCATTCCCTATTTAGGAGATGCCGAATTAGTGTGTTCTGCTATCCAGATAGCTTGCTACGACTGACTGACTGTACTTGCCTGGGGTGAGTTTCTGAGTGGGCCCCTTGGAAACAACAAACCTGCCTGTTCTCCTGTCAGGTTCCTGACCTCCATGAAGCCAGGAACACTGGAGATACATCAAGCTCGCCCCATGAAAACCAAAAGACCAGGGTCACTGTCCAGAGACGGGTTCAGCTCCACCTGGACCTGCCCTGTATCCGAACAGCCAGGGACACTTACCGCATCTGGGACATTTACAGCCAGGGACACTTACCGCATTTGGGACACTTGCAGCCAGGGACACAACGCATTTTGGACACTTACAGCCAGGGACACTTACCGCATCTGGGACAATTACAGCCAGGGACACTTACCGCATTTTGGACACTTGCAGCCAGGGACACTTACCGCATCTGGGACAATTACAGCCAGGGACACTTACCGCATTTGGGACATTTACAGCCAGGGACACTTACCGCATTTGGGACACTTGCAGCCAGGGACACAACGCATTTTGGACACTTACAGCCAGGGACACTTACCGCATCTGGGACAATTACAGCCAGGGACACTTACCGCATTTTGGACACTTGCAGCCAGGGACACTTACCACATTTTGGACAATTACAGCCAGGGACACTTACCGCATTTTGGACACTTGCAGCCAGGGACACTTACCGCATCTGGGACATTTACAGCCAGGGACACTTACCGCATCTGGGACATTTACAGCCAGGGACACTTACCGCATTTGGGACACTTGCAGCCAGGGACACTTACCACATTTGCATCATGTGATCACATCTTCATGTGAACTTATAACCATCTAGATAGAAGTCGTACCCATTATCACTAATTGCTGTTCAGATATTCCTCTCTTCTCATCCTCCAATCATAGCTACATTTACATTTGACTTTTTTTTTAGCAGACACCTTTGTCCAAAGAGACACATGAGTTGTTAACAGATTACCTGTTGGCCACCGACAGGTAAGGACTTGTGATGCAGAACGACTGTCAATGACTGTTGACACTAATGTATCTGAGTCAGACATTCACATTAACTTTATTTGCAGACGCATTTGTCCAAGGAGATGTACAAGTGAGGCAAATAACATATTACAAACATACAGCTGTCGAGGTGTCGACTGGGCATAAGTGCAGCTATGCTGAGCTTCCAGTGAATGTCCAGGTACAAGCGTACGCAGTGCTGGAGCAAGAGATACACACTGTCTTCCAAACAAAGCAAGAACCTAATAAGACAACTATTCAAATCAGCAGAGATCAGGGTTGATGGCCAGTAATTTCGCTGGTACTTGTGACTAGTGACAAGGTGTATTGCAACAGCAATAAAGGGTTTTCATCATCATCATCATCATCATCATCATCATCATATGCTCTTCCATCATGATGAAATTACTAAAAGTGTGACAGACGAAGGGATCTTTCTAATTACACCTCATTTAATTCTAATTTTAATTCGGGAGACAAAAGTATTAATCAAGGATAGATGTAATATAAAGTTATTAAACTTAAGTAAACATTGACTGGGAGACAAAATATTTCAAAATTTATCACATATTTGTGTCATATAAAATTGTTAAAATAACTAAAAGAAATCATTAACTGGTAGACAAATTCAAAATGTATAATGCCTATGTTATATAACGCTATTAAAATAACTCAAAGACAACATTGACTTTCCCAAGGAGATTTGGCATTGCAGTCAGTAGAGAAATGAGCCAGTTAAAATTATTATTGTTATATATATTCCGCCAGAATAAAAAATGTTTTCTTTTTCTGCTTTTCTGAATTTGTGCCTTTTCATACAGTAAAATCTGCTGCATTAACATTAAGTCCTAATTTAAATACATATGCTGCTAACCCAAAATACCTCGAGATTAACTGGTCATAGTCCCCTAGCTGTAATCTGGTTATAATTTTTCTGTGAACCTAGTCCCTAAAATGATTTTCCAGGACGGTTGAGGTTTATTTCCCTCCTTCCAGGTTTACATGTTCAGGTCCACTGCTTTTACACTCACAGCGACACGTAAAATAAGCGCAATTACCCATTTATCTGAAGAGCACCTCATCCAGTTATTAAGGAAACCAGAGGACCCATAGCAAGGGCAAAACACCATGCACCAAGCTGGGGCGGGATCTGAACCCAAACCCAGGAGGTGCTAGTCCATATGGAATGGAGATGTTTCATTCTCCTGGAGGAAATTGTCTTCTCTTATATCTTCTCTTCTAAAATATTTTGTCTTCTCGTAAATCTTGGTCTCTGTGAGACATATTTACAGGCGAATGTAAGCTTGGGGTCATTTCACAGGGTCAGCTCCCCAGGAGTAAATGGGATTAAGGATCTTGCTCAAAGGCAGAACCAGTCTAGCAGCTAGGGGATTCAAACCTGCAACCTTCCAATTATAGGCCTGCAATTCAGAGTCACACATTGCCAATCACACCACCATAATCAATCACCTGACATTTGTATAACTAATGTTCAATCTATTATTATTTATGCATAAAAATCTGTCTATTGCTGGAGGTGGTCTCATTTATGAACTGAAGCTGTCTGTTTCTTACTGTTTTAGCGTGGGCTTGCAGTGAAGCTAATTTACCAACGGCTATCAGCAAACTCTGGAATTCATGTAAATTAATTAATCATACCATGCTGAGTCCATTTAATTTTCGGCTACAGCAACAGATCAATTTCTGATATTGCAGTTCATCGGGAGCAAATGGCATACAGGACCCTTGAACTCATTAGGTAATAATTGCCCACACTGGACTTTTCAACCAAGAGGAAATTAACAGGAATACAACTGATATCTTTGCAAAAGCAACTATACTCATCTAGTGGCAATAATGTAAAATAGGCACCTCTGTCATTTACTTCTATCCAAAGTGACATGCATTTCAAGAAGTATATGCATTTCTGGAGTAATTGGGGATTAGGGATCCACTGGTGATATGAGCACTCTTCCAACACTGGGACTTGAACCAGCAACCTACTGATCACAACACAATCTTTCTAACTCAAATTGCTGCCCATTGCCACTATTATGCAGTGGCGCACAATGTTGTCTTGAAGGTCTGCTGTGTTACTCCACACTGCAGTACTTATGGAGTTTTTTACATTTACTTAACAGATGCTCTTATTCAGGGGTGGCATGGTGGTGCAGTGGTTAGCACTGTCGCCTCACACCTCTGGGACCTGGGTTCGAATCCCCGCCTGGGT
>JAODJX010000083.1:15485801-15498841 GCA_026776945.1 Isichthys henryi
CCATTGCTTCCGGGATAGGCTCTGGACCCCCCGCGACCCAGTAAGGATAAGCGGTTTGGAAAATGGATGGATGGATGCTCTTATTCAAAGCCACAAGCATTTTGGAGAAAGCAGGATCAGCCGATCCCTGGAACAACTGGGGCTTAAGGGCCCAGCTCAAGGGCCTAATGCTGACATCACTCTGCGAGCCGTGGGAATTGATTTGGCAACCTTCTGATCAAACACCTAACCCACGGAGCCACACATCATGCACTGTTTCTGACCCCGGCTTATGAAAAACTAGGCAGATGCTAGACAGTAACAGTGATAAGGGCTACTGTCATATTATAATGGCTTAAAAACACAAAGAGAAAGTGCATCGGGGCCAGTATAAATCGGAACAAAAACATCTCACACAAAGATATTCGCTTGCACACAGGGTGCCTGAGTTGTATCAGAAGCAGTGTAAAGATTAATTCACCTCAACAGTGGGTCAAATATAAGTGAAACATAGTAATCAAATAGCTATACAAGCAACACAAGCTGGTAGGCTTGGGGGCTCATGTTGTGTGGTTCAGTGGGTTAGGCTGCTATGTGAGTGATTAGAAGGTTGTAGGTTCAAATCCCAGTGTAAGTTGAACAATGTTACCATTGGGCCCTTGAGTAAGGTTGTAACCCGTAACAGCTCTATTGTCATTAGCCCTGTTTTCTCCTTCCAAAAGGAAAAAATGACTCTCACTTTACTATACAATTAATATGTCTAAAGCCCTACTTCTTACTAGAATGTTTAGGGCTTTAGCCTGAAATGTATCCCTTACAAAACCTTGTTGGCCTTGACTGACATACCATTTTCCTCAGCAACTCTCATTTCTCCACATTTAACCTCCACAGAGTTGGCCAATCATTTTTGGGTTCACCACCAGGGTGCTCAAATGTATGTCATGAATTTCAGCAATGTGACTTGACAGGTAAATTATTCAGAAACGATTCAGTGGAATAGCATTTCAGCTGTGGTACAAGAGCCCTGTTACACAGCGCATAGACTGTGGAGTCAGGCTTTGGCTGAGCATGTGTTTTGTATGTTTTTCGGGATGGGTTCCGTATTACACAAATTAATAAATCAAACAGGGCGTTTTTGTGAGGACAGTCTTTGTCCCCGTTTAAACAAACACAAATCTAATCCAGCAAATCAAGGGAAAAATGCGATAATAGAAATGTCAACTGAGACAGGCTCTATTGTCACTGATATTTGCTTTTCACTTACGAACGGTTCTGGTTAATCCCAGAACAAGTTGCCCTGCGAGATGCGGCCCTTGTCTCACATGCGAGGCGCTGGGTGCATCCAGAGTGCCCCCTTGTGGACAAACAAGGAACTGTTCACTGGGAACATGTTCAAAACTGGGCCATGGGAACAGTAAACCCTCTATCTCAGCCTTTCTTCCCTGGTACCATATTGTGAGCTTCACACTTCGCCGAAAGTTCTGGGAAAGAGGCTCCACTTTACACTGTAGAGAATATTTTGGACTTCGTGTCACATATAAAAATGGCTGTGAAACTGTCTTTGGCTTTTTACAAATGAGTCGAGAATTCAGGGCACATGGGTGCACTTCTAATAAGTCAGGAAGGATTCCGTTCAGGGCGTTAACAACAGGAGAAAGTCAAGGCTGTTTTTGGTCATTCTCATACACTGAAAACTGAAATTTACTGAAAATGCAATCAGTTAAATGAAAATCACATGTGACATAGTTTTTCACACTTGTGCTCAACTGATCTGTAATGATCATTGACTGAACTTAAACAACGTGGTGCAGACACAAAACCATATCACGTCTCCTGTTGCTAATACCTTGTGTCCCACCCTCTCCGCAGATGACAGCGTTCAGGTTTAATCAAGCTACAAAACCTCTTTCAGTCCATGACCTGGTTTGTTTCAAATTCTGTGGCACGATGACTCTTTGTGATGTGTGTGTAGGTAGGTAGGGCTTTGAAGTCAATGGTAACAGCTGCTGTTTCTGCATCTGTCACCTGCCCTCCTGCTTTGTATCTTGTTGCAACTCTCCGCGAAAAAAGCACCTCTGGGCCTCCCCTGCTTTCCAAAAATCTGGCCTGTTACCCGGACATAACTGAATGCCATTAAAGGAACATTCTAGAATTTCCTTGTCAGGAGAGTTAACAGTTTCTTTAGCTTCTAGTCTAGATTTTTTGTTTATTGGGTTTAGGGGATTCAGAGAGGGAATGTCTAATTTCATTGTTGTAGCAGAACTTGTACGGAAGGAGCAATTCATAATGACTGGGGCGGCTTGTGTGGATTATAGACCAGGGAAGTGTGTCTATCGTAGACATAATCATTTCAGAGAAGCATATCAGTTTTCCAGAACACTGGCGCACGTTATGAGCGCAAGAGGACAGACTGAAGAAACCGTACACCTTTGTGAACTATATTGAAATCCATTTGGGTCCAGTAGCCAAGCTTTTACCTCTGAAACTGGAGTGATTTTTGTATACATGACAATAACTGCATGAGAGAAGAATGAGAATCGGGATCCCTGCCAGAGGAGGGAACAGACTCTGTCTCGATGTCGTACAAAGCAGGCACGACATCTCGTATTACTGAAAACCACACATCTAGATGAGCCAAATTGTTTTTGAGTCCCGTCCAAGCCCTGATCCCTTTTTAGCATAAGTTTCTTGCAGTTTCCTCCAGGAGTGCCCAATGTAAGTTCTGATACAGAAGTGATGCCAACTATTTACCATTTATATACATACTTTGGAATGTGCTAGTTTTCTCATATCCCATCATGCTCTCCTTTTTTAGACATATATACACATAGAGGCGAGAGTGAAGCTTAGGGTCAGACATTCATCCAGCGGCCCTGGAGCATTTTAAGGACCCCAGTCAAGAGGCCGACAGAGAAGTGGCTACTCAGCCAAGCAGGAGATTCAAACCCGCAACATATATATTACAAGGCCTAACATGCAGAGCCATGCACCACCCCAAAATACACACTATTCCCAGCTGCGCCTGAGGCATCATGCTGATAGGATAATAGTACTCAGCCTTTTTACCCCAACAAGGACATCTTTGAGCACTGGCATGATTGAAAAAAGGGATGTGTTTGATGGGCTTGTGGTGCCATCCTCTTTAGCAGATTGTCTTGGTTCGCCCTCTACAGGTATGGCATTGGAAGGACATCAAGCCATTTAATGAATAACAGCTTTCATGCAAGTAAATCGGGCATAACTTACTAATATACCGTTAACTATTGATCTGTTGTGTGTTTCAGCACATTTGACTAGTTAATGGGTAACTGTTTGTCTCAGGTTCTGTGTTTGTGTATATTTGAGTTTGAGTTTTTCCACAACTAGAGGAGAATCATATACAGTTTGCGCATAGTGTGTGTTGTGTGTGTTTGCAGTGTTTTGTATACACAGCGATAACCATTTACCTCTATTCAAGCCACACATTTATGTGGGGCCCCTGAGGTTTGGGCCCCCTGTTGGCCACCAACAGTCACTACACTAAATATTGAATAAACACGTTCCGTATTTAGGGGATGCTGAAGCTGCATGTTCTGCTAACCAGCTAGCTAGCTACAATCTCCAGACTCTCTACTCACTAGCTATTGATTGAACTTGTGTACCTGGGGGGAGATGGACCAGAAACAATAACCCCCCTCCCCCGTACATAACAGGGGTGATAACCTACCCCTGTGTGTGTTGGAGAACTTTGCTCATGACCAAAGCCTTGAATCTTAATTGAAATAAGTAAAGCAATAAATGTCTTTAGAGTGAAGGATAGGACAGCTGATATGGATGTTTTTTTGTTGTTGTGTGTTGTTAGTTTACTCGCGGCCCTTGGCACCTTTGCCGTTCTCCCCAAAGTTCCCTCCTAATTTAGCGCTAATGATGATTAGGGAGGCGGGGCCTTTGCATCGACTGAACGAGGCACTTAATTTGGCACAACATGTGAGGTCCCATTAATGCGACAGGCCAATTAAGCACTCCGTCGGAAGCCGGGGTAATAAAAGCTTCTCATTAAACTCCCCGCATGCGGAAAAATGATGTTAAGATAATCTTGTTGTCGTTACGAGGGAACAGCCATGAGGGAATTGTTCAAACAATCCTCTGAACATGTGCTGAGCATCAAATAAATAGAGACATTTTACATTTATGTAATGTAATAAAGTATCTATATCTATCTATCTATCTATCTATCTATCTATCTATCTATCTATCTATCTATCTATCTATCTATCTATCTATCTATCCATCCATCCATCCATCCCCCATATGTTTCAAAAACTGAATGAATCGCTAGATAAATAATGCATGGAGTACAATGATCCTAGCTAGCTGAATAAGCTTTCTACTTGCAGGTACAAATCACCAATACAACACTGTGTCTTCATATGGTGTCTTGGGGGGATGGTTCAGCGAGTTCAGTTTTGCTCTTAACCGGAAGGTTACCAGTTCATGTTCCATGATCAGCAGATTGACCTCCATTAAACCCTTGAGCAGGACCCTTAACCCCCAATTTCTCCAGAGCTGACCCTGCTGTCTCACCTATATGTCACTGGATAAAAGTGTGTGATGAATCAATGGATGAATCGATGATTAAAACTTTTGGTGATCATTGTCTTTTAGCTACTGTCCAGAATTTGTGGGAAGCAAAACTTTGGTTCTTAGAAGGAATGACAGCAATCCTTTTCCATCCTCTGTGTGTTAGTGGATTTCTACGGTTACGTTGATGGTGGACAAACACGTCATCAAAAGAATTAAGGGTGAAATTATGGGGTGCATTTTTTGCCTTGTGTCTGATTTTATGTGGGATTATTTAAGAAAAGAGTAGTTGTAGTATATGTACAGTAAATGCAATTTAGTAATAGGGATCAAGAAATAGGCTGGCTTGATGCAAGGTGCAGAAATTTAATTACTCGAAACCAGTTGGAAACTAGTTTAATGTTTGAGGGATTCTTACACGTCCTACTAACCCCATCACCAGGGTCAGATGTCAATGAAGAGTAATTTGGAATCCTCCACAAACCATGTTGTATATGCAGGAAACATGTCCGATCTTCAACTGAGGTAATGTTTCAGTCTCTTCAAGCTGACTGGCCTTTTTGTTTTCTATTTTATATGTTTTTGATTTTGTACAGCTGCGGCTATTTTTAAATATGCTAAACAAATAAATAATCACTTGACTAGACCAAGGAGTCCGGAAAGAATAAGATAAATAGCAGCACTCCTATTGGCTCATCTGTCATGTTTATTTTTAATTAGCTGTCAAGTGCATTATGGGTATTGATACGTGACGTCTTTGAACAGTGTTGATATATATGCAGCTTCTGACAATTATTCATCTCATATTTGTGATTTAACTAATGATGCCAGAAAATGCCACTTCTCATTCTGCTATAAGCAGCAGGTGACTGATTGCCTTTACTTGCATTTCATCTGCCCAGTAGGGGGTACAATTTGCACCCCCCAGTAAAATCACCCATGATGTAATACATTAAGGAACAAAGGGCCACTACAGTCAACATGTAATTATTCAGGTCCTACTGACTAGGGTTAGCAACTGATGCTAACTTGCTGCTTCCTGGCATCTTAAATCCTCCCAGCTCACACCCACTGACCACAGGCTGGCACGTTTCCCCACTCTTACCTTACATAATAATAGCATAAATCTATGCCCCCCACCACCTCATACACCAAACCTAGAAAGTCACCATTTCTCCTACTGGTAAGTAATTTATTTTCCATTATGTGCAATACCTTAATTACACACTGCTTCATCTATTTCTGTGCATATAAACACAAACAGCCGTGAAGGGAAACATTGCCAGTCCTTATTAATAGCCACAATATGAGTGTCAGCTGAATGACTAAACTATTAGTTTTTCTCGATTGCTTTGGGGCATTTCTCAAATGACAACTAACATTTGCAAAGCAATGAGTTTAATCCCCACACCGTAATGTCACTTCTGCACAGCACGACATCATTTCTCATTGCTTCGCACAACTTCCCAAATGTTTTACTGCATATATGCAAATGGTTTTGTACAATTGCCATCATTTGACACAATTATCAGTTGCTTTAGTCTTGTGGGCCAAAAGATACTATGTAGGTTCCCATTGTAATAATTTTACACCCAAAACTATATGTATGAGATCATCATGTTAGTCACCACATGCAAAACCATTAACAAAGCAACGATTAAAAAATATATTCCATAGACTGCGGTGATACGGCATTGTTGATTCAGCACATGACTGTGTTGTGCTTGTATTGCTGTTCTGCTGTTTTCGTGTTATACAGAGCTGTGTCACTTTCTTGTTTGCAATTGTACTGTCTTGAGATCTGAAGAAGTTACACGTGCATGCGAGTGCTTTCTCATGCCAGTGAACTTTACATACTGCAGTGTAGAGCCTTGCAATGATGAAACTGGTGTCTTTGATATGAATAAGTATCAGTTTGCTAAAGAAAAATAATCAGTCAGTGACAATGAGAAAAGACTCATTCAGAATCGTGGCGATCTGGAGCATCACACTAACATTCTGACAGTATATCTAAGCATTTTGACTCTCATGGTTAAAACTGTGATACCCGGCTCGTACGCTCCTCGTGTGTGCCACGCCCCCTGATTACCCACGTGTGATTCCCTGATCGTCCATCTGTGTCCGCTTATTTTGATTGGTCTTGTCTTAGTTAAAGTCCTGGTCTTACCTGTTTGCCTGGTCCGTCATTGTGGATGTAATGTTCGTCCCTGTCAGATGTTCCCGAACCCTCGTCCACTTAATAAATCCCCTTTATTCCCCGTACCTGGCCTGCCTTGCCTGTTTCCTGCCCTATCGCCACTCCCTATATTCCGTGAGCGTGACAAAAACAATGCTGATTGGACTTTTCATTTTGGTGGTGATGACTAATTAATTGGATTTATTTGCTTCTCAGACATGAGTTAATTGTTTTGGGTAAGTTACAGGCTTTTGCTGCTAAACCATAGTGTTGTGCTACATGAATGTTTTGAGAAAAGCCCTTATAGTCTTGACAATGTTAAGTATTTTTCATAAATTGTGCCAAAGCAATCGAGAAACTGTAAATCCTGAAAAAAAAAGCTGCCCTCTGGCGTTTGTAGCATAAATTTGCATGCAGATTTTTCAGTTTTAAAATGAATGTAATAATAATTTTCACAGCGTTCCAATCACAGCGTCCTAACTCACTGCCTCCCAATCCAGTGTCCCAGCCCACTGCATCCCAGCCCACTGCATCTTAACTCACTGCGTCCCCGTCTACTGAACCCTGGTTCACTGCATCCTAACTCACTGTATCCTGGCCCTGCTTTTGGAAGACTTATAAGAATATTATTCACCTGGCAAACTGACCTCCTGACACTACGCTAGAACATTCTACAAAGCTGGGATCTTCCTGTTTGGAGAGACGTAGTACTTTCATGCTGCAAGAAGGAACAAGATAATAATTCAGGGTGTAAATCAAACACACACATAAGAAGCACATACAGCAGTTCAGTTTGCCCTTTATTGCACACCGTATATGCCTGTGTTTCCTAACACGACTCGGGAATGAGTGGGTCTGTTTGCTCATCTGCGTGGAAAACGGCAGCCCTGTGTAAACATAAAGAATTTCCAGTATTTCACTCCATAGCCTCTCCCTGGTGGGGGGATGTTGTGTGAGAGCACACAAGGAAAGTCACATGGCACTCTTTGCCGCTCACTTCCTTTTCATAAAGACGGAGCCTCTGTGAGTCTCTGCCATTTGCCAGGCCTCCGTTCTTAATCGAGAGGAAGTGAGGTAAATATTAGGGGCATGAGCCAGCCAATCAGAACTCCTCATTCAATGGGCCCCGCCTTGCGACTGGTCATCAGCGTGAGCCCAGTGATAATCTCGTGCTTAGCAGAATATATACACCCAAACAAAATGCCTGGTGCTTCACAGTGCCATGTGAGTGGGTTGTCATATAACTATATTTCTACAAAATTCAATCTAAGTTCAAATCTTGCGGAAAAAGCCATCTATATACGTCATACCAGGTACTCAATGCTACCCTTAAAATGTATATTTTGCATCAGAATACTTACATGTTGAGCACACACTACAAGAAAACCTTAGGCAACAACAGAACAACAGAACGAATCACACCGTGTTATGGTCCTAGCTTCTTGTTAGCCTGCGACACTCTGTCTACATTATTGCTGTCTAGCTAAGTTACGTTGGTGCTGATTCCCTACAGTAGTAGTGCTTTCCAGTTCTAAAAGGCTGCTCTGGCATCTGGTGACCCCTACTGGCAGGTCTCAAAACAGCAGGTCACGGGAGCAGAGCCCCAAGAGCAGAGCTGGATGGGCGACTGTGAGCAATACGATGTTGCCGTTGTGAACCAAGTTCGGAGGAGCTACACCCCGTTTCCACAGGGGGCACTGTGGTGCCGATGTTCCTCTCCCCCTCACTCTGCGGGAAAAGAGAGACAGAAAGACACTCTTATTTTCAATTCAAAGGCCAGCATTGTCATCAGAAGGGTAAACGGCCAGCATTCTTTATATGTGCTGGAGAGGGACCAGGCTCCCTTTCCATGTTCCTGGAAGATGCTTCTCATGCCAGCATCTTCATTTATAACATAGCTTCACAAGCTTTTTGCGTCCAGTGTGAAAACAAACAACAACAATCTCATGAAACCCACTCATTTTCATATTTAACAGACACTTTTATCCAAAGCAACATACAATGCATGGTCCATCCCTGGAGCGACCTCATATGCCTGTGGTAGATAATTGTAAATTTAGTGTATGTTACAGGTTTATTATCAAGTAATATGTACTGTACATAACTGTACATGCTATACTTTTATACGACTGGCAGTGAAGTAGGTTTGTTTACACCAGCAAACACATGAGTAATGCGTTGTGCTGTGACGTTATGTTGGCTACGATGTGACTAGGTGAATTTTCAGGGAATTTTTCAGCTCTGTTATAATCTTATCTGACCACTGTCACATATGTGATCAGTCACTTGACGGAAACGTCGTTATGTACCATATGACCATATATATATCTATAATTGGCTCGCTGATAAGCAAACGCAAAATGCTATTTTTGCTTTTCTCCTTTTTTTCATAAAAGCAAAAATCCTCTTCGGATTTCTTTCAGCAGGAGAAAACAGAAGCAAGGTCTCTCGTAGAAATGAAGCAGCATAAAGCAAACGCCCGTAAAGTGGGAGATACCTGTACTCATCTGAATTATTTAACAGTTGTGCGGCGTCCTTCCATGTCATAGCACAATTACATTTTAAATATTTAGAAGATACTTTTATCCAAAGCGATATACGATTGAGAAAGCCATTTGGTTTAAGGACCCTGCTCATGGCACAACAGTGAGATAACTCTGCTGACCAGGGGATTTCGAATCAAATCAAACTTTATTTATAAAGCACTTTCAAACAACCAAGGCTGACCAAAGTGCTGCACAGATTCACATCATTAAAAAACAATAAATAACATCAAATAAGAAACATAAAATGAAGGTGGTCAACGGGAGCAGAGCTGGATGGGAGACTGGGTGGGTGATTTGAACCAGCAACCTTCTGATCACATCCTAACCTGCAGACCCTCATTCCATCCCTATATTTTATATCTACTTATCATTGTCAGGATTGGGGTGTGGGCGGGGCCTAGAGCCTATGCCAGGCAGCACAGGGCACACGGCTGGATTTACACCCTACCACAAATCATCCAGACTACAATTCAGGCTGAAAGTGAAAGTGGCCCCGATTACTCAGGTTCATGTCCAGGATCTGGCAGAGCAACATCCTGAGGAATTCAGCGAGCTAGACGCCTTAGCGACTGCACGCCCGCTCTTATCTTGCCGGTGCCCCCCCCCCCCCAAACCAGGATGCATCTGTGTCTGCTTATTATTCTTATCTCATTGCTACAAATAATCCCAGGCTTTCCTGTCCGAAAAGCAGCACAGATACACTGGAAGCTGTTGATAACCTTCGACTTTAGTATCTGAATTTGCAATTGTTTTAACCCTGAAAGTATTAACACCCTCATGCTTAGCAGTGGATAACAGAGCAAGGCTTTGTTATTGTGTATGTGTCCAGAAATTTCCGTAGAAACACAATGGCGGGAGGTAAGGTAAGGTTAAGGATCATTTTTTTTCTTTCTTGTGGCTCTGTAATGTGGACGATTAAAAAAGTCAACAGAACAAGTGCAATTTAAGTTCGTAAATCTATGGGTAGGACCCCTAATACTGTCCCATGTTAGTATATGAGGTAATGTTTTTGTACCCTTAATCTTACTGGTTGGCTCAGTGGTTCTCAGTCCTGTTCCTAGTGCTCCCCCCTCCCCCTGCCAGAGTGTTTTCATTCCAACCCTAACCTTAATCAGGATTATATGGTCCACGAGGAGATTAAATGGTTCAACACTAAGTGTTACTACCACCCCCCAAATAGGGGGTTTTTCGCAGACACTTTTATCTAAAGCTGCACACAATTGAGAACAGAGCGTCAGACAGTGTCTGGGGCAACTGCAGGCTGAGGGCTTTGCTCAGGGGCCCAATGGTGATATCACTCTCAGCCATGAGACTCGAACCAGCAGCCATCCGATCACAGCTACAGCATCCTAACCTGCTAAGCCACATACATGCAGAATAGCACAGAACAGCACAGTGTGCAGAATAGCACAGTGTGCAGAATAGCACAGAATAGCACAGTGTGCAGAATAGCACAGAATAGCGCAGAATAGCTCAGAATAGCACAGAATACCACAGAACAGCACAGTGTGCAGAATAGCACAGAACAGCACAGTGTGCAGAATAGCACAGAATAGCACAGTGTGCAGAATAGCACAGAATAGCACAGTGTGCAGAATAGCACAGAATAGCACAGTGTGCAGAATAGCTCAGAATAGCACAGAATAGCACAGTGTGCAGAATAGCACAGAATAGCACAGAACAGCACAGTGTGCAGAATAGCACAGAATAGCACAGTGTGCCGAATAGACCTTCTTTGAAGGTCTGACATCAATAGCAGAGGCAGAAATCATAGCCTGGATGAACCGGCAGAAAATCATATGCGCCAGTCCCATAATAATCCACTTGGATACAAAATCGCACTTTTTATCAGTGTTTAAATGACCTGTTGCATTACTAAGACCAAATAAACAAAGAGAAAGAAAAATCCATTTGAGTCTCAACAGCAGATTTAACCATGCGAACACATACCTGTCAGGCACAATAGTTTTATTGCATAGTGTGCAGTGTGTTATGCTGTAAGACTGCTTATGCAATATATATTTTTAAACTGAATATGTTTTTAAAGAGTTTTGTTCATTATCCAGCATAATTTAAGGAATGTTCCCCAAATTCCTGGGAACATTTGTTGTTTGCTGGTTAAAACTCCTTAAGGCAGCTTGGGATAAAAAAGTGTCCTTCTACATTTTAACTGGCTTATAGTTATAATCTTGTATTTGCGATGTCCCACCACCAGAGGGAGCATATGCGTTTTCAGACGTTCTGATTAAAGGCCTGTCATAACAGCGATTATGCATATGATGTGCCAAGTTTTCCACAGCCAACAGGGGGTGGTGTGCAGCTCAGTAGCTCAGCATTCTCAGCTCATGTTCTGGAAGGTCATGGGTTCGAATGACCTGGCTGATATGACCGGAGGGCCTTTCAGCATGGCCCCTAACCCTAAATGCTGGCTGACCCTGACCCCTGACTCCTCAGTTGTGTGTTGCTCTAGACCATAGCGTTCACCTTGTTCATGAATAATCAGAAATAGCAACCAATCAGCTCTGACCATTTCGGTCACCCAGCAAGAATCCGCAGCAGCAGTGTCAAGATATCGAAGGGGTGGGGGGCAGTCTTTAAGTCGCAATGCTCCCCCCCACCCGCCTCATTATACACAAGCTTATTGTCCAAGCAGTGATTTTGATCGGAGGCTGAAGGAAAGCATAGAAATTCAGCATTCCCTCAAGGTCCAGATTTGCCCACCTCTGGTTTACTACAGAGTGTGTAAAACACCCTCCATTCCCGTGCCCTCGTTTTAGAGCAAATTACTTCTATTCTTAAAATGACGATTTAGCTCATAGCCTTCAGGTGCTCCCCTGTGCTCACTAAAATAGATAGGGCTACAAGATACATGAAACACAAGGCCTAGATTAAAGAGAAATGGGTTTTTTTTTTTTTTTCGCCGAGAGATTGGCCCTGTTACTTTGCTCAGCGGTGATGAATACCTGTGGGAGTTCTTGCCCTTATTTCGCGAAAGTGAGGCTTCCAGAACGACCGACGGCATTATTATTCTGCCACGGCAGCATGGCGTGTAGAGACGTAAGTGAGACGAGCGGGCGAATAAAATGTCGTCAGAGGGAAGAATCGGAAAGAATAACCATCAAGTCAAATGTAATTCAAAAACACGTTTCTGCTCAAAACATACAGCTTTTACAAAAAAGGAAGCATCGATCCCATATTTTCCATATATGACTGATATATGACTGCATGATCCATCCAATGTTAGATGTAACCTAACAATCGTATGATTTCCATTCGATACATAAACAACTTAGCTTTATTGTTCTCCTTTTAAACAAACTGAACACTCAAGATTTTAAATGCACGCGGGCACCATTCCCCCTGTTGTAACAATGCCAGTGACGCAGCAACAGCCCAAAAAAATAAAAGACGTCCCATATTTACCCATGGAGCATAGTGCTGGAGGTCCTGAGGGGGGCGGCCTACTGAAAAGCAGCCCGCACCATCCTGTCGCTCAGGGGCTGGGTGGGTCGGAAGTTATCGCCCAGCATTCCGTCGTTGCCCTCGGGAAGCTCCGCCCCTTTGACGTGAGATCGCAGCCTCCGGAATTCCTCGATCTGTGGGGACTCATCCAGGTCAGGGTCAGAGTATAAGGGCTTACCGTCGCCATGGTTACCAGCCAGCTGGGACGAAGCACTTCGCCTACATCAGACCTACATTTATCGAGCAGACGCTAATATCCAGCGTGACGTATGATTGAGTAGGCAGGGTGAGCCAGTCTCTGGAGGGGCGGGGGGGGG
>JAODJX010000083.1:15505891-15529209 GCA_026776945.1 Isichthys henryi
CCAACACACCCCAACAACACAAAACACCCCCCCCACCCACCCCCACCCCCCCCCCCCCCCGGCGGGGGGCCCCCGCCGGCCCGCGGCCGCGGGGGGGGCCGGCGCGCCGCGCGGGGCCACCATCAGTGTTGATTAGCAGACTGATGTTACGTCGTCTTTTTTTTTGTTGTTGTTCTTTGCAGAAAACGAAAGATCGTTCTGCAAGCCGGAATTAATAATGAACTGAAAATATATTTAGGGCTGTATGAAACATCCTCTTGAACTAGACTTTGAGACCACTGCTGTAAATTATATCTTGAGATAAGAGATGACTGAACAGCTCCATCTCCTCTCGCATTTAAAGTCATCCCTAGTCATCTTTGGATATCTGCCCCTCTAGTGTAATGACCGTTTTTGGCCAATAGGGGGTGCCACTTAAATGTGTGGTTTGAATGGTGGGCGAACTGAAGCCTAAATTGACCCTCTTTAGGGCAAAGGATCTGCCTCTAACAGCTGTGGAGAGCGTGGAGATGACAATGGTGATGATGCCAGCGATCCAGCTCTGCTCGAGCGACGTGAGGCTCACCTCCATGGGGAAGGCCTTGAAGTTGACGGTGTGCTCAGATCCTCGCTGGTTCTCTTTTCCCCAGTGAAATCGCACCTCGTGCAGCTCGTACTCGTTCTCACTAGTCAGCGGCCCCCCAGTCACCACTGAAAGCGGGAAGATCAGCATGAAGCAGCACAGTAGGGGGGCACTAGGGGATACCAGTAAATCAGGGGTGATAAGAGGGGCCATAATTCATGTTGAGGCGCCAACCTTAACAATAGCCAATGATATGTTTTGAATCAGTGAGTGACAGGAGAAGGGGCACTCCAGGGGCCAATGAGCTCTCAGTCAATGCCACTGTGGCCCCACCCCTGCATACACCTCTGTTAATCCGAGATTTTGAGTATAGTTCCGCTGTATTTTTTTATAGAAGCTGGTAGCCTGCACTGAATTTCTGGAGCATCTCTCTGAGATCCACAGCTTGTAGACATCTTCCTGTCTCTGCCCATGCACCAAAATGGTAATTTTCCCATGATGCCTCTCGTGTGCCTTCAGGCTCATCCTAATTCGATCCACGTTGGCCCCATAAAGGACCCTAATTCCCAAATCGACATCACATTCCCTCCCCGGCTCTGGGACTGAATGTGGTTGTGTTGACTGTGCCAACTAGACTCATACTAGCCGACCCAAAAACCAACTTACTGCCTCGTTTGTTCAGCCAGGGTGGCTTGGAATTAGAACATTTACTTTATAAATGGCATCAGTGGCAGCTGAAATGTTGCGGACAAAAAGATTCTCTTCTATCAATCCGCTAGTCAGCTTCTGGTTTGGGTTATCAAGGTCCTGAAGCAACAGACTAGAATTGTCCAGAAGTTCTGAAATAGCCAGATCCGGTGCTCTGAATCCACCAACCACATATGTACCACCCCCCTCACCCCACCCCCAGAAATTATCAAGTGATCAATAAATCAGTATAAGTATATTCGCAACGTAAGCTGTCATTTTTACAGTAATACATATTAATCCATATGAATATTCCTCTGGACTTCAGGGAATCGACTTTATCTGATTTATGGGTCTATCTGTGTTTTTCATTTCCTGCCGTCTACTGTAAATCTTGCAATAAAATCTCGTTAAAAATGTATCTGTTATATGCATTTTCATAATTCATTTTCATGCACCATAGGTCTCCCGTTAAATGACACATGTAAAAGGCATCTCAGACACTTTCTTACAAAAGTAAAATAAGCCAGAAACAGGATGGATGAGACCTTTACTCTGTCATAAGCGAACCGTAGGTAGAAGCTGCATGTGGTAGCTACGCATTTCATTGTTTTGGTATCTTCGCAGAATTCCTCGTTCTTGGGTTTGCACATGCTGCCATCCTGACTAAACTGTCGCCCATTCCCAGTACTCCAACCATAAATCCATCCATCCACTCATCAGTTAGCCTGGTCAGAGTTCTGGGAGGGGCCTGGAGCCCATTTCAAGTAAGGCTGATCACCAAGCTGGGATGAGCTACCTTCAACAATCCATCCATCCATCCATCCATCCATCAAACTTCTATTCAGTTATCATGGCTTAGGTCAGTGTTTCTAAACTGGTGGGTCCCAGTGGTGAGACGATTTTCAGGGGAGTGTATGCTTAAAAAAATATTTCATCATCCCCCGATCAACAACTTTTACGGTGAATCTAGGTCATGACTTACTGACTAAGGAACAATGTTTGCCCTGAGGCTAAACCAACTAAGAATCACTGGGCTAGGTCACAATGGGTCTAGATCCTATCTGAGACAGTGCAAGGCTGGGGTGCACCCTTGGGCGATCTCCATCTCCTAGGACCTGTCCAGCCATCTAGAGGCTCAGCCCACCCAATCACAAGGCGCTTATGGGTTAAGGAGTCACCAGCTTTACCTGACTTGGACTTCAGTAGGATGCGTACAGTGTGCCCGTCGTTGATGACCTCGCAGTCGCGGCACACCACGTAGTTGTGCGTGAGTCGCCTCTCCAGGAGGGAGGGGTCATAGCGCGCCTCCCGGGAGTTCAGGTTGATGGGTGACTGACACTCACCGTTGGCTTCCGGAAAGAGGAGGCCCCACTCAACACCTAGAAGACAAACAGCAGAACAATTAATTTGGATGGTGTGTGGCTCAGTGGGTTCAGATACTATGCAAGTCATCAGAAGGTCATTGGCTCAAGTCCTGTGGCTGGTAGAGTGATTTAGCCATTTGGCCCTCGAACAAGACCCTTCACCCCCAATTAATCCAGAAACCAGCTGATCTTGCTGTTTTAATTGTGTGTTGCTTTGGATATAAGCATCTGCTAAATGAAAACACACATTTCCTTTCCACACATAAGAATAAACCAGAGCTGAGGCAAATCTGCCAGACATTCCAGTCATTGAACCCCTGAGCTGGATTGCAGTGCTGCCACCCCTCTGCCCTTAATGTTTCCCCTGCCAGCTCTCAGGTTCACGGATGCTTGCAAGGGCCAAAACTGTGTCTCCCCTTACCAGTGAGCTTCGACCCACAGGCCAGTTAGTGAATCATGAGCTGAGCAGATTAACGGTGAAATATTGCTTTTCCAAACCTACACTGATACGTCACTATTTTTCAGTCAAGTTTGTTTACCAGCTGGAGCGATGCCTGCTCATTTTCATCAAACATCCGCTCAGGTGCTTTCAGCAAGGATAAATTAGAGTTATTTCTCACTTACATAGTCTGAACAGACGTATCGCCGTGCGTCAAGGATAAATACATTCAGAGAACTGAGTCGTTTCGACGTTTGAGGGAAGTAGGAAGATTCGTTCGTGTTAAATAATTAGCGGCACGAAAATCTGGTCAAGTGTCATTTGTAGGTGGTGGAGGGAGGCTGAGTGACCTTGGACAAGTCTGACCCGGTTAGCTAGCAGCCAGAGGCCGTTCGAACTGCCTGCCTTCCCCACACGGACGTACCGTCTGCTACGACAGCGTCCTTGGATAGCAGAAACTTTCGATTTTATGGGAGATGCAAATACGCACCGTATGTATTTTGTACATAAAATATGACTGAGGGTTGTTGATATTATTTTACAGTCAGAAATTTCTCACAGGTCTTTTTTATTTGTTTAAGAGAATAATGTGATTATAAAGACGTAAATCTTGCTAATAGCATGAGGCAATAAAGTAATACAAACCCCCTGGTCAGCACCTACACTCGCGAGATTTTTATTTTCTTGACGGAAGCTTCCGCCTAATTTACATTTAAAGTGCATTTTAAAGCGCGTTGTGGTGTCTAGACATTCAGGCGGAAAGTTACTCCCCTTGATACACAACATCCAATGTTAGTGACGATAAAATTTGCTTTCATTATGAGGAAAATCGTGTCTCAAGATATAAAATATGGGGATTCATGGCTGAGTATTGGCGAAGAGTAAAATTTATATATATTTACTTTTAAGAAAAGCTAGCCCTTTGGAAGTTTTCCCTCAAAACATTAAGTCTTAAGCTGTTCCAGAAGATTCTAAACACAATCTCTCTCATCTGTCCATTCATCAATTTCTCCCCAGTCATTTTGGTTTTTTGTATGAAAAGATTTTGACTTATTTTAGGCCAGTTACAAGGACAGAGGACAAATAGAAGAATATCTTAACTCACAAAACACATGGATTTTTTTTTTTCACTATCATTATTCACGTGGATGACCATGCGTGTTAATCCAATTATAACAAATGCTTACACGGTTGCAATGCAGAGACGCAATCAAATCCATACCCATCCAAGCCTAGAGCAATCGTGTATGATGGAAACCAATAAAACTGTATCTCTGGGTTCACTGGTTCATTCGTGTATTTATTTTGCCCCCCATCATGGATTGTTTCCTGCCTCGCAGCCTCCGTGATGGGCTCCGGACACCCCGCGGTTACAAAAATGTATCTATGGATCTATTTATTTTGTTTGTTTGATTGATTGATTTTATGTTTCTTAACTCCAACCTTGCGTATCCCACGGACTCTTGTAGTCATGCACACAGCTGATTCACGTTCGGTAAAACTTCTACGATACGTTTCCATCCCTGACCCATGTGTCACTGCTCAGGGCCAGTGGCATGTCGCAAACGCGTCATTCACAGGCAATAATTTACGTTTGATAGGACGAACACCGACCCCATGTTTGGATAACAAAATGCTTCCATTGAACGATTCACGACTCTCAGTAAGATGTCAATTGTCAACATTAACGAATAAAAAAGTGGTAAATCTCAAAGTGCTTTGCTTTGAAAATAAAAATGTAGGCCTAAAAAATTCACGTAATTTATTTGGAGGGAAAAAATACTGCTTCGATGTTTCTTAAATACCAATCTGATAGAATATAAAATGCAAAATTTCAAAAATAAAAATTTAATAAAACTTTCTTATGGTTTAGAGGGACATGCTGGGCTTGCTATAAATACTGATACTTTTACTCTGTATAATTAAGCTCCCGTGGTCTTCTATTTCAGCTGTCACTCAGCAGTTTACACCTACGTTGTAATGTTGCACATACTACGGGACTGCACTTATTATTACTTAATTATTGTTCTAAATAAATGTTATGAGTCTGTGGGTTATCATGCAAGCGAGACTTTCACTGCACTCTGCACACGTGACAATAAAACCTTTCAATGCACGGGCTATAAAATTGCAGAAGATGCTTTGATCTTTGTTGAAAGCACCTGACAGTACAAGAGGCCAGATTAATGAAGTAGTAAGTACTGACTGACAATATTAAGTATCGGGTGACAATAGAAAACGGGCAAAATTTCAAAACAAAACTGAAAGAGCGGAAATTTTAAACCTGACAGCATGTTACGGTAAGAAGTTCTCGGGTTACAAGTAGGAGAAAGGATGAAGCTCTGATATTTCACGACCGCTGCATTTCTTACCTTCCTCGTACCCCCACTGCACATCATCCTTCTCAGTGTAGTGATCAGAATCTTCAATCATGTTGTCCGCCATCAGGGACAGGTGCTCAGCAATGCCGTTTGAGGAAGATGAGCATAAGATTCGTTCCGGACGACTCCCGGTCCCTGTTCCTCCCCCGATCGAGAAGAAGAGGCGAGGCGCTGGGCTGTGGGAGGTCTGCGACGGCCCCCCTCCCTCGGTAAGCCGCGGGTCTTGATGTTGCCCCACTTTCTCAGACGTCGTGACGCGGCTTCGCAAAGTGAGGATGAAGGCTGAGGAACTGTCAGATTGGACACTCGCTCCCCCAGTTTCCCCACCTCCGTCTTTTTGCTGCCTTGTCAATACAACTCACTTTTCTATCTACATCTACTCACGCTCCGTCTCTCTCTTTATCCCGTTCTTTTTCTCCCTCCCTCCCTCAGTATCTCCCTCCATGTCAGCAGAGTCCTGCAGTTTATAGAGATGACAGATAAACTCTCATTCCGCTGAGATCCCCGATCCCTCACAAGGACAATGGCTCGAGGACTCACACCCCAGGATGGAGCGGGAGTTACTTGTGATTGGCTGCACCGAAGCGTCTGCTCTACCCCATAGCGGAGCGGCGATTTAAAAATAGCATCGCAACATAGTTTAAACTTGAGAATGTCCTACATATCTCGCTAAAGGTTTGGTGAAAACAAAACAAACAAACAAACAAAACAAAACAACAAAACCCGTTTTTAAAAGACACTTTTGAATATCAAAAAAGTTGACCCGTTTGCATTGCTAAAATAATAAGTCGGTTGGGCCGGTGCAAATGAGATGGATGTATTTACACAACTGTCGCAAAAAGTCAAGTTAATCTGGAATAGATTTAATCAGAGTTGCCAGCTTCGTTAGAATGATAGTTGTCAACTGGTTAGAATGATATTTTCAGTTCGAGACAAGTATGCACACACATGCACACGAATTTACATGAGTCTGTAGGGTTTTGCAAAATACCCCAACGCTTTTGATGTGGTTAATTTAGGTTTTCAATGGAATAATATAAATTTGCCGTAGGATTTCTTGCGTGAGAGTCTGAAACGACAGATGCGTGAGAGTTGGCAACCTTGGATTTAATGTTTACGTAAAATCTTTGTGAAAAGCAACACATACTGGCAACCACATCTTATTATCATACAAGGTCCATTATGACAAGGAAACCACTGATACGAGAAGTGGAACCCAACAAAAAGGTCCATAAAACCCGATTTATGGTCTGGCAGCGTGGGATAGGGAGAAGTAAAACAGGACCAATTGTATGATTCATTTTCATAACATACTAACAAACAATAAAAATAAACCGATTTAACCAATGCCTATGTATTAAAGTAGATAGTTTCCAGCAACTGGCGACGTCATATTAAACTATGTAATGTAAATATGCAAATTACCTATATTATTTTAAATAGTTTAACGTGAGACATGATCATAAAAAAGTCACACGAGGAAAGTAGCAGGCGGAGATTGGACTTCCTTGGGAGTAGTTTGTCATTTAAAAAAATATGTTTTTTCACCTATAATGTGAAATTATAACGTGGCTGCCATTTTGAAACAATTCAAAAGCTCTCTGGTGTGCACTTAATGCAGGATACAAGGCTTCCGTTTGATCTATAGGCCGACAGGAGGAATGCTTTGGTTTAGTAATCCATGTTGTAATTCATTGAAAGGTGAGTTTTCCGTTAATAGGTATTTGAGGATGATAGGCTCTCTGGAAAACATTTTGGATACCCCCACCCCCTCCAATGTAAGCTATATGTTTAATTTTTAGTCCTTAGGGCAAACAATTTGAATAGACTAACCATAGATTCCCCATATTTAGCCTTTATATTGTAATATTAACTAGGACCAGATCAAATCAATAAGTCTCTGCTGAAATATTCCTAATTAGGCTGTTCCATTTCTAACTCCCACTCCACTAAAAATAGAAATAATGTTAAAACAATTGCCTTAAAATTATAAGTCGGCCTTTGCTCTAAAAAAAACCTCCCGCTGTGAATAATATCAATTAAATGTATTTTTAGCTTGGACTACTTACAGGTTATTTATTTAATATTTTTACAACAGATTATGTATCTGGACATTGAGTCGATCATGTACTCACTCGTATAAAACCATATATAAAGGACAAAGCATAATAATCTGTATTATGTATTATGATTGGGGGACTTTTAATTTGTTTTATTTCAGCTGATCAGTTATGTTACTGTGTTCAAGTGAACAACTGACAATCAGGTAACTGAAACAACTTCTTTATTCATAGATGTAAATAAGTAAGGACATCAAATAATAGATAAATACGTCCCAATATATCTTTTTACAATTTTTCACTATTTGTAAAAATATTACTACATCCCGCACATGCACAGTTTTAGAAAATGGGTGGACAGTGGTGTTATACAATGTAGTCTGCCGCCTAGTGGCAAGGATGTCATCCTACGTCAAGTTTAACGCACGGTACGAAGCAGGATTAAAGGAACATTTTGGGAATTTTATATATTTTCAGATTTTACGAGACAGAACAGTCAAATACTGCTTGACAGAACTTTCAAATATTTATATTTTTCATATGAATAAAAGAAATGAATGAAATAAAAAGACAAGAATTAGAAAACTGAGAACGACCCCCTCACTCCTCCTGAAATATACTTGCCAATGTGATATCATGTATGGGGGGTGGGGGGTCTGTGGCATTGTGCTGGTGACTGGAATGTTGCCAGTTTGAATGTGCTTGATGGAATAGTCGAACTACTCTTCTGCCTTGGGGTAAGATCCCCCCTCCAAAATAAATAAACAAACGACTGAATGAATGAATAAACAAACAAACAAACAAATAAATAAATACTGCAAAGACAGTATGATGGGATATGTGACAAGAAGCATTCCAGTATACCAGTACTCTCATTTGTACAAATGAAAAATAAAACATCATAATTCATCCAGTTGCCACAATTAATGCTTGGAGTGTTATTGCATCAGCTGAAACAATCCAGACTGAGGCATGACAGCCAGTGACTGTTGTTTTGCAGGAGTTCAGTGAAAATCCTATATTATGCCCTCCTTTGGTTTTTCATTTGATTTGACCGATAAACAGGGTTGCATCTCGCTAGCATGGAAATCATAAGCATAACCGTGCTTGAACCACAGCCCCAGGGGGCAGAGTGTGAGAACAGACAGACAGACAGACAGACAGACAGACAGACAGACAGATAGATAGATAGATAGATAGATAGATAGATCATTTTCTCAAACTGAAAATAGGCATATGATTGAATGGTAAGAAGACAGAAAGCTGAAGATATCCTCCTCATATTTTTAATAAAATTGAGGGCTTGAGATGAGCCAGGTTGGACATAGAGATGGATTACATGAATTCATATCAGCCCCCCTGAGTAAGGACCAGATTACAACTGTCTCAGGATGCACAGAAGATAAATATGCATTTATAATCCCTAATGTGAAATGCTAGGTAATAAGTAGATGATTTAGGGCTGGCAGAGCCGGTATTGGTGTTGGGTAACAAGGGCAAATGACCTGATCTAGAATGTCGTCCTGATGATTAGTAGAACCTGAGATGTTGGTGAACGAATCGGATGGTTTTTAAAAACATTTGGAAAGCTGTGCTTTATCTGCTGTGTTGCAACGTTTAAAGTCTTCTTTAATGCAAAGTACGCAGAAATATTTGTTTGTGTGTGACTTTAATCTTTTATTTGCTTTATTTCTCCATAAATAAATAAACAAATAAATTAATGAATAATGCAGAAATGACATTAGGAAAAGTTTGTCTGTCAGAGGTGAAGACTTTAACTTGATCTCCACACCACCTCAGTCCTCACATTACTCTCTATTTTCAGGATCAGAATCTTTATTGCCATGGGACTGAGGCCGGAGGAAATACAGCCAGCTACAGTTAGAGACACCATGTCAGGATCGGCTCCTGTTGTTCCACTCTGTGTCCCATGAGCAGCGAGTGGGTCGTCCGCCTCTGTTCCCTGCCTGCATGACGCCACGCCCTCATGCTAAACCCGCCCGGATCTCTGACAGAACAAACCACTCAACAGGACGATCCCCAGGCTCCACATCACACCTCATGCTCTCACCCCTCACCCCTGGGTCAGTTCCTGTTCCTGACCCACTCAAACTTGGTGATGTCCATTCCCTGAGTGTCTACTATGGCACCCGCCTGGTCTGTAAATGTTCCCGGTCTCCTGTGGGTTCCATACCACAGATCTCCCTGTGTTCCCTAGAAAGGGGTTTCAGCAGTGGAGCCTCTGTTTCCAGGTGCCCCAGCTCTCCCCCATTTGCCCCCGGGTGTTCCAGTTATCACGCCTGTTGAGGGGGTGGAAGGGCTGGAGAGCGTCCGTCAGCGGATGATGGACTGGGCCAAGGGCCTCTTGTCGTCCGTCGTGATGGCCGAGGCCTGCCCAGGGGAAGTCGCTGCTGTGGCTGTCGTTTCACCCGAGCCCAGCCCACAGGGGGCTGCCGAGCTGCCCGCACCTGGCCCACAGGGGGCCGCATATCCTGACTTTTCCCCTGCAGCTCCTCCAAAGGTCGTTCTGGCCATGAGGCCCCCATTTCAGGCCCCTGCCTCGACCATAGCTGGCCTATGCCGCAGGAGGAGGTTCCACAGAGGGCTGTGTTGGTTTTCTGTCTCCTGAAGGGGGAGACAAGGACACACCAATCAGGCCAGCTGCCCAGACCCAGGTCCCTCCTCCTCGTCACCCTCCCGCTCCTGTCCTGTGGCCTCCTTGTCGCCTTCCAGTTCCTATCCTGCAGTCCCTTCCTCCTCATTGACCTCCAGTCACCCACCAGGCCCACATCCTACCCAATCTCCTTTCAGTTCCTCAGCTCCTGGTGTCTGCCCTATCTGTCTTTGTTCCCCTCTTATCCGAGTTCTTGGTTTTGTCTGTCCAGTTCCTTGGCTTTCGTTAGTGGTTTCCCTGTCCTGTTCTGCATCTTGTCCTGTCCACCCATTCTCTGTGGTCCTGGCAGTGCCCTTGCGTGCCTCTGGTGTTCACGCATTAGGTGGGGGGTTAGGGTCAGGGTCAGCTGCTGTTGTTCCACTCTGTGTTCCGTGAGCTGCAAGTGGGGCGTCCACCTCTGTTCCCCGCCTACATGATGCCACACCCTTGTGCTAAACCCGCTCAGATCCCTGACACACCATGTCAATAGACAATTAAAAATTAAGCATAATGTGTACAGAGAGTAAATACAAGATACAACACACATAACATAGAGGCATAAATGCAAGGTAAGTAATAAATACAGAGGTTTGGGCAAGTTTAAATAGTGTAATGCTGGAAAGTGACATAGAAACAAACAGATACCTATACATATGGTAGATTAGCAGGGGAAAGTGTTGAGGAGTCTAATGGCACTGGTTAAGAAGCTGTTCCTGAAGGGTGATTTTTTTTGGGTGGTGATTTAGTCATGTGATAGTCATGTGCCTGAGGGAAGCAGATGAAACATGATGTGAGGGGTCCAACATGACAATTTTGGCGTGTTCAATGGTGCATTGACTGCTTGTTTGATTGATGCATTGAGCTGAAGGTCATTGTCAGTGCACCGGGCGGCTGCTCTGATTATTCCTACCTACCTGGTGAAGTGCTGAGCACAGCCATATTTGAATTCCTTTCCGATTCCTGTATAATGTCCAAAATGACCTCCACTCTTACCAATCAAAGAGCAACGTAGGCTGAATACATTGCATAAGAGCTGACAGCATTTTCTTCATAAATAATACCTGTCCATTAATTTTCCAGTCACAAAAGTGCTAGTGCCTATCTCATACTAGATCAGTGTTTCTCAATCCGATTCTCTGGACCCCCAGAGGGTCCATGTTTTTGTGGGAGGAAGCAAAAATGTGGACAGACTGGGGTTCCCCAAAGACCAGACTGAGACAGACTGCTCTAGATGGAATGCCAGCCCAACGGAGGACAAATACAGGCACGTAAGATAAGACGTTTTGGGAGATACATGCATCCTGGATACACCAATAAGTGTAACTTTGAACTGCTGGAGGAAACCCAGACAATGCAAGGAGAGCATTCACACTCCACACAAGCAAGCACACAACCGTGGAGAAGGCAAGCAATACTGCTGCCCTCTGAGCCACCATGACACGCAATGATAACCCCCACCTAGGAAAATATGTCTTCAGTCCAAAATAACTGTCTCTGTGCCTTTTCACCTAAAGCTGTGAACCCCTCCAAGTGATTCTCCACCCCAAAGGCTCCGGGTATAGTTTCATACCAGCTTCTGTGTAAAAGCAGCTTTAGAAATCCGTACTGAATACAGACACCTTATTGGCTCTCATCTCTTTTGCAGTTTTATCGTCATATTTTGGGCCATGTGTTAAAGGCAGGCTTCTCTATCAAGTATATATGTGTATGTGCATGTCTCCAAGGACAGAAGATGCAACACGCTAAACTAAAGAATTCTAATGTAACCGATTTCAAGGTTTTAGTTTTATTTATGATATTTACAATCATTCACAGTAATACTGTGTAGTGCAGTGTTTTGCAACCAACTTGGGCACCCCCAGACAGTCCACATTTTAGCTTCCTCCCAGTTCCTAGCCAATCAAGAACACCAAATACCTTGTACAGTAATATAGTCATACTTATTCACTATATGTAATTAATTAAATTATTTTATTATTTGTTACGTATTAGTCCATTAATTCTATCTTTTGTACTTTAAATGGACAATGTGCAGTTTTAATTGTAACGGAGAAGTTTTGCAGAAGTCCATCTTCAAAAAAAAAAAACATCGATTTGTTTCCCCTCCAGGTCCCATCCGAGGATCCGTAATTTTTATATGATGATAATGATTATTCTTACTATTTATTGTCACATTAACACCTCTAGTGCAATAATCGCACTTTCCTAGCGAAGGTGGGGCAGAACACGCATTACGTACACCGATTACGTATGACGCTAGACGCATTACGTGTATACGTGTTGACGTCGGGAACCGGAGCTCCGAGGTGTTTTGCTTCTTCGCGTCGCAGAGAAAGAGACCGGCAGAGCGAACGGCTTATTTTTATTGGCGTTTACGGGTTGTTTATTGAGCGGGAGACCCACGGCACGAAGGCGAGGACTGCTGACCGCACCGGCTCGTTGCTATGGCCTACGCGTACCTTTTCAAATACATCATCATTGGTGACACGGGTGAGCGGCCTCCTATTTCCGCAGTGTTGGAGTGAATGACGTGGTGGGAGCAGAGACTCCGGGTGGGGGCCCGACCTAACGTCTTGGCGGCCCTGCCGGACTAACAATGCTCTTTCTGGACGGGCTTCGCCGTTTCGCTCGGTTGCGGTCCCTGCGAGGCTGGCTGATAAACGGTGCCTTCGCTCGCGGTGTTTACACTGAGTGTTACGGCCCGTAGTAAAGCCGTCCGGAGCGGCGGCGTCGGTGCGCTTCTACCCGGCATCTCCCTCTCTCCCTCCCTTCCTCCGTAGGGTTGGGAGGGTAATAAGAGTCGGCTTTGTGTTGGCCGCCGGGAAATGTCACCTAACCGGCGACTCCGGCTCGTTATTTTACCGGCTATCGGTAAACAAACGTCCAGCGGGTGGCGCCGCTGTCAGTGGAGGGATGGAGGCGGCTCTGCGGCCCGGCCTTCCGCCTACAGCCGCCGTCCTGTAATGCCCAATAATGGCTTTGTAATACCTAATTTTCGCTCGTTTTATTTCTCCTTTTAAGAGGTTTTTTCCGTAGTTCATATTCACCCGGTGTCACCTGACAGTTTTCTGTCCCGATAAGCAGGTATTTTTGTACCCGATCCTGGATAGTGGGCCCTGGAGGATTTGACTTAATAAACTCCTGAAATACTAATTTGGCTGTCCAGTAATCGTACTGTAAAATTTTTAATTAAGTCCATAAATTGGCATCTGCCTTAGTACCGTGTCGCTGAATATGATCAGAAATGACAGATGGTTGAAGGGTCTTCAGAGTCGCTCAGCAATAAAGATTAATCTAATGAAATATGACGATGTTATACCTGGAAGTATTGTGATGGCAGGATTTACACTTCACCTTTTAATCACGCTTAAAAACATGCATGAGCGTTGCTCATTGGGAAATTAGTGCAGCAGGCCTTCTGTAAGGGCCAAGGTGTATCTTTTGCCCTGGGGTTGACAGATGGAATGACAGTTCTCACGATGCACAGAAAAGGGATTTGCCATACAAAGGCAAACACCGTAACTGCATATTTCATCAATGTTGATTAAAACTTAGTGTCTTTTTTAATCTCCTGAGTAAATATCTTAGCTCAGTTTTGAAGGAAACACCATGATTTTCCCACTATACATACAGGTGGACAGTCAAGAAACTCCGAAGTCGTTTTTCCTCACTCTCAGTGTCAGCGTAATTACTGTGTTTTGCCTGAGGCAGTATTGTTCCCTGAGGTGTCTGGGGTTATGTTTAATTAGTACTTGATGGCACACCCAGTCTTTCCTTAACCTGTGTCAGGAAGGCAGCGATTCATAAGGGGCTTCCCATTTCATTGCTGTCAACCTGCTGCTTAACCTGTGAAGACTGTGTGTGGTATCGGTAGTGCCTTGGTGTTTGTCAAAGATCTCAGAAAGACAGTGGAGGCTCTTAAGTGTGGTCTGTGGCTTCAAAGTTTGACTGTATCTTTCCTGATGAAGAGTCTGAGTTCGTCACTTTCAGGGTATGGTAGTGGTGTCATCCCTTATGGTGTTCACACATTCTTCTTGAAGGCGTTAGGTTTAAAGAAAATCTCAGCTGCACTCGCCCAGACATGGAGCTGCTGTTGGATTGGTCTTCTGCAGCACCAGCTCCTATAGCTCCACTAGTAGAGCATTGTTCTATCAACACAAAAGGTTGTGGGCTCAGATCCCAAGGAGCACGCCCATTGTGTTACCCTTCCCTATGCTTCCCTATATGAATATAATGAAATAATAACCTGCTCTTGCTATTGCAGGCTGGGAGTGATGTTCTGTCCAGAAGGGTTTGTTTTTGCTGCTTCACACCATGGTAAATATGTTAGATCTGTGGTAGGCCGCAGACCCCCGATGCCTTAAGATGATTGTTGTTATCGGCTTTTCAAATTGCCTGTATTATCACTTTAAATGCCACTGAATGTTCCTGGAGGGTTAAAAACCCACATAATACCATTTTCTTTGGATCTGGCCCAGGGCAGAAGTAAGAACCAAGGTGAAAGCCTGCAAACCCGGAGCTCATTCAGCCCGTATAATTTGAATATTCCGGCATTTAACGCATTAGTGATGATGAGCTTCACTAATGCTCAAACGTTCAGTCTTCGTGGTCTGATCTGAACTGAGAGGTAGTTTTATAATGACATTTGTATTGTTTCTAATTAAATAATAAATGCTTGCATAATTTAATAATGCTGTCTCAGTTACAGTGAGCTATACTGCCCTACACAGGCAAAACACAGTAACGACACTGAAACTGAAATTGAGAAAAAGGACTTCAGAGTTTTTTAAGATTCTCCCCTGGTTGGGCGATATCGTCGATTTACTGAAGATGTAGTCGTATCTGACAAGTAGTCCAGTGTCCATATCTGACATTATTTTTATTGTCTTTGTCAGGGAATAGGCTTGGGCCACATACAAAGCAGGATAACAGATTAATGATTCGGCTTTCGGTTCAGCCTTTCCGACGCAATTTAAAAAACACACATGCACACACCTTGCTGTTAACTTTGGAGCTCCTTGTATGGTATGTGAAGGTATCACGATACTTAAATGTCAATTATAATGGCAGTATGCTGCTAGGGCTGACCTTGCCTTTGTGAACCACTGCAACACCACCAGTCAGCACCAGACACTAGACAGCAGTTCCATTCTGATTTCATCCTGAAGTTTTTCATAATTCAGGCCGTAATTCAGCATTTAATCATTCTGCTGGTGTTCTGCTGAATCAAGCGAAATCTATGGCGGGGATTCATGAAATATATTCCCTTTATGCATCATTGCAAGCTACCATTTAACAATTTTATTTCCAGCATCAGAATAAAAAAAATTAAATGCGTGTGTCATTACTGCATTTAATAACAACAGAATTCTGCAGTTTTTTCCTCTGCCCTCCTTGATGAATAGTAGTTTTGTGTGTAGGCTGCTGCAGAGTCCCCCAAGCACAGCTGGAAATTTCCCCAACGTCTTGCTCACACTCCTCAAACCGAATCTCACATGCTGGTACTGGACTGTGAGGTTCAGCTGTGAGATTGCAGTGGTTGTCGTTTGGAAGCACATGCTTGGTTCTGTTTGGCTTAATGCGAGTACAAGATTTTTGGTGTGGGATTATATCATGAGAGCTAGTTTAGCAGCAAAAATGTGTCTCCTCTCAGCAGCAATGTGTCTGACCACCAGTCCTGGCAGATGCCAGAGAAGTCTGATCGTGGCATCGCCTGACTGGATGTAGCTCAGGCTCCACACACTCTACACCCTCATTGGCTCCCTCGAAATGTGACCTCAGTCCAGGTTCTGGGTCCCTGCGTGCCGGCAAACTCCCGTCGGCGAGTGCAGAAATCCATAGCCGCAGTAGGAATTGGAAAATCGCTCACTCTCCGTGTTTACCGTCAGCTTGTGCCCAGTTTGGACACAAGCGATTTTTATTTCTAAAGTCACTTGCAACGAGGATATCATTTGCCTAGGCTGCCTGAAGCAAGACTTTTGGAGTAAAAGACCCAAGCGAAGTCCTGTAGCACAGAAATTTGCGATGTGGGCCTCCTGATTACTTATCTATTAAAGGTCTGTTCTGGCTGTTGTTAGCCGAAAGTTAGCAATTATCTGTAAATGTGAGTGACCAGAAAGGCCTTCAGCAGTAAAACTACCGCCACTGGTGGAGATGTTTGAGCTCCCCCTTCTGTACAAATAAGTAGCAGCAGTGTTTTTGTACTTCGTTGTAGGCTTAGCCTGGAGATATGTGTTTTATAAAAATGGTGTGTTAGCAGCTCTGTGTCCAGTCTCCTGTGGTTTGCGTGACCTGGCTGAAATGGCCTTTTAAAAGGAAACTGGGCCTCCTGCTTATCGGCCTGTCATTTGTCAGGCTAATTTTTCAGTAGTTATCGCATGACTCAGGTCCTGCACTCTAAGGTTTCTGTTTGCTTATTTTCTTTTGTGCGTTTCACTGCATTTTTCTCACCTGATTTTTATTGGGGTTTTAAAAAGTAAAACCAAATTGCTTTTTAAATAAAAGTAGAACTATCATTTTCGTATTATACTTTGTGTCAGTATTGCAATGGGTCTTAACTTGATTAGTTTAATATCATTGCTCCTTTTTTGGACCCTTTTACACCTAACTGCTCATTTATTTAAAAATATAAAAATAATTTTTAGAGGCATCCTTCAGGCTGTCCCAGAATCCCACTTGTGCACATACGTGAGTTACCTATCTTTGATATATTGATCGCACTTTATCATAAATACACCATTACGGTAATTTATTTCAGAGTGAAAATATTTATGGTGGAACGTAATGCACATAGCATGCAAATCATTTTCCTCATTAGTTGTTCATAGCTGTTGCACATGGGATTTTTAGAATCCAATTTCTTTATAGAATAACGATAAACTAGGTAAGTCATCCTTTACATAATGACTGTACTGACATGAACCTTTGGATGCGTTCTTGGCCTGTGATTTGTTTTTATGTTATTGAAGGGATCTAATTATCATCGCTTAGCAACAGCTGTTGCCCCGGGAAACGTAGGTGTCCATTTTATGTCATAGGCAAACAGGAGATCTACATACATCATCATAAATATTCCTGCTGTTCTGGGAAAATCAATGTCTTCTGCTTAAGCTTAGAGCACAAACTTGTATTTAGGTTCACTAATAATGAATTGTTTCCCTATTGCATTGAATCAGCTTCCAGGTATCCCAGAATACCTTTTGTGTGCGATTGTCCAGCAGAAGAACTTAAGCCTCTTTTGTCCTTTGTTCCTACTTGTCTCCCTGACTTTAGGCATGAGTTCGACAGTCCTCTGCACCCCTATTTTGTTTGCCGATGGCACCTGCTTAGCTGAGATGTGCGGTGGTTGAGATTTCCGGAATTATCTCTAATTTGTGGTCTGTGTTGGTTTTCATTCTGAGAAATCCAGGCACTTGGCACTTCCCGATGGACCAGTGTTATCAGTCATGATGTAAGACTGCTGCCAGGTGCTATTCCCTGCAGCTGTCTGTCTCTGCCTAAACGTTAATGTTATGTTGTCATTCCTGCTTTTAAAGTCCCTGATTATTTACATTCTCCATGCTATTGGATGGGTTATTTTTACTATGCTGAGCTTTCAGTGAATGTCCAGGTACAAGTGTACGCAGTACTGGAGCAAGAGATACAGTGTCTTCCAAACAAAGCAAGAACCTAATAAGACAACTGTTCAAATCAGCAGAAGGTGCAGCATTAAGAGCATTCAGGGAACATGCAGTGGTGTGGGCTAGTAGAGGTGTTCCTGGAACAGATGGGTCCTGAGACTGGACTAGACCCCTTAAAACTGTGGTTCAGTAAAAGTCCTCATCTGTGGTTCTGAGTTGTTGGTGCGAAGACTCTCAGAAGTGCAGATTAAAGTTGGGCAGTTAATCGAAAATTAATCAAAACCAACATTCAGAACGTGTAATCGATGTAATCTTGCCCATGTTTTATTTTTTTTGCTGAATTAAATTATATATATAAATTTTAATTCCGTTAATATTTTCCAAGTGTATGTTCATGTACGATCCCCATAAAAATGTACTACCACATGTGTTGTCACGTCCAGTCCTGTCTGCGCATGGAAGTTGCATGGAGGATAACGCAAACACTGAGCCGACTGCGCAGCTGGAGCGACTTGTACCAAAGAAAAATGCCGTGTCTGTCGTTTGGACACATTGTGGCTTTAGTGAAGACGATACCAAAGAAAAAGAGATCAAATGTAAATGCTGAGGGAAAAGAGTTTCAGCTACCAAAAGTAATACCACCAATCGGTTTCAATACTAGCAATATATAGAATAATTTATTTTGTTTGCAAAAAATTCAAACTACTTTCTACTTTTTTAGGGAACTTGCTTTTTACATTAAAACTAAGATATAACCTTTTTCATAACACGTTTTCATTTCAAACGATGTGCGCTTTGATTTGTTGTTCGACATATTCAATAAATAACCATAAATGGTTAATCTGTGTGTTTCCTTATTTTAAATTCATAAGGAAAAGATAGACTCATTAGAAAAAATAGGCACATGAAGGCAAAAAACAAACACAAAAACTAAATAATCATTCATTAACCGTAATCAAGGTAAAATATTCAATTAATCGTGATATTGGTTTGAGATCATATAGCCCAGCCCTACTAGAGAGGTTAAAGGTCAGTATGACAAGGGTGTATGAGGCCTCACACTAACCAGGTGATGAAAATGGTTGAAGGTTTGGCCCTGTAGAAACAAAGCTGGTCGATATATCCCCTCTGTTGTGGATAAAAGCCTGTTTTTGTAGCTGCAGTAGACAGGGTTTTTGGCTTTGTGCTCACGGGACAGTGTGAGTAAACGCATACATCCAATAGACACCAATGCACCTGGGGAGCACAGTGGGACTGGAGCACGCTTCTGAGTTCAAAGATTAACGCCAGGCAGAAGTGGTTGTGTGTTGCTTCATAGTTTTACCCTGTCCCTACTCCACACGTCTTTCAAGATTTTTGTTTATATGTCTATATACCTTAGTACTTCTCTGACAAAATGTTTGTGTCTGTATGTATATATGTGTTAGTATTCATATATGTATGTTGTTTTTTTGATGGTGTTCACAATATGGGACATTATCCTTACTTCTTGAATCCCAATTAAATGCGATCTTCAGAATGAGTTGTTGCATTATCATTGATTACATGGATGTCCATTAATGTTAGATGTTAAACGCATACATTTCAGTTTAACTGCAAATGCAACCTTTTGGCTGCATATTCTAATAACTGGTTCCTTCTTTTGCAGGAGTGGGGAAGTCATGTTTATTATTACAGTTCACAGATAAGCGGTTTCAGCCAGTGCACGACCTCACAATCGGTAAGACATCTGCATTTTTTCATGCTTTAGTTCTGTTCTTCATAATAGCATCTTCTCGAGCTCTGTGAACTGAGATGGAAGCAGAAATGTATCTTCTATTCTCTGGTTTTTTGATCTTAGCCTTAAACCTTGCTACATTCTGACTGCCTTCAAGGAAAATAACTGAGAAATGTAAAGATGTGAAACAATTATTTATCCGTGTCTATGGAAAGTGTGTGTCAGTGCATGTGTGCCTCAATCTCAGCACACTTCATGTGCTGCTTGTTGCCCCTGCTAGAATTTTTTTTTTTTAATGTGAGTTCAGAGTATTGTTGTCCCAAACTATTATTCTTTAATTGATTAATCTAACGATTTTTTTCTCCTCCGATTATCGACTAATCAACTAATTTTTTGATTGATCTGATGATAAATTTATTGATAAGCAATTATTTTCAAGTTAGTCATTTAATACAACAATTCACCCCCTTCCCCACACACACAAATCCTGAAATTCTCATTAACATTTCAGTTTATTAAAACATTTCTTAAACATTAGAGTATTATTAACAAAAAAGGCAAATCTTGAGATTCAATTGGATTTCTATGTTAGCCTGAAGTTGATAATCACTGCATTAGTTTTTACTTAATTATTTCAGTACACCAGTTTGACTTTAATGTTGAAATAGATGCTAAAACATGGAATGATTTCATAACTAGAGAAATATTAAACAATTTCAAAGGTAGCTCATAGTTAAGCTTACTTCAGTGAGCAAGTAACGATTTAGGCTACAGTGTGTAAGAGTAGTCATAAAAGATAATTTGTCTCTCTTACATGACAGAATAAGTAAACGGAAAATAAACAGCATCATTAACGTCAGCTACAGTAGAGGTGCAGAAATGACTGAAGTCATGACTGAAGTTTTCCCAAACACCGGAAGACCACGTGTGAGCCTTTTTGCTGCGTGTTTATCTAGAGGCTCCCAAGCTCTGCTGGTAGACGCAGCCTTGTGTGCAGGGGGGCGAGGCGGGCGCAAATTTCCTTCTTGCAGGATGGTAGGAGATGTCTCATTAATATTTATGAGAAGTGCTACATGATTGGCCAGTGCATGACTTACAAAATAATGCGAAACTGCTGGCACCGGCGATATTAGACAAAACTATATCGGAATTCAGTCTATAGCTGATATAGTTTTAATGGTGCCAGCAGTGAAACAACTAGCTATATTATTAGCGGAATAACTTTGTATTGTAAATGAAAACCATGCCGAAGGTCCATTAAATAAAATATTTTAGCTCTCGAGTGGCGAAGAGATCATCAGGTGTACAGTAAAGTTCAGTTTGCTTTATTGCGTGATTCTTAAAAAGAGAGCGCTAACCTGCTCCCGAGGGGATAAAGTACTTTCCCTTACAATACGTTTAGCTTATCACTTGCAGTTACAAAACATTTACGTAGTTTTACACAACGCGTCGACACTAAACTTCCACGTCGACCCGTTTTTGTAATCGACATCATCGATTACGTCGAATAATCGTCCCAGCCCTAGTTCGGAGGTAGAATTATTGTTGATTTCTGACTCATGATCGTACCAATAAGGCCTTACTCTGTATTTCCTGTAGGAGTTATAGTGAATAAGCACTGTGGTGATGCGGTAATTATTTGGTACACAGTATAGCGTTAAATACATCCGTGGTTTGGTCTCCTGCCCATTGTTTTGCACCCTCACAGAAATCGATTCAGTCCCTGATTCGTATGGAAAGTAAAATCCGGTAAATTACTTGTCCAATCAAGCAGAAGCTCTGCCCCCGGACCCCTGGGGTTACCAGCTCAGGCCTCGCATCCTTTCCCTGCTCTGCGTCTGCAGCCTGTATCATTAAGCAAAATTTGTTGCCAGCTAATAACTAATTAAACTAACTAATAAAGATCCAGCTTCGTGATTCAGGGCCCTGCTGTGTCTGGACTGTGAATCCTTAGCGAACATATTCTGATGCCCCTTAAGTGCTACGATGTGCCGATTTCTCCTCTGCCCCCCTGATCCACACCTTTGTCTTATTTCTCTCCACAGGCGTAGAATTTGGTGCACGGATGATTACTATTGATGGCAAACAGATAAAACTGCAGATCTGGGATACAGTAAGTCCTGATGTAGTACTACATCCCTACCCTTTCAGATGGGCTGCCGTCCTTTGTTTATTTTCATTATGATCTTGTTGAGAAGTTTTTTCCTTTTTTGTGAGGCACTAATATGACTGAAGTTCTTCTGTTGGCCTGCAGGTGGAGACAATGTGCCGTTGATGTACCATTGAGTACCTTTGTTGTCTCTGTGATGCAGACCAAAATACAAATATATTTATTGTCATTGTACAGGGATAGAAAACTTTTTGAAACCTTTGTTGACCTGCTGGTTAGAAGAATTGATTGATTTAATAACATCTACGCAAACTTTTTTTTTTTTAACTCTTTTTTGAGTGCATATCAGTATGCCTGCATCTGAGTTGAAGTGCACCACTTAAATAAAAATAAAATTTAATTAAACTTTTCTTCAACAATTGCCCTTGAACAGTCAATCAAATAAAACCTTAGTGATCCAAGTTAATCAGCAAGACCAATTATTGGGAACAGTGTATTGACATTTACGTGTGGCATGCCATTTTAAATAACGCATTATCAATAGTACCCGTATGTTTCCAATAATAGTGCTGATAATGTGTAACGTACAAGTCAAAATCAAATGTATCATTGGCTAAAGGCATCATATCAGATGCTGACAAACACTGTTCTCTTTGGTGAAGTGCAAATGAGAAGTACATATAACCACCTGATTAGTGGGGGAAGATGTTACGAATTGCCTCAGAAGTTTGGCCTTTCATTACTCCAAAAGCTGTAAGCAAATGTCACTTTTCCATATTTTGAAGAGTATTTTGTGTAGCCGTTTCAGGTTGGCATGTTCCATCAAAGCACGGTTCCGTGTCATCCGTCTAAATCTCTCCTCTTACGGAGAGTAGTGTATGCACCAGTAATGCATCCAAAGAGTGGGGGGTCCTCCCCCAATCCCAGCCTGCCCTGCTTCAGTGTCAGGAATTTGCTGGGATGTGCGTGGGGCAGGGAGGGGGGATGTGCTGGTGATGCAACACGCTAATTCTGCATGGCTGGCCTTCCTCTGACCTTTCCGCTGCCAGCTGGTGGGTATAAAAGTGCCATTCATCATTTATTTACAATGGGCCCTATTTATTCTAATGTCAACAGCTGCCCGGGGAGAGGCTTATTGAATTGAGATGCGCGGCGGTGGCAGTGGTGGCGGCGGCGGCGGCGCAGGGCCTTTCACCGGGGGCCCTCCGCCGCCCCGGTTGCTAGGAGTTTATTCTGCGCCGCGGTAATGATTCATGTATTGTGAGGCCATTCAGCCAAATTGGGTTTTCAAGGATTGTCCTGGAAGGGTTGAGAAGTCCTATTGTGGAGGGGAGAATGGGTGTGTGTGTGTGTGTGTGTGTGTGTGAGTGAGTGAGTGAGTGAGAGCGAGCGAGCGAGAACACGAGAGAGAGAGTGTGTTTGTGTGTGTGAGAGAGTGTGTGTTGGTGTGTGGGAGGGGGCAAAATCTGTTACTTTTTAGCTTGTGGGGGACATTTTGCAGGTCCCCAAATATAAATCTCGATGTAAAAAAATTCTATCCATCTGCATGTGCTCTCTGTCAGGACAGCAGCTCCCAGCCTCTCTCTTCCTCTCTCTCTGTCCTCCGCGGCTGAGCTGTGTTACCCTGTGGGGGCGGCCGCGCCCCCCCCCCCCCCCCCGCCGGCCCCCCCCCGCCCCCACCACAACAAACAAAACCAAACACGCCACACCAAACGACAAGAAA
>JAODJX010000083.1:15535235-15554144 GCA_026776945.1 Isichthys henryi
AATCGACTCATTTACTAGATGGCCGTCCGTCAAGAGCGAAGCCAAGTCCCTCACGATCCTCGTCTAGGTCTGCGTCCCAGCCAGTGGCCCGGTCAGCCTGAGCCGGAAACGGTCTGACGGCCAACATCTGGAGGATTGTGTCTGTAACCTACTTTCATTTAATTTGTCATCACTTTTGCTTCTTTTTTTTTTTTTTTAATATTACTGTTGGAATTATTCAACCGATTTTGTCCTTTGAGTCCTTGACTTCAAAACTGATTTGTTCGAAACACTACGAAGGCCGTCTGAATATTTTAATCAGTTTATGTAGAGGAAGTCCTCTCTGGTTACCTAAAACAACATACACAAAATAATAATAAAGTATGCACTTCCTCTGAGCTGCCAGCCATTTTCCTTTGGGGGCGGGGGGGGACAGGACTGTTTTAATTCTTTATCAACTTTTGTTTTGTATATAAATTAACGTTTCCTCTGTGTCCCCTGAGCAAGCTACACGCACTTTAGTTTGCTGAAGTCTATGGAGCTGAGAGATGCCTCCATCTTTCCGTAGTTGTAGTCCAAAACCCGGTCTGACACCCTCTTTTAAATCTCACCTGTGTTTCTCCGCCAGCTCCGTCTCGTTCCTGCCATCTGCCTCTCCCCGTTAATCCCGAAAGTGCTCGGCATACAGAAGCTGTTGGCTCCACGTTCCCCATCTACCCTAATGCCAAATGTCGTGTTCCGTATTCACGTCTCCAGAGATGGGTCAGCTTCTTATCTTAAAGATGTGGATATTTTTCTGTTCTCTTCTTGTCCCGAAACTCCGGAGAGTCAGTGGCAGTCAGTTGTGAGGGTATTCGTGTCCATGCATCTGCATTTTTTTTCTTATCATTAGGGTTTGATTTTTCAGGTTAATTTTCTACAGAATCTCACTGCGGATGGACATTAACTTAGATGAGCGATTGTGTAAAGACTTGCTTTACCTGGCAGTGTATGCTGTCTATTGTTATACAGTGAACATCTTGTCTATTGTGAGAAGGGTTTGATAAAAAAAAAAAAAAACAGCCAAACCTGTATATTTGTGACCCTGAACTTTATTTGCTGTGTTGATACTTAAACTGTACACCAATAAATTAAAACAATCCCTGTGGTTAATGTAAGAGATAATTAGTAATCAATGAGTACCTTTAAATATGCATACACTATGTTTAATATGTATTGGTGTGAGTGAGAATTTATATGTGCATACATATATCCATGCGGTTGTAAATAAACACATGCACTCATCACTTGCGAAGAACTCAAGTCTTATAGCTCAACTCTATTACACGCTATCTAGTAAGTCTACAGTTCCATCTTTTCTTGGATTAAAATATAAGAATTAAAGAATGTATGCCTTTTTATCAGAAGCCTGGGTCTGGATTCCACTGTTTAAAGTGAAAGATGATCTTGCTGAAGGTGGTCATGAGGCAGGGAAGACCCTCGAACGTTTTGGTTCCATGTAATGAATGGCACGGTGATTATGAAACTTATGGGAGGGAAATGCCCCAGTGTGTGCACCATCTATAACCACCTCACAGGCGATATTTCTTGCTTACTAAAATCGGTTGTGGGGGGGGGCAATTTTTATGGTTTGGGTGTCAAATGTGGATGGGTGGTGCCCTCTGGCAGTAGAGGTATAGATGACAGAATAGACTTGTCTGATCTTTATCTAGTCAGTGGGGGAGCGTGATTCATCGCAGAGGAAGGTGGAGGTTTGTCTCATTTCTGCCACATAATATGAGGCAAAACAAAAGATGACATCATTGTGTATGTAGTATCATTTGTTTAGCTCTGTTGCCTCTCATTTTCCTGAGAACCATCCGGTGTAATGTTCAGCATGATGCTCTGGCACGACATTGAGTATTAATTTAACTAAAACCCTCCAGGGGCTTAAGTACTGTTGATTAAGATTTCGCTTCTTGTAAATTCCTATTACTCTCTGTAATTAGAATATTACAAATGTGAAGTAGGCGAAATAGAAAAAAATGGCACTTCATATTTTGGAACCACGTTTAAAAACATTATTATCCAAATACCTTGATAATATATCAAATAGTTTGTATGTGAAATATTAATATGGTTTTGGGGCTGGTCATTAATATAGTCCAGGGCCCCCCACCCAAACCCTATTTCCTGGTGTTTGGGCACATTTTTTTGGTTCCCACTTCCCCAAACTGAAGGAAATCCATTTCCTCTCTGTCCAACTAAAAGCAAAATGGTCCAATAAAGATAACATTTATTGAAAGCGAAGTATATTCTGAGAATGAAGGATCAGACAGTCCCGGGAGCAACTGAGCATTAAGGGCCTTGCTCAAGAGACCCCAGTGGTGACATTGCTCTGCTGACACAAGGATTTAAGTTAGCAGCCTTTTTTTTATCAGACACAGCACCCTAACACACTGAGCCACACACCACTCTGCAAGGTAGGATAGGCTTGTAGATTGATTAAGATACTGCAAAGAAAGTACTCAGACTACAGAAAGCAAACATGAAACAAAGTGAAATCCTGGACCTTTTGGGGATTTTTAGGTGCTAAAAAAGAGAACATGTGGGGGGAAATGATTTAACATTCTTCATTTATCAGTTACACACTGTGGCAGGAATCTGTTTTATATTGTCCAAACACCTCTTTGGTGTATATTTGAGAACTTACAAGGAACACATCTGGTGAGGTTTCCAGGCAGAAATTTCACTTACTGAAAAGTCATCGGTTCACTTTTTTTTTTTTTGGTCATTTAAGAGGCCAATTAAGTGCATCACATTGCAAAATCCGATAGAATGGACACCGGTGACAAAGATTAATTTAGAAACCTAACTGGCTTTCTACTGGATTGACTGTAAGTATGAATGCTGATATCCCCTTCAGACTCACGTTATTTGGGCATTGTTTTCATTCAAGGCAAAAAAAAAAATGTATAACTTGACATTTAAAAGCCTAACAAACTTCCCGTTTTCAGTTTTGGCCAAAGAACATTTGGTAACTACAGCATGGATGTTTAGTGTATCCTCACGCGTGTGTGTGTGGTTTACATATTTTCTGTACTGGTTTCTCTCACGTACATTTGTATTAGTTCAGTGTTTTTATTTATTTTTTTATTGCCCTTGCTGTGTGATTGTATGAATATATTCTCTGAAACACACTGACATTCTGTCATATGTCCTGTAACTCCTGGAACAGGCTCACTCTGTCCCTCTACTGCATATGGGGATGGGCATTTGGTAACTAATATTATTTTATTATTTTTCATAAATAACCAGCAGGCTTAAATATAATATTATTCGTACCAGGCCACATCAGCGCTACACAAAGTGCACCAAGGAGATACCAACGTGCTCTTAATAATGAATATATTCTTTTATATAAATCTAGAATACGACAAAGCTTTTCCATAGTGTTTTTACACATATACGACTTAAGTGAATAAGGAGGACGGCGATGATTGCCGAAAAAAATAAACGCAAATGTATGTAGTGCAATCTATGTGTCCGACAAAAAAACAACTTGGTATCTCTGGAATTCTTTACTTGTCTTTGACATCAATCGGACTACGTGAAAGCTACGCCTAACTCAAACCAAGTGTTCGGGGGGGGGTGGTTAAAATCAAGTGAAAGGAAAAGAAAACCATTTTACGCGCAGAAGGCGATGTGGCATCACCGCATGGCGAATGTGCAAGTGCGAGTTGTTGGAGGAATTGTCAATTAGTGCGTTTAATAATATTTTAAAACCAATGTAAATAACAAAAGTACAATAAGACAAGCACCTAAAGAGAAAAATGCATGAATTCTGTCGTAAATTTATTCACAAAATTATTCTTTAAAAGGTTTTGCGATTTATTCACAACGAAAACAATCGCTAAACCGCCACTACGTCTTCCGAAGCGGTGGAGCGCGTCGCTTTTGAAAGTGCCTGTGTCTTTAAATAGTCCTGCGGGCCAGGTTATGATAAGCAACTAATGATGATGAAAGAGACATCCGGGTTACGGAGGAGGTGCGTGTTACGTGTAAACTGGATTGGCCCGAAGCCAGGAAGGGTAGCTTAAAAAAACACTAAACAGATAAACCGCTTAAATATGTACTTGAATCAGGATTTTCCCCGTAGTTTAATACACACCGAGTATGTTCGAAGTAGGCAGGCGCCGAAGCGAGTGTTTTATAGCACTTTTCCGGCGTGTTAAGTGTTGAATAGCAAGCAGCGTGCTCCATGCAGTCGCCCGCATCTCCGGGGAATTTCAGGGACCTCGTGGCCGCGCATGCCGTGGGGGCGCGAAGGCAGCGCGCTCGCGTGGCGCTGAAATTCGAAAAGACTGCTTGCATGAGTTGGTGGTCGTCCGAAAATGCTTGCCTACCTTTGCATATTTGTCACATTTTATAAGTAATTTGTTTTGTGCTAAAGTTCTAAAACAGCTCCGACCTTCAATGATAAATAATTGGACTTGATGATATCGCTTTGTTACAAGCTGTTTTCACGTTAAAAGCGAATTTCTCGATTGTTTTCTGAACTTTTATTTCTTTAGACGAAATGTAATCAAATGATAAAATACTTTTGGTACTTAAGAGGAATGCCTGTGTACTGGCATAGTGGACAATTATTTTTCTCGCACAGAACAAACAAAATAACGGCGTTTCTGTTAGATTTACCTCATTTAAGCAGAAAAGTCAAAAGATGGGTTTTATGAGGACATTTACTTACTGCTGAACAAGAAATATCATTATTGATGTTGCTCATTTTATGTCTCAGGTTTAGTAGCTTTTTGGATGCTTTTGTCATCTGCAGCCCTAAAATATAGCCCTGTTTGAGAATGACATGAAATTATCATTGTAAATGTACTCACTGGGTAGAAGAAAGATGTAAACTATAATAATAAATAAACCAGGGATAAACTGTTAACAATATCAGTTCGTTTAGCAAAATAATGGTATCCAGTACGATGTCTTGATACCTAGTCATCTCCTCTGAAGATGATTGTCCCATCAATTATGATATTAAGGACATGCCCACAACATCAGACATCTGAGTTTGAGCAGGTATAAATGCGTTTCAACCAGGGACAATTTAAGAGAAAAGTTGTCACAATGTTGATTTGAAGGTGACAATGCTGCAGAAAAATAAAGGGAAGATGTTGCCTGTGGATCACACAGGTCATTGAAGATGGATGGATAGTAGGTGGGTGGGTAGATGGATATCAAAGAAATGACAATGAAAGGTTAAAAAGTCACCCTCGAATGTAATACAGGAAATCTGAGCACAGTGGGATACAAGTGAATTTATGGTACAAAGGACCCTAACCTCACTTCCTAAACAGTACAGTTAGATGCCAAGGATACTGTATGTATGTATGTATGTGTGTATGTGTGTGTTTAACTGAGCACATTTAAATACACATTTAACTGAGCACACTTCCTGACTCGGCCTAGTGGCACTATGTGACATCCTGCACCATCATTTTTGCAATCTAACATCTGCATTGGCCTAGGTAATGACAGCATAATGAATATTCTTGGATGTATTCTTGCCTTGGGTGCTGTAGTGTGTGTTTTTATAGCATGTGCAACATTACTGTATAATCACACTCCCATATAACATTTATGACTGAGATGCCTTGGATAGTGGTTTTTGCCTGCTTTAAATCCGCAGTAGCTTGTCCAGGTCCTTGCAGTAGAGAATGGGCATTGCATGTTTTTTTTGCTATCATTAAATAATTTGTCTGTGTATTTCTATGTCTGTTCTCTTGTGGGCAGATGCAATCAGGCTGTGGCGAACCAGAGCCTATTACTACAAAGCATGATTATAATGAAGCTTATCGATAAAGTTGATCTTATTAAAGTTCATGTCACAGCACATCAGTCCTTTGCACGTTTTAAACAATTTGCTCCCACATTTAGCTGAATAGTGTGCTTTTGGGTTGTAGCAGGAAACCCGTGTGGAAAACATGGGAATCCCAGCTATAGCTCAATCCAATCCAACCCCCCCAACCATAAATCCCTGAATTAGATACCACCTTGCTGTGGCTTCCAGTATGACGTAATTACGCTTCACACTCAAAATGATACTTGTATAATGGTTACAAATAATGCGGAAATACTTAAAGAAAAATAGTTACTTTAAAATACAGATTTGAAAAACTTTTTATGTACGACTCGTGCATGACCGAATACAGAATAACACAAGTTATTTCAGTTAACCGTCCCTTTAACGCCGTTGTAAAATGTAATGATATTTAATAACTCCGAGGTTTATTTTATCAAAAACAAACATTTTTAATCCCTTATTGGGACTTGTCCCCCGTTCTTGGACTGCTTACAGCCGGATGGGTAGCATACTCCTTTTGTGGTCTGTGAGTACGTGCCTCTCATTACCGCGACAATTACAATAATGACAATAACGCCGTTGCGTCAGCACCCGCGCGAGGAGGGGGGGTTGGTGTTGGTGGTGCTGCTGGTGTTGGTGTCGTCGTCCGCGCGCACGCACGTGACCGGGGCGAGACGCGAACGCGCTCCTCGCCTGTGGAAGGCAGGGAATCGAGAGCGCGGCCGCCGGGATCGATCGGATTAAACTTGAATCGGGTGAAATTAACACAAAGGAGCGAGAGAGAGAGTCAGCGAGGACGGGACGGGAGACGCTGCGGCTGACGCGCTTGTATGTCGGCGATTCGGCCGATTTTTGTCGCGCACAGGTGGAGGTACATGCTACGAACACTTTATTTAACACAAGCCCGAAGTGACCTGGCCACTAAGCTACGCGGCTAATACTAGGTGAGTGACTTTTATCTGCTCGCCTCTTTTTCTCTACTCGCGCGCGGTGTCGCGCGGACCTCGCCGCGAACTGAACTGAGGTGAGGACGGCAACCGCCGCTTTGATTTCACACATGTATATTTTAGAAATATATTTTAAATTGTAAAAGTTTCATAAACCTGCTGGCTAGCCGCTCGCCGGGGCTAACTAGCTAGTTTTAAGGGTGGTTATCGGTGAAAATGTAGCGAGTGCGCTCAGTTACTTTTGTTGAAGCGTGTGAAAAGTTGTAAGAAGCGGCTCACTTGTCTCAAACGCCAGCGGGGAAACGTGGCTACCGAGCGGTAACTTTTACATCAGCGATGCGGGGAGACTGGGGTTGCTGTCCCATTTGGGGAACCCGGTTAGGGTTAGCTCTCCGTCCGACAAGCCCGGTTACCATAGTTTAGCCGAGGTGATGCGGAGGTCTGACGCCGGGAAGGGAACGGTCCTACTCGGGCTGACCAGATTCCCCCCCTCAGTCCGGGCGGATATCCGAGGAAAGACGAGCCGGCCGCCCAGTTTCGGGAGACAACTCCGGCAGCTAGGTTTGGAGTCGCCCGGACTGGGTCGGGGGGCTCGTTTTGTAAGGGACCGGGACTTTGTGGGGAGCACCGTGGGACTTGGGGAGGTGAAGCGGCACACGAGGTGGCCGGGTGCGCGGAGGTGGGTCGGGGCGCCCCGGGGACATCCCCGTCCACCCCCTCCATCTCCGGCATAGAGTGAACGAAACGGGGGCCGGGGACCTACTTTAAAATCCCTCATTGAAGAGTGCCAGCTGCCAGGTCGGAGAAAGTCCGTGCAAGTCAGAAAGAAAGAATGGGAAAGGTTGTCCGAGGCCAGGCGCTCCGTAGAAGTGGTTTTGCGGGTTAGATTCGGGGCTTAAGTATTAAGTTCGGTACCGGTGCTGTACACGTTAACCAACCCCCCCTCCCCCCGAGTGGGGGTGTTTTTCTCCCGGGAGTATCCGGGGGGTGGAGGAGAAGGAGTCAGGCTTCCGTCCACAAACGTGCGCGACAGTAATTAGCAGGGGAGGCGGGCGGTCAGCCTTGGGGGAGGTGAGGGAACCGGGACGGGAATGAGTGAGCGCCGCAGGCCATCGACGGCCATCCGCGGCCCCCCGTCCAGTGCTCCAGACGGAATCGGAACGGGGAGGGCACGCCGCCTCGCCTCCGCACCTGCGGCCAGGTGCATTCGGAGCGCCTGCGCTGCCCCCCCCCCCTCGCCTACCCGGGCCATGATTAGCGGGGCCGCAGTGTTAGCGCGGCTAGCTGGCTAGCAACTTTAAAACAATGGACGGGAGTCGCCGCACGAAAGGTCCCTATCGTCGGCTTGTCCAACTGGCCACAATCTGCGTTGTCTTTTCTCCCGTCGACTCGCTTCTGTTCCCCTTTTACTGTGAAATCACTTTAAAATTGTTGTTTATGTCCATATTTTTGAAAGTTTTGTTCAAGTTCTCGCCTGATCATCGAGTTAAATTCACCATGTTTTCCTCCCGTGCTTGTGACTTGGGGACACTTTAACCATTTGCTTTTAAAGCGATATTTGTAAAAGCACCAGTAGGGCTTTCTTTACGCCTTTCCTTTCGCTGTGGTTCCGCCGCCGGTCACACATCGGAGCGCTTTGCAATCTACATGTGGTACCCCACGCTCGCTTTTCGGGCGATCGTTTTCCTATCTCGTTTAACTACCCAAGTTTTTTTTCTTCAATTTCATTCATCTTTAAACTAAGTGAGAATGTTCTGCCTGCCCCGCGGTTCGGTGCAGCCGGCATCCCACAGCAATTGCGGTCAGCGCTCGTCCTCCTCGTCGATACACAAAGGGAAATGCTTTCAAGTCTTTAACCTAAGATGGCAGCTTTAATTTGACTCGGGCCACTCAGTGAATCAGGATAATGAAGAGTCTCCCGGCCTCACAGCCAGGCCGGGGGCAGCTCGCGAGCTTTAACGCATCATTACCAGCACATCTAAGAGAAACGTTGAACTGCTCTTTTTCCTTTTAGCACAAGAATTATATTTTGTTGTGCTACCAGTCCAGCGCTGCTTACTCTTTGCGATGCTGATGATGAAATTCCCACTAAACTGCAGTGAAGTCTTAACGTTAATGACTGTCCCTCAAAACACCTTTGCAAAGCAATTTTCTCGACTTAGAAATTAGCCTTGCTGCTCTGAAGCGGGTGATATCCAAGGTTCATGGGAGCTGGTGTTTGCTGGTTCCTTGACGTGGGATCATAAGTTAGTCGTTGGTGATGGTGGTGTGTGTAGGGGTGGGGGGGTCGTAGTAGGCAACTTAATGAGTTGTCTTTTGTATATGGAAGACTGTATTAAAATATATAAGGTATACTTGTGTGCAAGATTCTCATGAAATGTGTAGGTATCTGTTTGGGAACTGTTTACCAGCTAAAACAGCGATGAACAGGCAGCGCTTTGTAGGGTATGCATTTATGATGTAACTGACTTTGGTCGGTGTTATGGGTTGTTGACTTAAGTGCATTACTGCTGTAGTAACTATGCAGTTGACATGTATAGTCTACTGTTGGGAGTAGTGTAATATCAGATCTTCATTGGTTATTCCTTTGGCTATTTCATTTCCCATGGTATGGGTGAATTGAAGGCCTGTATGGGAACAGTTGCCAACATGGAAATGTCCAATTGTTAAAACTGCATAGACCTCTGCCATTTTTGTTTGAGAAGCCACATAAAACCTGTTTGACAACACTGGAATAGACACAAATGCTTCATACATTTATAAATTTATTTTTCTCTGGTTGTGTGTCTAGGCAAGGCACTTGACGATCAGTGTCAAAATGTTCCTGTTTTAAGTTAAATGGAGATTGTCCATGACCATGTTTCAGTTGATGGCACTGGTCTGATTTTGTATTGTGAGTATTTTTCTGCTTGCTCTTCATGTTTTGCTCTACCGTACAGTTTAAAATGAAGTTTTGTCTGGAATGTCAAGCATACTAGAGCGTGAGTTAAATAGTACCGAATGTTAAATGTTTTGGAGAGCTCTGCTTTGAAGTCGCTTTAGAGTGGCGTAATGTAAAATAGCACTTTATTCTGTGTTGAATTTGTTCACCTTCTCTGTCCATATTCTCTGGCCACTTTTGACTTCTCTTGCCTGGATGTATCTGTGGAGAGGCACGATCTTGTTTGGAAAGGCATAGGAGTACAGTGGGGCAAAATGTGATCTGAGGTAGTAAAAGCACCTTTATATCCTGTAGTTCTATTTTTGGCAAACCGAAAAAACTGGCAATAAGTATCAAAAACAAACACACATCCAGTCGGTGGAGCCAGGTCTTGTGCAGCCTTAGTTTTGGGGTGGGGCAAAAATTTGGTGTGCATCTATATGCTATGAAACATAGTGGTTGGACTGTCCAGTCAACTGAATAGATGTTTTCAACGTTTTGCATTCCTGTTGTCTGCATATGATCGACTGATTTTATTGTGCCCATGTGGTAGAGCAGCACTGCATTAGTGGGAATGGTGTAAATGCCAATAAGACTGGCGGCATCCCTCTTCATTTGTTTTGTTAACATAACAAATGTGATAAATGATACATTGCTATCAGATAAACGTTGACTTGTACAGTAAGTCAAACAAGGTTATTGAATACTTAAAGTGATCGTATTGTGTGGAAGCTAAATTACTGGACAGAATTGCAATTAAACAAGTCAGGGTATTCTCTTGGCACACAGGTGATGCATCATATGCTGCTCTTTGGGTCAGAGTAATTACTTTCCAACCTAATGGTACTATCAAACCTAGATATTTAGGTAGCCAGCTTGCAACTTAATCATTCTCTTGTTGATAGTTAGTATGGTACTTGTTTGCTGGATGTAAAATTGTTGCCTTTGTTTTTATATTGACAGTTTCGCCCCACTCCCCAGACGTTCGCTGGTGTCTCTGCATCTGCTCGCATTTGTTTCCTCAAGTGCATCTTATCTGAAGGATTATCATATTTTTCTTCTTAATGTTGCATGAGTATATTTTATTGTTTAATTTGAGGAATTTAAGAGATTTTGTTCATATCAGCGGGCAGCTGCTTTTTCCTGTACTGGCATTGCTGTTTTGTTGGTCTTAAGGCACAAGAGCAGTGTACTCGTGCTTTTAACACCTGTTTGAATGCTTTCAGGGCAAGTTACTATTCTCTCTGCTGCTGAGGCATCCATTGGAAATGTGCTGCCCTGTCATACATGTGGAAATGCATTATTTCTGTAACCCACACCCAAGGGAGAGAACAAGTTGTAACATCCGAAGTTGGTTAATCTCCATGTAAATGAATTTCTAGCTTGCGGCTAATTAAGTACAAGCCACCATTGGCGTGTGTACAGGAAGAGAAGTTTGATGTATTGAATTCCAGTGGTTTGTATATATTTCCTTAATTTCTTACATGACCCTCCACTTTTACCCATTTATTTCAATTAAATGTTGAACAGCACCATGCCCAAGAATACTGAAGCGGAACACCCAATGGCTTGCAAACCAACAACCTTCAGGTTTCAAGTCTGTGTTCTGCTGTAATCTCAGTATCCTCTGATTTACACCCACAAGTTATTTCCTCAATTGTGTAAAGATTAACATCAAAATAACTCATCTAGTGTATTAGGGTTTTTGTCAATCTGAAATGTTGTCTGTCCCCTTTATATGTTTGGTTAGCTTTAATTCTGGCATGTTGTGTAACTTAATGGGAGTTGGGGGGGGGGGGTGTTCATTCACACATCTGCTTAGTTGCTCAACTTTCATTTTGACTTAAAGATGCTATGAAAGTGTTTCATCTTCTGGTCACTACTGGTGAGTGAGGAGGAAGCTGGAGTCCTGTGCTTCAGCATTAGATCTTTCAAAGTTGGGTGACTGCTTGCCTCTGAGTTCCGGTAGCATGTGGCACTAGTGTAAGGAGCTTAGCTGGTGGCGTGATGTGAGGGGATCTCTGGGCTTCAGTGTCGTTTGGCCTGTGACTTCCTTGAAGGGCTCTGTGCTCAAGTATGTCTATGGGGAGTCGTCTCCTTGGCCCCCGAACATTAAGCAGAAGACCTTTGCAGCACAAGTGCATTTGGCAAACACAATTTTTTTCGTATGTGTGTGTATGTATATATGTGTATATACATGTGTGTGTGCATAATGAATAAAAATTATAAATATATATATAAATAAAACTTTATTATGCACACACGCAGTGTTGGTGTACAACTATGATATTATGCCTGTCAAGGTGTGTCAGCTTAGCCATTTCATAACCTCTGCTAAAATCATTCTAGTATTTGCAGCGACTGTCCAGTGCAGCCATGTATTTTTTGACTTGGCCACTAGTACACCTCATACAGCTAGTCAATATGTCACTGCCTTTTTAAACCAATATATTTAATTATTTAATTGAGCTGTTGGTGAAATTGAACAAAATCATGGAACGACTGAGGTGCCCCTGAGAAGTTTGGGAACTGAAGCGATGTCCATCTAGCCATCCAACTAGATATCAGTATCTTTTTAGAAAACAGAAGAAATTACAATTTTTTTTGTTACTCTTAATTTGCACATGTTCTAATGTTAAATTGTGTTTTTTGTTCTAAGCCAAAGTAAATTTGCTACCCAGATAAACAGCTTTGAACATTTCTTTGAACTGCCTAAGACTTTTGCACAGTACTATATATTGGGGGGAAAAAGGTATTTGCGAAACCATCATTCAGCCTCGCCACTGCAGTAAAGCAGTTTTTTTCCTGGTGTATGCCATCAATATAGTCTGGGGTATAAACTGAGCTTGAGTTTTCAGATGGTTTTTAATCGGCCACATTATTTGATTTTTCCCTCGAGGTGAGCAATAAAGGCACATCCAGCGCGGAGATGGTTATGGCAGGCTTGCTGAGGAAAAGCCCTCTTCAATCCTTTAGAATGAAACCGCAGATGTTGTTCCAAAGCTGTTTTTCACTGACCGCGAGTGGGCAGTACTTGCAGTGTGCATTCATGTCAGTCGGTTCATGACCTACATATCAAACTAGTCGAACTCTATCGTGTTTTTTCCATGGGCACTTATCAAAATTCAAGTAAGCATTTTTTTAAGCTGGTGATCTCAAAACGGGATCAGTAGTGACATTATTACTGTACAGCAACACTGAGGAAATGCAGTGCGATTACTTTTTATTTGCACAGATAGCCATTAAGATTCTGTTTTTGCAGTTCCTTTCATTCAACTGTTTTGCAGTTCTCCACTGTACTTGTACAACCCAGGCAATGATTGCACTTAAAATCATGCTGATCTAATTTAGTCTGTCATTTATTTTGTGTAGTGAAAAGCTTTATTTCAAAATAGGGAATATTGTTAAATGTTGTTAGATTGATGGCGTTCAGCATGATCCTCATCTATGGTCCTGGTCAATTCTTATTGTAACTCCATTTCAGTTTTGAACTTGCTTGTTAACTGTTCATTACACACCAGTGCCCCTCAGATCCATCCTTGTGGTTAGACCTGTTAAACGCCATGTTTGAAATGGCACCTCTCATCCCTCGGGCATTTATTTACACCTAAGTCTAGTCTTGCTCTCAATTCGTGTAATGTAAAAGCATGTTGGATTATGTATATGTAGAACATGAATGAAAAACGTCTAAAGTTGAATTGGACAACCTTCTTTTATGGTCTTTGCAAACGGCGGACAAGGCGCTATGCTCTTATTCACATTTAAGTCTGTGCAATTGTCTGGCCAGTGCACATTGCGTTTACAGGTTTGCCTTAATCTGAATATTGAAGGGATGTTTTATGGACCAGCTAGTAGTAGGACTGCATCTTTGAATGACAATGTGCATCACATGCTTATGGGGTCATAGTACTGTTCAGATATAAGGAACATGCTGGTTTCGTCTCATTGTTTTTCCCAACCTCACTGTTATACCAAAAATATGCTTTGATTTTTCTTTTTCAGTTGAATATCCCGCCTCAGAGCAGACATTGAAATGGCTGTTGTGTAAGAATAAATTATAAAATTCCATTTCAGTTGTATATGAAATTTTACAATTCATTCAAGTCTTGATTTGTCTCCAAACAAATATTCTGCCTCTTTCCTGACACCTATCTGGATTTGGGTACAGTGGACCTGTTAAAAAGGTTGTAGCATTATTACCCGTGATGCCTCCTGCCCTATTGCCACATTGTCCCACCCTGGCCTTTCTGGAACTGAATGTCAGTTGTCCGGTATTTCAGCCATCGTCTTGCTGCGATTGGACAGGGCTCCTCGCCTGTAAATGTACAGCTGCCATTTTTATTTTATCTCAACTTGCTTTTCAGTTGAAGCCAAGCATGGTGATAGCCCCCTCCCCCTTCGCAGTCGCGGCTAGCGGGAGGGCTGCAGTGGCCTGTTTTGCAGCAAAACAAGCAGGCTTCTCCCCCTCCCCCCCCCCCCCCTTCCTCACGCGATGACGGACTCATGGAAAACCCTTCTAGAAGGCAAAGACATGCTATGCCTGGTGTAATTATATCAGGTGGAGAGCCACATGCTTCTCCTCCTCCTTTCTACAAAAATTCAGAAAGGGTGTGGAATTGAACATAATAATCAGTGTATTTGGAATGTAGAATAAAAGCTGGCCCTTTTTTAATTGCTAGGAAGTATGGGCTGATATCTTGAAGTAGGTCTTGATGCAAGTTGCCTTTCTTGTGAATTCTCTAAACTGTCGGTTTTAATCATGCGCACCTTGCCATTTAAATTTACATCTATTGACAACTCATCTCCTGCCTCTAGTACAGACGGCAAGCAGCAGAATGACCTTGTCAGAGTTCTGCCTTTTTCCCCCCCCTGTTTTTGGTCTCTTGTTTGTGCAGTGGAAGGCAAAAGATTGGACGAGGTCTTATAGCAGTATGTATTTGTGACATGCACATAGACCTGGTGTTTAAATGGCAACATAGTGCTGGCAACGGCCCTGTTTTGTTTCTGCTCTGGGGTTATTCTCTGGCAGGTGAGGAGGCCTGGCTTGGCCTGGCCTGGCCATCATGGTTAGCAGTAAGTGCTGCTTCTGAGGCTTGTCTTCTTCCCTCCAGAAACCTGTCGATTCCATTGAGATCATGTAAACAGGGACTTGCATTTGTTTTGCATCAAGTGTTGTCTTCCTCCCCATAACTGTTTATGGACGGGGTGACTATATCCCAGCAAAACCCCTCCATGTCCTGTTAGCTCCGCCATGACCTCTGCCCTCTCCGCATCCTGTGACACCCGGCCCCCGTCTTTGTGCTCCTGTTCATTCATGATGGATAAGTCCCCCCGCCACACCCACTGCCCCCAAGAGTCACACATGCTGCGCTCGCAGCAAGGAGCAGATATAAATTATTTTCAGCTGCAGTAGAAGCCTCTGGAAGGGGAAAAAAAGGAATGCTGGTGGTGAGCCTGAGAAGGGCCTCTTTGAAGAGGGGCCCCTCTGTGGGAGCGAGGGCAGGATGCAGGCCTTGTAGCTGGCTGAGGGGGGAGGAAAACAAGTCTTGTGGATGCTTGGCCCTCCTCCTCTTCCCCCCTCCCAATTATACAACGTCTAAATGCCCTTTAAAGTGCAAAGACGACAGAGGTGATTGCAGGTTTTAGTTAATCAGTGACGGCCACAGCTGAAGTGCATATACAAAGCCCGCTGTGTCAGTTTTATGTGTATGTAACGTTGCACCTCAAATGCATGACAGATCCATAGATGTCCACCCACCCCCCTCGGCATGTTGTCATTTTAGGCCCCACCCCTCAGATTCTTTAGTAAATAAGTCTGCTTTAGAAAGTATAATTCCCACAAGATCACTTGATGGTTAATAGCAATAATATAATTTCCTTCCCGCCCTTGTCTCCTGTCCTACTCCTCCCTCCCCCCATGTCACCGTCTCTCTGCATTATTTTTTCCCCCGTTAGTTTGTCCTTAGCCATGCCTGTGTCTTCGCCCCATCATTAGCCTTAGCGCACAAAGCCTGTATTGTTGGCATGCATGTGGAGAATGCCGGCTTTGTGCCGCCGCTTCCCAGGGAGACGAAGGGAAGCTCTGTTTGGCCAGATCTCCATCATGTATGTATGTGCGCCTGTTAGACGCCACTTCCTGTTGGCTGAGCTGTGATGGAATGGGTCGCCCACCTCTGCCTTTAGCATCTGACTATGGCACCCAAGCTTAGTCTATTTATTCTGATGATGGTGGCTTTTATCATCCTTGCGACAACTTGTGGGATGGTTTGTCCACCCTGATTCGGGATGCTGAGTACAATTATCCCTTAATATTTGTTTAGGTTGGTTTGCTGACCCTGTATGAGTTTGTAGCGAGTAAGTTAGTATTTAGGTGATTGTACGTGGGGAAAATTGGAAGACTCCTGAAAGTTCACAGGTTTTGTGGTATTGGGTAACTATAGCCGGTAGCTTAATGACTGGCTTTTTTGCAGGGTGTTCTGCTTTTAGGGTAATTCTTCTTGCGTTGCGGTGATGTCATTCCCTCTATTAGGGCATTGATACCTCATTTGCCTCTGCATATCACCCCTGGACAGCATCAGCCTCTGACTGCTTGGAACCGCCCATTCCTTTCAGGTGCCAGACGCCAACTTCTGTTGGCCGCGGGGAGACTCTGCACACGTTCACCTCACATATGCTTTCGTTCTACCTTCGGTCGTCTTCCAGCCCTAGTGTGCAACAGCATTGAAGTGGTGCTAGGCTAATCTGCTACCTCTTTCAGGTATCAACAGCCTTGGTGCGTGTCAGATCTGACTTCTGCATAAACTTCCAAGACTTGCACTTGAACCTCCAAATGGCACCGCAACCCCCCATGTGAGACAGAGGCAGCAGTTTTTGCACCTTGTGCTCCTCTGAATATGCCTTCCTCGGAGTGTATTGGCTTACACGGGGGAATGGCATGTTTCGGCACTGAGTGCGACTGGTTTTATGTACCATCTGAATGCATGGGTGACTGAGAACTGAATACAGGTTGGATGAGAACTTGGGGCAGGAAGACCCTTGCGCGGGCCCTGCATGTACCAGTTGTCCTCTGTTTCAGCTCTCTCTTGGCCACCTTCTGTGGCTTTGCAGGTGCTTTGTACTTCAATGTTTTGGCACCATGTAGGAGAAATAGTGGAAGGCCAGCTAACCCCCAGCCCCCACTAATGTAAGTTGGATGCAGGAAATGCCTGCTATTTACTTTTTGGTTATTTCCTTTGCTATTTCCTGAACAAAAGTCCATTCAGCTGCTGAAGGGGTTTTGTGTGTGTTCTTTGTTTCTTTGTTCTCTGTTGGTGAACCTTTTTTTTTCTTTTATCCCCCCACCCCACCCAATCCTTAATTGCAAGTTGCCCTGTCTGCTTGTTGTAGGCTCAAAACATTTCTTCACTGCTGTAACTATTTGGCTGTCTGTACCAGCTAACACACATGAAAGACAAGTCCTTGAGTTTTTTTTCCTGATAGAAAATTTAGCTCTGGCTGTGGAGTTTTGGGAGGGAGGAGGAGGCTGAAATGGACAGACAGGAGGGCAGCTTAATTATTCCTGTGTGGCTGGCTAAGTGTTTTAGCGAGAGCTGCTGTTGCTCCTGTGCTGGCCGTTGGGCCATGTGGCGTCCAGCAAATGGCCCGGACTGCTTGGCAACGGGCGGCGGCCACAAATGGCCTTCCTGTGGTTTCCGCTTTGTGCGGCTGGCCCGGCGACGTCAGCCCCACTAACTGACCCACCGGCCCCTCTTCCATGTGTGTGGGGGAAGGGCCAGGGATAGTGGAGGGGGTTTGTGAGGCGAGCGTGTGAGATGTTAGGGACAGGCCTTCCAAGTGAACCTTTTTTTTTTTTTTTTTTTTTTTTTTAAAGCAACCAAGGGGGCCTGGTTTGCCACATAGCAAGTCCAGGGTTTTGTGTCACGCCAAACCTAAGGAGATGGGAGGCCTGAGCTGGGAGGCGGATTGAATGAGCGCGTGTGCATTTCCTGGCTTTCTCTGGGCCCTTTGGAAATCTACCTGCCAGGTCCGGTGTTTCCTTTTGGAAGTGACCCTTGTTTGATTGTCAGATCAACAACGTGCTGATGATTTATTGTAGTGCTTTCGTCTTATGATCTAATGTGTGCGGATCCTTGGCACACGTGCCATATACCTGTGGCTATTTTGTTGTCTGCCTTTAGCAGATGGCTCCTTTGTTTCGATCCCTTTCTATAAGGCCTTCCAGCCACTTTTAGTCCATGTTGGATAATTCTACTCTTTTTACAAGAAGAGATTCTTTCAGAAGGCTGAGCTGCAGTGCCTCCGCTAGAGTTGTTAAGGAGCCTTAATCTCTGCGGTGTTTTTAGGTATCTGGGGAGACCTGACACATCGAGTCACGTTACACTGGCAGTTTGTCCTTTTATAAAATTACAAACCCCTTCGTCATGTTCTTCTGACTGGCGTTTGCTTGGACTGGGGAGGGGGGACTGTTAATGAAATTGTTCCATATTGGCGTTGCATACCTGTCTCTGAAGTCCCTTCAGATCAGTTTGTTTTGACAAAATGCAAAAGGGGACTTTGTGGAGGAGTTTCAGTCCCTTTTTCCGTGTGCACCTACGTCTGTTTTAAGAAGCTTTTATTTTTAAAGGAAATAACTTTCCTCAGTGAGTTGAGGACAGGGGCGTTCTTGATTTGAATTCTTTTGAGTTGCCTTGTTTGGAAGCAAAAAAAAAAAAAACAGGAGGGGGTAGGGTGTTGGAGGTGGGGGAGGGGTGCACTCCTCACACTTTGTTAGACAGGCTGAAATGTGAGTGCAGAGAGGCCACACATTCCTCAGTCCCCTGGCGGCAGAGGTTCTGTAGGACACCCCCATGTGCCCTCAACCCCCCTCCCCCACCTTAGTCCTTAGGCTTACCAGCTTTTATCTCTGTTTATCTCGGGCATAGATAATGCTGCCTGCTCATCTTATTACGCCGGCCAGGCACTTTGGGGTTAAGGACGCGCCGGTGGTAACCGGAGCGTTCCTCGGGTGGTGGTGGTGGTGGTGGGGGGAGCAGGGGGGTTAGGCTCGGCAGATGGGCGGCCTGCCCCCGTGCTCCTGCATCTGCCTGCCTGGTGTGGCAGCTGCTGCTTCTGCTGCTCTCTGCCTTCCTTTGTTCTGCCTCGACCAGGGATTGTAAAGAATGAATTAATTTGGGGTTGGTGCCTGTGTGTTGTGAGTGACCTATTGTTTGAAAGCA
>JAODJX010000083.1:15633603-15646977 GCA_026776945.1 Isichthys henryi
ACCCAGGCGGAGACTCGAACCCGGGTCCCAGAGGTATGAGGCAACAGTGCTAACCACTGCACCACCATGCCGCCCCGCCCCCTAGGCCTTATTTTTTCAAATTTTCTTCATTGTATCTGTAGTTGACTGTGGTTAAACTTAACAAGTCCACCACATCGTGATGAGATATCCAAATAATTAATCTAATACTAGAATGTTAAAACAGATATTTGCAAAACAACAATATCACCTTGAAGAACTGGTAAACTTTCTAATTGCAGGTCCATCATATTCTCTTTAAATGTTCACTTTATCAAAAAATATCCACCCTTTGTAAGCAATATAATAAACTTTCAAAAAAAGAAAAATACCTTTTTTGGAAGTTACAAGGTTCAAAAAGCACCCTATACTGAGAATGACCAAAATGCATTACTAATGGTGTTATTACCATCTAGCCGCAAGACTCCTGTTTTACAATTATTTTGATACAGATTATTGTCAGTCATCCAGCTCTTTCCCATTTAAAAGCAGTTTACTGGGGAGATTATGGATACATGGTCATTTGATGCTATCAAGAGATGTATTTATGCATCAACAGCCAAGCCATGCAGGTTAATTTGATCATGTTATCTTTCCTAGAGGCAGCATGTAGTGAGAGAACAGTAAAACCCATAACACTGGCCCCTGTCTGCCATCATATTTCACCTGCGACGTAATTAGATATCAGAACATACTGGTGACTGTCGCCTGGATCAGAGGTGAAGCACTTCAGTAGGGTCCCGCATGGATCAACCTGATACCATTGCTTATTTAGCAGAATTCAATGGCCAATTGTGTCAGAAGCAGCACTAAGCTATTTTCTCAAGGATTTTTCTTATAAAAGGTACACTGGAGACATGTGATTGTTCTGGACAAATGTATCCAAGTTTGTTTTCTTATGTAGAGTCACTTTAAACTGATCAAGGATAACACCAGGAGTTAGGGGGTGTTGAGATTGTGTTTAAGTATGGGTGTTATGGGTACTTACTAAGATTCATTGAGGAATTCATTGGGGAAATGGTCTATTACACATGTAGAAGGTTTTGTCTGTTTTTCCCCCCACCCCCCCAGCAAATTCACCTGATGAATGGTGCAGGGTGTGTTTACACAATCTTGAGGCACTTGCAGTGCTTGGCAAGTTAATATTTGTTCACTGGTTTTAACTTCTTGTTAAGTTTAATAATGAAAACGATAAAACTGCTACTAATAAGATTAGAATGTCTTATGCAAGAACCTAAGGAGAACGTCCAAAAAAAAAAAGTCTTTTAAAACACTGCTGAGTCACCAAGAAAAATGAACTAGACACAAATTTGGACCTAGTTATTGTTTAAATAACTTTTACAAAAAAACTAACCTTTTATCATTATTGCGCTTGTAGTAGCAGAATGGAGACCCTCCTTACATGGCTCAGGACTATCAGACCATACTAACAGGAGCATTGGCAATTCAGTTATCTCTCTAGCACACTAAACGACAAAAGGAACTCATCACTTAATACAAAACTCCACTGGGGGCAACGTGTAGCTCAGCAGACCTGTGATCAGAAGGTTGCTGGTTCAAATCCCATGTTCCGCAAAATTGTATCACAGTTGGGCCCATGATCAGGGCCCTTAGCCCCCAGCTGATCGTGGGACTGGCTGGTCCTGCTTTCACAAAATGAATTTCACTTTGGATAAAACAATCAGCTAAGTAAAAGAATAAAAATGTAGCAGCCAGCCCTAAAGAATATACCCAGGCAAGTGTTTGTGATGCATCAAATCTATTAACCGAAGGTCACCAGCCCACATGAGGAGTTAATGAAATGTTTCACACAGGCGAAAACAAAAGCAGACGAAAGTGGCCCAACTTAACATAAACCAATTACCCAGAACCCTGGTTCCAGCAGGCCAGGTAAATCCAGCAGCACTCATAGTAGCCCCAAGCATTCAGAAGAAGCACTCTGACAAATGAGCACAGCTTGAAGATCCCAGCAAGCTTTCATACCTAACAGCTATGTAAATGTCAGTAGGTGTGCATTCCTCTGCTGAAATTTTCCAGAAGGTCAATGAGTACGGTTGCTTTCTGGCGCCCTCTGGTGGCCTCACCTGAGCTTTGCCGAGGATGTAACAGTGCTCCTTTTGCGCTCAGGTTTACGGCGCTCCGTGTGCGACCGATAAACCACAGACAGTGTTTGGTAGTTTTGATTCATTTCACTTTTAGTGGAACTATTTTATTCTGGGCCCGTGTAACAACTGTATGTGATATTGCTGACATTGCTACTATAAGTATAGCCAGGTATTTAACAAGTGATGTTCTAACTGAAAGATGTCAGAGCAGTGGCCTGTACTACGAAGCGGGGTTACTGGCTTATCGGGGTAACTTTTTGGATTTAAGGTAGTCTGGGCAAAATGTAAGTGAACGAATATGAAGTCCATTTGAACCGTGGTACCTTAAATCCGACAACTTACCCAGATAAACCAGCAACCCCGCTTCATAGTACAGGCCAAAGGTCTGTAATGAACTTTTATAGTAAACATCGAACATGTGAGTTTTATTTTTAGCAGTGTAAAGGTAAGCAATAATGCTAATGCTAATAATACTGCTAATAATGCTAATGATGCTAATGCTAATAATAATAATAATAACATCTAATATTATTATACACAGGAAAGAGGGACCCCTAGTGCAGAGTTATTCAAACCACGTTCCTTGAAGGTCGAGCCCAGCTGATTTTCCAGCCTTCCTTTACCTCTAAGCCAGGTGTGAAGCCTCTGACCAATCAGAATCAGTAATTATTAAACTAACTGCCTGGGAGAACTGAAAACAAGGCCTGGATTTGGAATAGACGGCTGGATTTGAATAGGGGGGCCCTAGTGGAACATCTAACTCATAATCTTGGTCTATATATAGTTTCTGGTGGTACTCAGTCACATTAGTGACCTGAGGTGAAATTCTTAGGATGCACCATTGTAGAAATCCTGGGTTGTTGAAGCGAATTAGAAGTGGGAGACTTTTTAAGATGCGATTTAGGGTCACGTGCTTGAGGCCTCGGTGCTGCAATAAGGATTTTTGGCAGGCAGTTTTGTTCACCATGTTCTTTGATAACATTAATGATCCCTTCCACTTAAGATACAAAGCATTCTTAGAAAAACCAAGAACCATCGCATTTGCTATAAAGGCTTCCTCAAGCTAGAGGTTTAAGAATCGCATAATTGGTAAGGGTTCAGAGACATTTTATGAGCAGTTTTGCATATAGATATGACTATTCTCATTAATCCCTTGGATTGTTGAGGTTCAGTATCATTCGTTTCCTCATGGAAATTTCATTGCTGGAAATAATCAAATTCAGCCTCAGTGTTAGAGACCCTGGCCTCATGGAGGCATTTTACTAGAACGACTGACTTTTCACAGTTTGGAACTGTAACATTCCAACATGCAGGAGGTTCATGGTTTAACATGCAGGAGGTTCTTGGTTTAACATGCAGAAGGTTCATGGTTTAACATGCAGGAGGTTCATGGTTTAACATACAGGAGGTTCTTGGTTTAACATGCAGAAGGTTCATGGTTTAACATGCAGGAGGTTCTTGGTTTAACATGCAGGAGGTTCTTGGTTTAACATGCAGGAGGTTCATAGTTTAACATGCAGGAGGTTCTTGGTTTGAACTGTTACCCAAGACTCAGAGTTGACTACTGCTGCTGATAGATTTAATTTACATTAGTTTATTTAGCAGACATTTTTATCCAGAGTGATGCATGCTGGGAAAGCAGGGTCAGACAGTCTATGGAGCAAACCGTCTATGGACCTATACACCATCCAAAACCCAGTTTGTGTTTCTTTTCCACACACAGAGCTAAAATAACTGTCTTATGTTAAATTTGCCCCTGTTCCCATCCGGAAACCTTCAACTACAAGTGCAGCTATGCTGAGCTTCCAGTGAATGTCCAGGTACAAGTGTACGCAGTGCTGGAGCAAGAGATACACACTGTCTTCCAAACAAAGCAAGAACCTAATAAGACAACTACTCAAGTCAACAGAAGGTGCAGCATTAAGAGCATTCTGGAATAGATGAGTGTAAAATTACATAAATCTTTGGAAAGAATCTATACTTTAAAGTCCACACTTCTCGTGCATTAAGACTCTCACAACAGGGTTGGACTGATAGGCAGGGCAGCTGCCTCAGGGCCCCACCCCCCTCCAACTGCAAATCTCACATGTATGCAAAACATTTATGAGGGTTAAAACACTGACGTCATACATACTGAATAAACTTGTGACATGCTATGGTTGGAGTCATAACACAAAAAAATATTTGGTACAGTACTTAAAACAATTTTGAAATCCAATAGTTTGTAATGTTTTGTAGTGAAACGATGTTGTTGAGGTGTGCATTTAACAAAAAAGGCATGTTTGTGGAATTTGTTAATTACTGCTGTGTATGACGGGTATGATATTTGGAGGCCACTTAAATTCCATCATCTGAAACTGGTGCAGGCAAGCTTGAGGTGCAGTTTTGGACAGGGGTGGGGGCTTGGTCCATTTTTGCCCCACAGTCCACTGTACAGAATTCATTCAGGGGGCACATGGCAAACATAATAAACCGTGAAAAATGCTGCTGGCAATTGATTTCATGTTAGACTTTAACTTTATCCTTTTTTTTTTTAGAGATTTCCTGTATTTTCCTTTAATTAAACTACTGTTCTTTGGATTTAGTGGCATTTAAACTGAAGCGACTGTAGATAATCTCTAAAAGCTTCTTTGATTCACTAGCAGAGAGAATGCCATTTCCTTACAGCTTCCGCAGGGAAGAGCATGACACTGGCTGGGACTGACTGCTATAATGTGTAGCGAATCTCTGCACACATCGAAGGTGTTCAGCTTCTCTGCATTAATTGCAGGTCACTTCCTTCTCCAGCCTGTTATTCAAGTAGACACAAAGACACATAGGTGATTTACCAGAGTGCAGTGGCACCCCCTACTGGTCAGATGAAAATGTTATTTCAAAAAAATTATATTTGTCATATTTTAAAAATGTGGCTTGTGTTAATCATATCACTGCACAATTAACAATTGATTATACATGTATTTACTTTCCTAATTTTTATTTATTTATATTTTCTTTCATTTTTTTTTTTTTACAAATTAATTTATCTGGATGAAGTTTAGCATAGCCTGCATTGAATGACTGGTTGGGCTCTCTCATTTTACACTCCCCAGGAGAGAAGCCTATCAATCAAGACACTTCGTTTAACGTAAGCAGTGTTTCTCAACTAGTGGTGATGGGAAAATTTTCAGTGGGCCACAGAGTGAGTGTGCTTTAATAAAAATGACTTTTTCCAAGCTCCCAGTCGACAACTATATTTTGATCGGGACTTAATGACCCATGAATAATGCAGGTCCTAAAGTTTAATGATGAATAATGCAGATCCCTGCTTTAAAGCACTGTACCATTTAATCCAGTGATCACCAAGTGGTGGAATCTGAGCCGCATCTGGACCAAAACACAATCCGGACCATGCGATTGTCAGCAAAATCTGTCATCATGGGTCCTGCCAAGACTGTCACAAAAAAAGTACCAATTTATACCATTGAGGGGTCCATTACTTTTCACTGGGGCTGTACCCTCAAGGGTCTGCCAGTGGTGTCCTAGCTGTAGGTACCTTTTAAGGCACACATATGCACTCTAAGGAACATTTTTGTAACATTGAGGGTATATCATTGTTGCTTGTACATTGGGACACAAAACTGTACCAGGGCTGTGTCCTTTTGTCTGACATTCATAAAATCAACATTTTCTTTTCAGATGTATTGAACCTTGGCTTTGTGTTGCTGATGGAATCTGGCCCTTGGGGTATAGTGACCCCTGACCTATGCACACTCTGCTTGGACGGCGACAGCGGTCTGATGCACGCTGATGAGGCCTAGCATGCTAACATAAATGTGCTCTCAGTTCAGCTAACTGACAGGAAACGTTCGACGATATTATATGTTCATGTGCTGTTTACACCAGGACACAAGCATATCTGCCTTTACCACGGTGTGATGATCTTTCAGCCTGGGGGCAGAGACTACAAAACGATGCTGGGCCTAAGACAATGAAACACTTTAAGTGACAATCCACATTACTTAGCATTAGAACAGTATGTGATAAATTCTAAATAAATTATAATTTTAATCCGGGAGATCAAAGGTTCTAGTTAAACTGTCCCAGTCAAAGGTTAGATCAGTGTTTCTCAACCTGCTCCTTGGGGACCCCTAGACAGTCCACATTTTTGCTCCCACCCAGCGTCTGGGGGTCCCTGAAGACCACTTTGAGACACTAGATTAGAAGTTTGGTGCCTAACTAGAGCAAAATAAAAAGCTTTACTGCTGAACCCGAGTGATATTACTGTCACCACAAGAGGGAGCCCTTTTCCCGGCTACAGAGTAAGGGCAGCAGCTTTTGGGTCTATAGGTACGGTAGGGGGATACGTATCTTTTCCGTTTTATCCGCCATACGCTCACCGTGGCTGCAAAAGGATGGGTGAAATTATCCAAAGCTCCCCCAGGCCCAGTCAAGCTGCCAAACTGCATTTCCCAAAGTCTCGAAGACAGTGAAGTCCTTACAGATAAAAGATTTATAGCATTAAATATAATTCATTCATTGTCTATTTCTATAATGTCCGCAGATCTACCATTCTGTCACACCGAATGACAGGACGCATAGCCTGTTTACTGAATAATGTGTGAAAATCATTTGCCTTTAAATTCCGTAAAGCTTAAACGTAAGACAGGTGAAATACCGATGTGCGTTACGCAATTATTTTGAGAAATGGTGGCGAGAACTGATTGGACACGAATTGAGTAAATAGCCTTTATATTTAATATCATGCATATTTCAGGTCTCTTACTCTGTATCTATAGATGGATTTGGTTTTCATTTCATTGTACCACTCATTTAAATTGAAAATCACCTGACGGCATAAAATCACACACGCACCATCCAAAGAAAACGATCAGCCGTAAGGCGGGTGAAATCTTACGCTCGCATGGTAGGACCACAAAAAGCTCCGATCACGCCTATTCGGAGCAAATCACATCACCGTGACGAAAACCGAGTCTTGAAGAAGAAAATGCAATTTAAATACGTATTAAAACCTCGGTATTTGGAGAGAAGGTAGGTCTGCACTAGGCGTGCACTATTGCTGCAGTCGGTGAGTGCGGCTGCGGACTGTTTCAGGACCTCCCTGCGTGGACAGCGCGCGCCGGCGCTTCATCATCCTCCCTCTTCATCCTGCCATTGTGGATAACGTACACTTGGCTGCTTTTATGCACTCCGCCATAAAGCAGAAGATCATCTGACGTTTTTTTTTTTTTTTTTTTTGGACAGAACGGGACCAATCGCCATAATAAAGGAATACAAATCAAAGTTGTACATGCTCTGGTCCACACATAGGGCAGGCTGCTTAAATCGTTCGGTGTGTATTATCGATCCCCGAAAGCTGATGGCCAGCACCTCAGGCAGAACATCTATGCACGTAGACCTGGGAGATTCCTACGAGCAGCTGGATACATAAAATAAAGCGGAAGACCCGGTAATGGTGGTAAGTATACCGGATGGTTATTGATTTTGAAGTAAGTATTGGGTTATATCATTTTAATTAGCATTTTGCGTTTCCGTTTTATTATTATTATTATTTAGAAAAGTTAGAAATGCGTATTGACTTGATGTGTCAGTATTGGCTTCATGCCTATACCTGTAGTAATTATTAAACATTTATTTCAAATGCCAACACAATCGTGATTTTTCTGTCACCAAGAAATAGGTAGTGATATTTTAAAAAATGGCCATATATGGGGGGTTTTGTTTTGACCAAATCGTCTTTGCTACGCGACCATAATATTTCATTCATTTCGTTAGCTGGAACAAACCTGTAAGAATGACTGATGCGGTATTTCATCAAATATTGATGATTTAATAAATCGCTACGTCAACCTTCACATCACACTGCAAACATAAGATTGGCTTTATCTAAAAGAATGTTTTATTTGAAAGGGATATTTTTACTACATGAAATATATTTTATATGAAGCCCATGTAAATAACGGTTTGAATCGGTTCTGTTCACTTCTCTTACAGGATTTCGAATAGCGTTCGTGCTGTGTGGGAACTTGATCCAGGAGTGTGTTGCAAAGGGCTTGCCTGTCAGCTATGTACATAAGCAAAAGCATATCCTGGCTTCAGTATTAAGTAAGCACTACGTGTGACTACCGCAAGTTTTGAGAAACAAGAATGGACACAATGACCCACTTACAAGCTGGTCTCAGCGCCGAAACCACGGAAAAAGCTCGGCTGGAGCTGAACGAGAACCCCGACACCCTACATCACGACATCCAGCAGGTTCGGGACATGATCATCACCCGGCCGGATATCGGCTTCCTCCGGACCGACGATGACTTCATCCTACGCTTCCTACGGGCCAGAAAGTTCAACCAGATCGAGACGTTTAAATTACTGGCACAGTATTTTCAGTACCGGCAACAGAACCTGGACATGTTTCAGAGCTTCAAACCCGATGACCCCGGCATCAAACGCGCTCTTACGGATGGTTTCCCCGGTGTCTTGGAAAACCCCGATCAATATGGCAGAAAAATACTGATCCTCTTTGCGTCCAACTGGGACCAGAGTAGGTAAATATTTAAATGTTATTACTTTGTGTCATTGCTCATCATCACCCTTTAGCATTTCCATCCATGTTTGTAAAATACATGTATAGTTTAAACAAAGTCAATTTTATTTGCAGGTATAGATAAACTTGAATACAGGCATCTTCTGGAAGTTCCACGAATCTCAGAATCTCCTTCTTGACCCATGAATTCTTGGGAACCATGTTTCAACCCCCACTCCTTGTGTTTTTTTTGATAGACCACCCCCACCTGCCACCCAACTGCAAAAAGGCCAGCAAATTCTAGCAGATCATTTAATCACGTATCCACATAGGTTTAAAGTTCAGGTTCAGAAGGCAGGGGTGCTGAAGATTGGGCCCCATGAAAGTTTACTGTATTGGGGTCCCAACCTAGATCCATTGGATTATATTCAAATTTTTTAGGCTTGCAGTCCCTCAAGGGCCCTTGGATTCGGCCTGACTTTTCCCCATTTTACGGCACAAATCCAGACCAGGATTTTGTTTCAACCAGCCAGTTGAGTATAAAGAGTCACAGTCACAGAGACTCAACTGGCTGGTTGAAACAAAATCCTGGTCTGGATTTTTACTTTCTGGACCTGAAATGTCCACCTCTGATCTTTTTTTCGAGGGGGAAATCTCTGAGACTGGGTTTTATTCGTGGGAAGTCTGTATACAGGAGGAAAAAAAAACTGGCAAAACTTTTTAAAGATTCTTCCGTTAATGGTTACTAAGGAAAACCCTTCTAATACCAACACATTTCATTCAACGATGGGTGTTAAAATAATCGAATGCCAAAGTTTGTTGTGTGTATACATGTTGTTCCTTGTTTCACGTGGACTAAAGGCCAGTCTGTTGCTGAATTAATCTGGCATCCATACAGGCAGTTTAACACATCGGTCATCATCTCCGGTCATGCGTCTTTCCGGGTGAGGTGTGAAATGTGACCTGGATTTCAAAAGCGCTTTGCTTCTTCTCAGCTGGAGACCTCACATTCATGCCCATGAAGAGCATCACTGCCCAATTCGACTAAAAATAATCTAACCCCCCCCCACCCGCAAATCCTAGCAGACTACCAGTGAGCCCCACAACGGATAACGAACATTTATTGGCTTAACATCACATGACATCAAAATGGAGTAGAATTATGCAACATTTAAAATCTCCAAAATTAAGGATATGTGTCCAGATAAGGGCTTTGGATTGATGGGGTCAGTTATCTGCACACCTTTGATCACTGATCGACCTCCATCACAGAGTCTAGAGTCAGGTTGTTTACCTTTAAACACAACCTTGTGACCTGTCAGAATATCGACATGTGGCAGCATGTGGCATGTGACATGTGACAATAGGTTCTTAATGTACAATAAGCCTTTTAGAGAAAAGCCAAGCTTCCTGCATCATTCAGATCCCTAAAGGAAATTCTCAGTAATTAGGAGGTGTAGGACAAATGGATTCTCTTGGACTATCATTCCATGAAATGCAGGTGAACCTGAAAAGCCATTTCCAGGAAATTCGGAACCTGGGGAGTACATTGGACATTCCTTTGGCCCCATGAACATGCTTTAGCCAGCTTACAACTACAAGTGACTCTGAAAACATTAAATGGTTTACAGGTAACCCTGTGATCTTATAGTACTGTTGTTTTGATATAAAGATAGTGGATTGGTGGTTATCAAATAGTTTGACACCTGAATGTCTTTAAAAATACATGAGGTTCAGACAAAAGGAATTATAATCCTAGTTATTTTCACGAAAACTTCAGCCTCTAGAAACGCAGTAAAACATAATGTTTCTTTTTGGCTTTGTTTTTGAAATTCCTTTCACTTTATTACTAGTTTATGTGATGCCATGTGTCCACAGCTCCAGCAAATACTAGCACCTGTTATACTGAAAATTAAACGTTTATTTTTTTTAGCTAGCAAGGAATAGAACTCTTCAAATTACTTGCGTTTCTCTAGGTATTTCCAGCACAATATTCTGTTAGTGATTGCTTGAAGCTTCTAAATGAAAAAAAGATTAGCATGCCCTCTGGGAAATCATCACAGCGTCCTTCATTACCTCCAAGCGTCGGAGAACATCCTTTAATATCCTTTAACATCTCCAGGTATCTCCTGGTTGTTGGCACCTACCTGCAAACATATAAGTACACAAGAAATGACACAACTGGTCTCATTACTGTCAATGGGCACCATATGGGAAAGACTGATTACTCAGCACTGATCCAAAGAGACATCTACAATAAGAAAATGTGGTTGCCAGGTTTAAAGAAGTTTCAGGAAATCTACACCAAAGGTGAATCACTGTAAGGGTTTGCACATTAAAAGAGCCGTTGTTGGGAGTGAACAGAGAAACCTCATTAGGATAGTAGGAGCCTGCATCAAAATATCATAAATGAAATATTTTATATTCAGCTTTTGGGAAAATGTAGCTGTAATGTAGCTGGTATCATCAACATCAGTACAGAAACACCACAATTCTGCAAGTACTCAGAGACAAGATTTGATGGGTGATTTCTTCACATAATTAAATCGCATTAAGAAAGGATATTTCTACAGTTGCACCAGTGTTACCAGCCAAAAGGTTTATGACTTTGCCAATAGACTTAATTGAGAAATGCATTTATCTTGTTGTCAGAGGTGGAAAGTTCAGGTTCAGAACGTACAAATCCATATCAAGATTTGGTTTCAACCAACCAGATGACCATAGAGAAGCACATTCACAAAGCGCTCAACTGGTCGGTTGGAACAAACTCATGGTCTGGATTTGTATTTTCTGAACCTGAACTTTCCACGTCCGCTTGTTGTCTTGTTCTTCTTCATTATTGGTATTACATGCTTTGGGTGTTCCATACTGTTGGATCACCTTGAGTGAGCAGTGCAAAAATTTATTAAGTGTTGGTTTGGCTTCTGCTGAAGAGCTTTAAAGCTCAGTTGGTTGGTGAAGGTATTGTCGACTTGTAGTGTTGAAGGACTTGGATTCAAGTCTGGGATTGGGCAGATTTAATTTGAGGGTGTGGGGTATGTTTTACTGGGTTATAGAAAGGTTGCTGGTTCAAATCTCATGGCAGAGTGATGTCACCGTTGGGCCCTTGAGCGAGGCCCTTAACCACCAACTGCACCTAGGACTGGCTGACCTTCTCAATTGTATATCACTTGGGATCTTCCATACCTGCTTGTCCTATGCGTGTGGAGCCTACCCTGGAAGGGATAAATACGTCCGATATGTAAAGGATTATGGTATATTTTGAAGCCAAATATGGCTGTGGTCTTCTGAGGTGCTCCAAAAAGGCAACACATCCTTGATGAAGGTATATAGCAGGGTGATTCTCCATGCGTACTCTCAGTGTAATGACATCATCAGCTGTAGGTTATAAACTCTGGTTCTCTGTTCGATGTGTTTTGTCTGATATCACTATACTCACACTGCACTCTTGCCTATGATCCCCACAAAGGAACTGCTTCACAGACATCTTACGGGCCATCCTGCTCTCCCTGGAGGTCCTGATTGAAGACCCTGAGCTGCAAATTAATGGCTTTATTCTCATCATTGACTGGAGCAACTTCTCCTTCAAGCAGGCCTCCAAACTCACCCCCAACATCCTTAAACTGGCCATCGAGGGGCTGCAGGTGAGACGGAAATATACACATTTTCTGTCATGTTCCAAGTGATATTCGTTAAAATCACATGTCTGGCTGATTAACACACTGATTCTGAATGGATGTCCTGTGGAATGTAGAAAACAATTTCGCACGGCAGAATTCTGTATCTCAAAGCAATGTTTTAGGTTCTACTGGGTACTGTCAACATCATTCAAGTAAATTATCAGATTTTATGTACAAATATTATACACCAAGAGTGTGGTGTATGGCTTAGTGGGTTAGAATGGTGTACCTGGGATTGGATGGTCGCCAGAATCCCTGGAACCGGCAGAGTGATTTCCAAGTTGAGCCTTTGAGCAAGACACCTAACCCCCAATTGCTCCCAGGAAAGTCTGACCTTTATTTTTTTAAATGTATGTCACTTTGTGTAAAAGCGTCCACTAAACATGTAATGCATTTGACTACCCGACATAACAGAGCACTGCTGTTACAATGGTTTCATGCGAATTTGAGAGCAATAATTCTCATTTCTAGCACAGATGACAGATTTCGGGAGTCTGTTAAGTGCTGGCAAATGACGTGAGGACATGTTGGGTATATTTTCGTCGGCTGAAGGGCCTACTCCTCTCTGGGGTGTGATGTAACCATCGGTCAAAATGTGGAGGCTCACGTTCCTATAGGTTTGGATGAAGAAGAACAAAACAGAGGTAGAGGCATGAATGGCCCTGTGTGTGTGTCCATCACAAGGAAATCGATGAGCTTTGTGTTCTTTTATTTCGCCTGGAGCTTCGTCTTCGGCTTGCCGTCGAAGCTCTGCGGTGCTCATAGAAATATGTGGAGCACATAAAAAGCTGGACATGTATCCAACATCCAACTAGAAAATACACTGGAAATTCCAGTTTATATTCCCTTATCCACTGGGATCTTGGATTCTGAAAGTGGAAACATTGTGTCCCTATAAACTGTACGGCACGGCAAAAGTGTCAAATTATATTTGCTGTAGGCTGTTGACAATTGGGAATCATGTCTCGAGTGATTATCAACAACAACAACAAATTTATTTTTGTATAGCGCATTATCACAACATTACATTGTCTCAAAGCGCTTTACAGCA
>JAODJX010000083.1:15647077-15658561 GCA_026776945.1 Isichthys henryi
GGATAGTCAAATAAGAGAGCTGGTTAAGTGCCAGAGATGGTGAAGCGCCAAGTCACACTGTCCCAATCATAGGATTTTGGAAATAACTGGAGAGCAAGGAAGATGACAAGCCAATGCCGAGTCTTCTTCCAATCGCCAGGCAACTAGTGGTGAACCTAGGCATACATGGAAGATGACACAGGTAGAACTGCGAGCCGGATGCAGGGACGTCACCGGTGGTGGCGAAGTCACATGTAGTAGGGTATGCTGGACATCTTGATAATCAAACATCTTGATATCAAATTGTCTCACTTCTTTCAGCTGAAATCTGAATACAGTAATTGAGGCACAGTTCAATTCCAAGCAGACTAGGGTGCTAAAAATAAAAAAAGACAAGCAAATGGCTAAATAACAGAATGAATGTGACCTAAATCTCTGCAGTTTCATAAAGACACCATCCTTGACATGTCAACATTCCCGCCTCAAGACTCTTGCAACTTGGAGCTCTTTTCCGGCCAAATGGATTCTGTGCAACGTTAAACCAAACAGTCTGAGCCAGGTCGTGTTGGGCTGTGTCAGGAATAAATAAAGATTGACATTTCTCTTGGACCAGTGTTTACATATTGTTGCGACGCCTTGTTGCTTAGTAACAGGATCAAGTGGGAAAATGGTGTGCCATCGGTATTCCTGATGATTCAGGAGAACACCATTACATTCCAGCTTTAGTTTGGAAGATATTCCATAAAAACGTGACAAATATGACTTCATGTGAATGTCTAGTTTTATTCTAGGGGCTGGAACAAAGGTCCAAATGAAACAGGAAAAGACACCAGTCTTTTGAAAAGTACCACTTGCTGTCTCTGAGCTCACAGAGCTGGTTACCAAGTAGCCGCTTGTACAGATTTAGTGGAAAAAAATCTTTAAATAAGGCACTGGTGTGTCTGGGTGTTGTGACAAGTCACCCCGATGCACAACCATCTCCATCGTAATCATAATAGCTGCAGTATTATCACTTTACTAGTGATTGTACTTACATCCTTAAATAATTAATAAAACAAACTGAAAACTGGAAAAACAGAAAAATATATGTAGAAAAAAACCCCTAAATTAAATAGATTATTTGATATATACTGTGTGTGTGTATACAAAAACATAATTTTTTAAAGTTTTTTTTTTACTTTAATTAATTCACCCCCCCCCCCCAAGTGTGATGTCATCATAAAGCCCTAACTGTCCTCTTAAGGCGTAACAGAACTTAACAAAGTGGCATGTACAGTGTGAGGGATGCGAGCAAAGACAATGTCCTCTACAGAGGAGGAAAAAGACTCGCTGGATGTCGGGATCATATGAAGACAAACTCACAAAAGGCAGTAATTTTCCTGTCTTTGTCATTGTTTGGGGATTGAATGAATGCTGTACTTTATTTCCCCGGGGGGAGGGGAGGGTAACTTGCAGCATGTGATGAAATGAAGATGAAACAAATGGATTAGCTACCGGGGTCTCTTTGGGTACCATTTACCCAGCTGCTGTTTGCTTTGGCCAATGAGAACAGGAGTTCACTGCTGGTGTGTGACCCATATTTTACCAAATGCACAAGAAAGTGAATGGAACAGAAGAATGTGAGAAAGGCTCAGGGGGTTAGGGTGATGTCAGCAACGTGATGTCACCGCGGGGCCTTTGAGTGAGGCCCTTGACCTCAAATAGCTCCAGGGACTGGCTGACCCTACTTTCACAAAGACGTATGTCGCTTTGAATAAAAGGATATTTTAAACAAAAGGAATATTCCGATTATAAAATTCAAGAAATGACAAAGGAATTGTATTTTGAATTTCGGCCAGGCTCATTCAAAACTGCTAGCGTGCTGGTGAAGTCAGTCACGTTATCAAGATTTATGCAATTTAATTAGCCCGCACAACGAGCTTTCATTACAAAACACTGGCAAGACATGATGCGCTGCTCGCATTAATTGATTTAATCTCCGAGTTTATCAAGGTTGCCTCACAGCTATTCGCTCTCATTAAAGGACTAGGTTTGAATTTCGGTCCTGAATCTGAGCTTGTTGACTGACAAAATGCTGGGCGCAGTGACACCAGTCTGCCAAAGTAAAAAACATAAAAACCAGCAAACAAATAAATAAGGTGTATTAAAGAGAAAACACTGTAACATCCGCACATAATCAGTTAGCAGGTAAATCTAAAGAATAGCAAGAATGTATAACAAGCAGTGCTTACAATGGGGAAAAACAGGTGCCAGTACGCAGGAAACCTTGCCGGTGCACTGAGGAGCAAATCAGAGATACTGGTGCTGCGTTCCAGTGAGTGCTGGCCCACTCCAGTGAGTGCTGGGCCACCTCAATCACTGACTGCTTTCCATGCACCATTATCATAACTACTAGCAATTTTATCAGTTTTGATAAAAGCGATGTGTGCAAAAATAAGTTACCGTAGGTTACCTACATAAACCAGTGACCTTCCAACCCCTACAGTAAACCTGTAGAGCCACCTTAAATGCTAAAGTCCCACTGAGATTAGAACTCAGATCACTGGATTCAAAGCCCATGGTGTTAACCATTAGAGCATAGGACCTCACACGAACAACACTATATTTCTGCCACTCCAATAAAAACACCTAAAACGCATTTTGCTTTACTGATACTAAAGTATCTGTCTTTCCTTTAGCTGAAATTCGCCCCCATTCCCCTTTCGAACTGTCCAACCCATCACTTTATGACATCATTCCGGTCGCTGTCCTGCCCGGATTCTTGCAAGGCAAGGACCCTCCTAACGTTCCGCCTTATAAATAGTGGAGAATACCACCATTATTTAAAATGGACCCAGAATAGTACAAAATGCACTGTACTGCAATTTAATTCAGAATTGTGCCCCAGGCAGTCGCCAGAGGCGGGTCTTGCAGTACGTTAATGCACCAGGGTCATTCGGAATAAGTGCAGCCGAGACCGTGATCACTAGTGCAATCTAAGACAGTATTTTTTTATTTATCGATACAGGATTGTTCTGTTTATCTGTAACAGGTTAGGGAGGGATAACAGGCTTTACTGTTTACTGATTTAAACAACTCCCTCAGTGCGACGAATCATACGTGGGTAGGAATGGAAAAGATGGTTCGTATTTTTTTACTTGGAATTTAATATTTAAACTCAAAAGAGCTATTCAGAACCTGAAAATCCATCACAAATTTTCAAATGGTCAAAGAGCTGTTAATTAAATATGTGTCTCATTAGTTATGAGACTTTTCTGGAATACAGATTAGATTACGACCTTGGAATCCTGGCCAATCCTGGCTGTCCTTTTGAGTCTCAGAACACACTGTTACTCTACTGTTGTCCTATTATTCTACCTGACTTGCTTATAAAGTCACAAAAGGTGACACCCGGTCCTCCATAAAGGATTAATCATACAGTGTAACATAGTTGCATCTGGATCTTCTTTACCAGGCTGAAAGCTCTGCCTGGATCCTCTCCCCGATTCCTAACCACATTCTATCCAATCACAGGCTAACAGGACCATCCAAAAGAATGTATTGGTTACCATCTGGGCAATGGTGCCTTTTGAGCGCCATTTAACTGACATCACGACTAGCCTACATCACTGCACGCTGCCCGAATGCTCTTAATGCTGCACCTTCTGCTGATTTGAATAGTTTTCCTCTTAGGCTTTTGCTCCAGTACTGCTTTCCTTTTTACCTGGACATTCACTGGAAGCTCCGCCTAGCTGCACTTGTAGTTGAAGGGTTCCGGATGGGAACTGGGGCAAATTTAACATAAGACAGTTATTTTAGCTCAGTGTGTGAAAAAGAAACAACAAAATGGGGTTTTGGATGGTGTATAGGTCCGGTGTTAGAGTCTCGATATTTTTATTGCAGTGGCAGAAATGTAATTTTTTAAAAGATTTTGTGCTCAGTCCCATGATGTAATAATTATCCCACTGGATCCAGTGTCTGTAATGTACTGTTTTCCTCACTTGTATGTTGCTTTGGACAAAAGAGTGTGCTAAATACAGTGAACGTAATGTAATTATTTTTAGCACCCTGAGGACCCGAGGATACCTTTACCATCTTCATACCCAACTGCTCCGTACAGCTGAACGTCTTTGAATGTGACCCAGACGTTGAGCCCTTAGGCACGTGACGAGGGAGCGATCCTGAACCTGGGGTAGCGGTTGGGAGGTTGGGGACGTGGCTAATTACTGTTCCCGCATGGCCCTGTCTGTTGTGTGTGTGAATAAATGGCTTCAGGGTTAAACACCATGAAGGGGAACCACTGCTGCACCTCTGCCATGTCCTTAGCTGTACAAAAACCTGAATCTCTACAGGATTTAGCTATAGTGTCTAGTTAGCCAGAATTTCTCAGACGCTTCCAGAATTCCAGCCGTATGTGTGCATAACCAGGACCAATCCACTATTATTAAAGGGATGTGATTATTGGCCAATTAAGTTAATCGTTCAATCTGACGAAGTGCGTGAACGTTTAATGTGTCATAATTTTATGCCATGAGGTACATTTGTTTACACCGTTTGCTGGGAAAAACTGTCCATGCAAGTAGAATGAAATAATGCTTTATTTGCCATTTGTATACAAGTATGAGAAAAGGTACGTTGGAATTGTTTAAGGACTTTGCAGGCTCCATACTGTCCTTTAGAAAAGACATACACACTTAATATAGAGATGAGAATGAAACTTGTGGCCTGATCATAGCATGTCCACCCAGCATCCCTAGAATATTTGTTGGGGGTTAACAAACTTGCCCAATAGTCTAACACACGAAACTGCTGAGTGAGGGATTCGAAGCAGCGACTGATCACAGGGCCAACCCAGAGATGCACACTGCCCCCAAAGCCGGAGCTCAGTGCAAAATAATCCACAAACCTATAGCTTATGAGCCTGTTCTGTACGGTGCCAATGTGGTTTCGGGCTGCTAAGCAACTAATTAATGACGTTTTAACAAACTGGAATGTTTTCTTCTCTTTCATCATCCTGATAGGACAGTTTCCCTGCTCGCTTTGGCGGAATCCATTTCGTCAACCAGCCGTGGTACATCCATGCCCTGTACACAATAATCAAGCCGTTCCTGAAGGACAAGACTAGGAAGCGGGTAATTGCCATCAGTCTCTCGCGTGAAGCCGGTCTCGTGTGCACAGGGTGACACTCTGATTAGGTCTCAGAGTGACAGGGAGCTCGGATAACAAAGGCTAACAGCTATGGGAAAGTTATTGAGATCTAAGCAAGCTCTGACTTTAATGGGGGTGGTTTTAGACGTAATATGTTATACCACTGTATTTCGGTCATACCGAAGTGTTTTTAAATCGTTTGGCAAATTTTGTCATGGCGGACACAGGAATAGGGTTACTTTTAAAAACACCGCATACCATGATATGATATCCGGATGGGAAGATGGTATGAAAAATTAGATACTACCCAAGCCTTGGAGGTATATGTTATGCAAGTCTGCAAATAATGCCAGGCTCTGTCAGTGCTGGAAGAGACTGGGTATTTAGCTTTGTGTTCACAATAACGTGTAGAGGAGCAGGACAAGGGCACCGGGTAAGTAAGGTTAATGCACTCCAAGCCGTGCGTTATACTGTCTGCGGAGGCAAAGATTCGCCCGTGGAATTCCTTTAAAAATGTATAATGCTCAGCTTGAAGTGTGTTAAGCCACTTACACCACAGTTACTACACATTTGGCCTACACATTTGTACATAAAGACATGATTTTCACGATTACGCAATGAAAGCGCGTTTCTTTACTAAAAATACTATGTTATGCAAATGATTAAGCATTTTGCTTATTCACAACCCAAGCCACCTTCGTTAATAATAAAAAAAAAGCTCATTGCCAAGACCATAAAGCAGTAGCTAGTTTGATTATAATAATGCATTTGTTTACTACTGTGATTTTCCTAGCTGGAACTATTTATGCAGTTAAAGAAAACTGATCAACACTCTGACCAATAAGATATGAGGATGTGCTTTAAGGCTACGGGACGAATGAAATGTTCTTATGCTAAGATTTCATTACAAAGGATTTTCTGTATTAGTCGACAGCTAAGGTTTAAAAGTGCTTCCTCGATGACATTTAGCTCAGCATGGGGCGAAATATTACTGTCATCTTACATGCCTCAGTAAAATATGAAAAAAATGTTGGAAGAAAAATCCTGTGTTTTTTAAATATCACGAAATATGTGACGTTCTGCTATTTGGTCTCGGTTTGCTGCACAGATTTTCCTTCACGGGAACAATCTGAACAGCCTACACCAGCTGATTTTCCCAGAATGCCTGCCGTCGGAATTCGGCGGCACCCTGCCTCCCTATGACATGGGCATGTGGGCACGGACGCTGCTGGGCCCGGACTACAGCGACGAGACCGAGTACACGCACACGTATGATGCGCTGCACGTTAAGGAGGCCCTGGGGGTTTCTGCACGTGAGGATGCTGACATGCTAATGAAGAGGTATTTAAAAGCAAACCATACTGCAATGCTTCATAAAGCTAAACAAGTGGACCATTGTACTAACATAGCAAGTGTCATGGGTTCAAATCCCAGGGAACCCTTCTCTGAACTTGAAGCTGCTTTGGATAAAAGTGTCAGATAAATGAGCAAATATATAGTCCAAACACCCACCCTTGATGGCACCTAATACTGTACAAGTGTTTCATACATACTCAGTTGGCTGGAAGGCTATATATTTTCTAGTAATTACTGTATAGATCTCCTGTCCATCTTCACAAGGGGGTTAGGAGCCTGGCACAAGGCTGGGACCCGCTGCCTCCCCTAGCGTAGTAACTTTGTGGCCAACCACACATTTGCGTGGAGACCCAGAGGTTTGTGGGCCCCCTGTTGGCCACAAACAGTCACTACACTTAATATTAAAATAAAGAAGTTGCTCATTTAGGAGGTACAGAAGCAGCAAGTTCTGCTAATCAGCTAGCTAGCTGCAATCTCCTAACTGTACTCACTGGCTACTATTTAGTAGTCTGGGGGGGGGGGGGCAGAAACAACTAATTAACCTTAGTCTTTAAATATTGAAGTCCTGACTGAAGCGTGACTGGGGCATCGTGGTGCCTGACCGGCTATCACCGCTGTGTTGGGGCGAGGTTTTCATGCCCACTGCCCACTGGAACTCACAGCCCCAGAAAGGCTCCAGGTAGGTCTCTTGCAAACCTGTGTTGGATAGGAGGTTGGAAGGTGGGCAAATCTCCATTGCGAGCTACATTTCTTAGCAAATGCCCATTTAATTATTATCTGATAATTACTCACTGACCCAGTTGAAATGCATTATTTACGCACGCGAGGCTCCATTGATCTTGCAAATGTTTCCCTTAATTGGCTCTTTCTCCATCACTTGTTTATCCTCCTTTTGTTAAAGCGAAAGCAATTCCGTCACCTCCACAGGCCCTGGATCGATAGGAGCCCTCGAGACTGTCCTTCATATTCTTTTAATGAAGAAGAAGCGATATGAAGTCCTTCTGGCGTAACTCGTCTTTGGTGACTCGTTATAGCTGCTCAGGGCCATCGCTGGGCTTCGTGGGAAGTTTTATGTGTTCCGCCGCTTGCTGTGGATATTGGCTCGGAGACGAGGTTCCGCTTTGATTTAATATCCCATTTTTCCAAACTGCTCATACTGCTCCTTGTTACAAGGATGTGCTTTTGCGTCAAACTCCCCCTGGGGAACAAGCGTTTCTGCATTAATGGTAAGAAAGACTCAAGGATCTAAAGGTTATTAAAGGTTTATTTTGCTGCAATGGTGGTAACTGAACAAGATGCTTTCGCCTCCCTGGGTTGAAGAGGAATCCAGATTGCTAGTCACTTTGGTATTACCCATTTTTCCTGTCTACATTTAGTCTTTTACAGGATTTTATAAGGTGGAGGGCATAGGAGTAGCCATAATTTATGCAGGGGACTATCCTCATAATTAGCCAATGATATGTTTTAAATCAGTGACTGACAGGGAAGGAAGCTAATCAGCTTTAAGCTGGGATCAGTGCCCCTGTAGCCCCGCCTCCATATACAGCCCTGCTCCTTCACCAGTCCACAACTTCCTAACAGATTAACCCCACAGAACTGACTTTTATATTTAGATCCAGGTCGTTCTGTCACAAGCCCGGTTTGGCTGTTCCTCATGCTGACATGGGCTGACCACAGTCTCCTTCTGTTGAAGACTCACTGTTGGCTGAATGCGCCTCCGACTTTGGGGTTGTGAAAGGGGCAGCCCAGTTATGGGACTGTAAGCCTGCACTGACTAGATATCACAGTCTCCACTGCACTGTGATTAGATTTCCAGTGAAAGGGCTTTAATTGGTTGTGAGAATATAGTCTTTATGGTGGTATCATCCTTGTATGTTATGTAATTTCTGGCTGGTTTCTGGTTGTACTCAATGTCTCCTGCTTCACCTTATTCTTGTGTGCTGATGTCTTAGAAATGTTGAACCCCCTGTCAAAACATCACCTTGCCCCCCCCATTATACAATTGAACATATTGAAGGGTCCCTGCAAAGTGCTGGGTCTCCTGAATCTGCCAAGGTATCCGTGCCCCAGCTATGTCCCTCTTCTCCAGGATCCTGTTGCAGAAGATGGTTGGACATATAAGAAGTTAATCTGTGATTGGACTGGTAGAGTAACAAGGTCAAAGTGTGCATTGTTCCCTTGGTGACGGAAGAGTGATTCATGTCCAGCTGGCTAACAAAATGGACAGCTTTGTAAATGGTCAAAAATGTACATAATGACACAAATTTATCATTTATTTTTTTATGTGATGCTGTTCTCAGCCGTCAAGGAAACAGATGCCTGCTCAGAATTTAAGCACTAAATTGAGCATTAAAGACTGCCAACCAAGTTGCTTGATTTTTTTTTCTAGATAATGTTAAAAGTGGGGGGGGGGGGGAAATATGGCTCTTATATGTTTATTAGAGCCTGATTAAAGGGTTTTAGCAATGATGGTAGCTGAACAAGACTGTCTGAAATTAAGCTTTATTTGCCATCATTGTTTATGCACACAAGAGGAATGGTGTGTGGTTCAGTGGGTTAGGATGCTATGCCAATGATCAGAAGGTTGTTAGATCAAATCCCTGGGTGATTTTAGTGTTGGGCCCTTAACCCCAATTACTCCAGAAACTGACTGGCCCTGCTTTCTGAATTGTGCATTGCTTTGGATAAAAGCATCTGGAAAATACATACAGTGTGATCATGCCAAGCCACCAGACTGGGAGGAGACAGTGTGATAGTCACTGCAGCTCAGCGTGGGCCTGTATCACACTCAGGCTTTGAGGCAGACCTAGAAATCAGAGGCTTATGCATGTCACTTAGAATGATTTACATCTGCATTTTATCCAAAATGACACATGCTGGGTCAGCCAATGCATGAGCAATTGGGGGTTAAGGGCCCTGTATATGGGGCCAATGGTAAAATCACTATTGAACCTGGGATTTGAACCAGCCACCTTCCGATCACAGCACCAAAAAGGTCAGGCCTCCTGTCTGTTTCTGACACACCTAGTAAAACAACTGTGTTTAGAACAGCGATAGAATGCCAGTATGGTGCAATGATCCACAAATTTCACTCGTTAATCGAAGGTTGTGGGGTCGAATCCTGAGTCAGGTACTGCTGGTTTAATCACTGAAAAGGAAACCTGCAATGTATTAAGGACAATCAAAGATCGATGATCTAAACACGCCCAGGTCTTCTCAACGTCATCAGCAGGACCTTTTGCATCTGTGTTAATTAAGTTCTTATGACCGAACATTAAAAGGGGCACATTGGGACTTAAGTAAAAGTCCGAAGGCTACTTGCTGAAATGAGAATCCCACCCTCATATTTAACAGGAAGTATATGGTTAAAAGATGCAGATTGAAATACATGCACCATGTCTATGACAGAAGTAAAGAGCACAGGGCTGCCAGAAGAGTCAAGTGATACATAAGATGAACAATGTGAGAAATTGGTCGACCTGTATGCACACAAGGGGATCAATTATCAAGACCAAACTCAAGTGTAGCTTACATTGAGATAAAGACCCCTGAGTGCTATCAGGCTGGTCAGCTGAACTCTGCATATAGTGACATTTCAGGAAAAGGTCCATCTGTGTAGTTAGTAGTAGACATAACTGCCTTTCTGGGATTGACACAATGGCAGGTATTTACATAATTTAGCAATGACAGGCCATAATGAAGATCTTTAATACTGGTGCGCATTGGAGAAGGCATTTATCAAAGCTTTGTTGCGTATGCAGAGCTGCGCAGAAGCCTTAGGCAATGAAAAAAATGTTTAAAGCTATTTATCTGGGTAGAAGAGCAGAACTCGGAAAAGAACACAATGTAAAATTAGAAGGTATGCAAATGAACAGTAACACGATATAAACTAACAAGAGTTTCTTCAGTTCTTGCTAGATGCCTGGATGAAACACCGCTTCAGTTCCCGAACCTCTCCTCAGGGACTCCCCAGGCACTTAATTAACTTAATTAGATAACTTGATGAGGTATTACTGGGCCAAACATGGTATATTGGATGTTTACTGCAAATACTGGTGTGACTTCGGGAGGTTTTGAAATGGAGTTAAATGACAGAAAATCATAGTTTTACACGAACGTTATTTAAACATAACTTTCTTTAGCAGACTGTTGCATAGTACTGCACATACCCTTCCAAGACTCTGAATATAAATTATACAAAATAATTGTTATTCTACTGATATTAAATACTATATTATACTAAAAATAATGGAGGGAGCCTTAAAAATGAATGAAGGGAGCATGAATTGTGACCCAGTTAAACAGCGTCTGCACCTGCCAGGAGGTTCCAGGAGGCTCTGTCTTCTCAGTAACACCTTAATGTTTGTTAATGAAGTTCATTATGATCTACAGACACATAAAACAGTGTGCAGTGTATTCAGTGGAAAGCAGACAGTATGAAACACTCTCATTACCTCATGCTGTATCACTCACTGCAGGTTTAATTTTCTTTAACTCATTGACGCGTTTCTGAGGCCTCACTGAAATAGTCAGAAGATCATGGCTGATTTGCAAAATGTTTCGGCAAGTATGGAATGTGTTTAATATTCAGTGCAGTGACTGAAGGCCAAATGAAGCTTCCTGAACCATTTTTTGACCCCGCACTAGATGGCGCTCTTAGCTTGCTTTGCAGCATGTTTTGAACCTTTTTTTTGCTCAGACAGCACCATCTAGTGGGGTCAGAAAGTACAGTAAGTGGTTCATGAAGCTTCATTTTGCCATCACTAACTGTTTGTGGCCAACAGGGAAATGTGTGATTTGAGTGGTGGTAAACACCACCACTGCCCTGAGATCCTGGCCAGGATAGATAGATGGATGGATGGATGTAGCTAATATAGCCTCTCTTGCATTAAAATCTTCCATCCATCCATTTTCCAAACCGCTTATCCTTACTGGGTCGCGGGGAGTCCGGAGCCTATCCCGGAAGCAACGGGCACGAGGCAGGGAACAACCCAGGATGGGGGGCCAGCCCATCGCAGGGCA
>JAODJX010000083.1:15663308-15676441 GCA_026776945.1 Isichthys henryi
CCCATTGCTTCCGGGATAGGCTCCGGACCCCCCGCGACCCAGTTGGATAAGCGGTTTGGAAAATGGATGGATGGATACATATTTATCGGGATGTCAATCCTGACACCTCAAAATCTTAATCACAAGAACAAAAGAATGTATGTAAAATCATTTGAAATGATGATATTCGTAAAGTGTATATAGAGGTTCGTAAATGCAAGTTGTACTAGGAAAAAGACTGAAAAACTACAAAAAAAAAGGATTCCAGTAATACACAAGAATAGATTTGCAATGTATTTCGGAATAATTTTCAGTACATCTTTTGTCATCTTCGCTCATTATTAAATAATAATGACCTCTGGTTTGTTGTACTTGCCCTTGTTCAGTGTTTATCAGCAAACCCCTGAACCAATTGAACCAAAAATCATCTTCAGCGTTTCAGCAGGGTGTAACCATCAAGTGCAAAACATGTCTCAGTATGTGGACAGGAAAACTTACAGGGGGACCTTGTGGAGAATATTATTAGTTTAAGGGCCCACATTTCACAGCCATATCTCACACATGCAGAACGGCACATTTACCTGTTTGGGGCTGAGACAGTCTACACTGCAGCAACAGATTAGTAGGTCTACATTTTAAGATAAGCACACATATGACTTAGTGTTCAGGTTGGTCAGGTCTTGCCCAAAAGTATGACTCGTTCATGTATGCCAGGGGTGACCTGCTCCAGTCCTGGGGGGTCGGAGCCCTGCACATTTTTGGGTTTCCCCTCATTTAACACACCTGATTCAACTCCTTGTAATAATTACCACACAGCTCTTGAGCTGAATCACTTGTGGTGGAACAGGGAGAGAACTAAGTTACACAGGACTTCGGCCCCCCAGGACTGGAGTTGGGCACCCCTGATGTATGCTATGGTCCTCAGCATCTATGAGTAAACTAGATCTTTGTAGTACAGAGAACTGTACTGATTAACCCCAAGCATTATCCCACATGCAAAAAATGACCAAAATCCATACACCATTTTTAAACTTCTTAAAAAGTGGTCTTTCGGTTCACTGGTTCACTTTGCAATTTAATTTTGGCCAAAAGCATGTGAAATAAACCGGTGGAATAAAGTTTGCACTATAATTAAGATTCCTTATACACAAATCAACCATAAAAGCCATAAGAACCAGTTGAAAATGAATTTATTGAGGGTAAACAAAAAAAAATAAAAAATGTGTGCAACAGCGAACAGATTGTCCTTCATTTTAATAACAGAGCATGACGAGGTGATTAATGCACCAATGTTCCTCTCATCTGAAAAAACTTCCGCCTTTAGCCACGAGACATTGGGGGACGAAAAAGCAATTTGAGTCGCTGTCGGCAAACTCCTCCCCCCACAAAACAGCTGAACGAATTTCTATCAGAGTGGAAATACTTGCCCATCGGAGCGTGACTCTTCAAATCAGCTTTTACCTCCATCTATCCTGTCTCATTGTTGCGATATTGCCGCGCCCGGGCGGCTTGGGGAACACGCAAAGGTGGGCATGACCTCGCATGTTAACCAGCCGCTCCGACAAAAACACACCCCGCAGACCCAAACTACTCAGGATACAAGACGTGCTTCGTGCAGATGTGTGCTGCGATCGACAGCCAATCAGCATCCGTGCCTTTCGCTATCATGTAAAGTGGAGGGAGGGCAGGGGACGCGGCTCTGTGGGTTTGCAACCTGAGCCCACTATTGAAAGGTCACCAGTTCAGATCCAGCACAGTAATGTCATTGGCAGATGTTGGCGTTTTCCACTCTCTCCCAAAAGTTTAGTTATTGACGACATCTGAGATACGGCAGAGGGTCCCAGAAACAACTAACCCGGCCCTGACCACTGGGCCCTTGAGCAAGGCCCTTAATCCTAGTTTCTCCAGGGAGTGACTGACTGTGGTCTCTCAAATGTGCATCACTATGGTTTAAAACATCTGCTAAATGAAGCCTCTCTCTGCAGCCTGGACAGTTCCACTAACAAACCCCATGAGCATTTTATGCTGCATAGCTGACTCCACTGTACCACAGGCAGTCAATAATCTGAATGAATATTTCCCATGGACAACTCAGACTTATAATTCATCTTCACTTTTCATAATAGGCCCAAAGATATGGGACTTTTAAAAAGAGAGAAGGCAATACTCTCCCTTTTGATTAGCTTTAGCTGGTCACTCGTCATAGGAATGTAGCCGTATTTGGAAAAGTGGAGTATTTCAGAAATATATATATATATATATATATATATCTCCTCAATTGCGCATCAAGGGATTCACTGTGACTCCACAATACATCAAATGAAATGATTTATGAGGAATTACTCAAGCACGTGCAGTAATTAGATAAACGCAATGGAGGTGGTGAGTTAGCAGTTACTGCTGCGAAACATTATTTAAAAAGTCGTTTGAAATAAGCGAATATAGCAAGGCCAGTTCCTCAGAGGTCACCTCAATATCGCTACTGACGGTTCCCCTCAATACTCTCCTCTACTCTGAGTAATTACTACTGAAGGGCATTCAGTGGATTTTTGGTGATCTAACGATCGAACATCTGTGGGTAAGCTAGCTGACTTTGGATATCGCAAAGGTCAATAACCTATAGAAAACCAAAACTACCCTCAGCGATTACGCCCTATTTCAACACCAATTTACTAAAGTCTTTAGCATTCCTTAAAAATGATTAAAGATAGTAACTGGTAATAAGAAAAAGTATGGTTTGAGAGATTTGGCTTTGGTTTGGTCGGGGGGGGGAGGGGCGGTTGGGGGCCTGACCTAACCAACAGTTCAAATGTGGAGCCAGGCCTGCATTACACTTTAAAAAATAAATGTCACCCAAATGTCTTTTTCATCCAGTTCACTTTGCGGTCTCACATTCATACTGGTCTAATGGCAGGGAGTGCGGGATGGTGAGAGACACACTCAGGCAGGGCCCAGTGAGCCCAAGGGCAAACGCGAGGATGTCTTCTGAACTGTCTGTCTGCAGCTGGTGTGATGTCAAGGGCAAGAGGCACTCTGCCAACAGAGGCGGGCATCCTACTGTGCAGGGGGACCTTCACTGAGCCTCTCTTCCAGAGTCGGGGACAACTAGTTTTGTTTTATTAATTGAACAGGGACAGCCAACAAAATTAACTGTCCCAAAATTAGCTAAAAAGCTCAATTTGAAAACTACCACCACTTAATGATCTCCTCAGATGGATGCACTGCAAATGAAAGTGTCTCCCCACCCCACACTACTTCCAGAATGGTATGTGCCGTTGCTGGGCTTTAAGGGACCTCCCTCTAAAACAGGATGCACTGGGCCTGCATTGGTCTCCAGTTAATCTTTGAATACCACACACAACCATACACCAGCCTTCCCAGCCATTGGTTCGCCTCCCAAACAAGCCCGTTCAGATGCATCACAGCCCCGAGAGACAGAGAGGGGGAGGGCATTACAGGTACTCTGCTGGTTCCCTGGGGGGGCCCTTAATGTCCTGCTACTTTAAACAAATAGTGCTTTCTTGGGGCAGCATTCAAGTAATTTAGCAATATCCAGCATCGGTTCCTGCTATGCAGCGGTGGCAATACCACCAAGCCACACGTTTGGGGGGGGGGGGGGTTGAAGGTTGAGGGTCCCCTGTTGGCCAAAAACAGTCGCCTCACTTGGTCGTGGGGGGAAAGAGTGATTATTTTAACAAACCTGGCCCACCTGGTCTATTCTGGTTAAACAGTGGTAGCTGAATGGTATTACACTGCTAACCTTTACCAATATCAGCTATTTCAGTGCGCACATTCCTACAAGCATCCCACCCAAGCCTGGTGCCCTGTGCTTGTCCTCGAACAGGCTCCAGGCTCTCCACAACCCACTACAGGAAAACACATCTCGTATTAACTCATAACCAGTCATTTTAAAAACACACACTAAAACGTGTTCGTGAATTTAGCTTGCATTTCCCCATGAGGTAAGACAAATGAGCGTTTCAGGCCCCCCCCCCTCAAATGGTTCATTCCATCTCTCTGTTATTTCTCCCACCTTGTGCAGGAGAGCCCACAGAACTGCAGCTCCAGCAGAACCTGCCCAAGTCAGCTCCCATGGCGCCGGTATTAGCCTATTTCCAGCCCACCCTCTCTACGCCACGTGGTTCAGCCCTGAATTATCGCCATAGAAACACACCATGTGACCAAGTATAGTCATGCCACAGCACCGGCGCTATCACTGAATTTATTTTAGGCCTATAGGCCTGAGAATCCAACAGGAGGGGCATTTCATACAGTAATCATCCACTAAAACCCAGTAAATACATTGACTTTTGCTTATTTGGTGCCCAAAGTAAGGCACAATGAGGTCTTTAGTACATAATACAAAACATTCCCCTGCAATTTGATATAAATATTCATTACCACTTGAATTCCATGGGCAATTACTGTAGAATAACCACTTGTTATTCATTTACTTACTGAATATTCATACTCTTGCCAGAATTTGCCAAATAACACATCCACAAAACCACAGCCTTAAAAAATGCCAACGGCAGGACAATCAGAATAAATTCCATAAATTAAAGGAGCCAATGCAGCAACAGCCTGTGACAACACAGCGTCTTCCCGGAATCTTCTCCCAAGTGGCTCACAGGGAAGGGCATGAGGGAACAAGCCCCTTCCCGCATCCAAAACCCATTTTCCGTCGTTTCCTTAACCACTCTGCCACCTGCTGTCAGCCAAGCTGTACTGCTCACAAATGCACAGGCTCGCTTTCTGTTCACACTCCACACGACTTCAAATCCAAGCTGCGCCACTTATGAAAATTCTCAGATGACTCCTCTGTCGTCGGGTAAGATGGAATTCAGAATAGCGATATTTCAGAAGAGTGATATGTCATTATTCTCCATTTCCTCTGTCCCATCTTGCTCTCCAAGAGACACATATGTAGGTCAGAGCAAATCTTGGGGGTATCACTGCCCACCAGGGGCAATCCAGTTTTTGCGGAAAGCTCTGGGTATGTGATACCAGTCCACAATACCCAACAAAGCCTGATCCAGAAACCATTAACCTGTAAGCTTTATCAAAATCTTCCTCTTTGTGTTTGGAGATTTTAGGCCCTGTTTCTTCTTTGGGGAGGGGGGGGCATGTATGGCTCAGCTGGCTGTGATCAGAACAGAAAGTCATTGGTTCGATCCCTGGCAAAATCATCAAAACTGACTTAGACAAGGCCCCTAACCCACCCCCTAAGTGCTCCAAGGGGTGCCAGATAAATGGCTAGACCCTGCACTGACCCCAAACTACATTCTCACAGATTTTTTATTATTTTTTTTAAATGCGTTTATGTCTGAAAGCAGAGCATGATATGTGAAAAACACATTCCAGTGTACCTGTGTTCATACTGGTGCAAATGTCAACGTCAACAGAAGAACGTGAAAATAAACAAAACTTCTATGCTGAAAATAACCAACTTAACAGCTACTCGATGTTAATATTAATATTAAAAGCAGTCATTGCCAGAGACACAGCATACTGGTTTATACAGTATATTCACATCGAGACTAAACCCACAGCTAGTCTATGTCTGCTTAAAAGGACGCCAGCACTCCCCCATACAATGTAAACACCCCTAAGGAGCACTAATTATATCTTATACTATTCATCCATTTTCCATAACTGCTTAATCAGTCTGGGAGTGTGATGAGCTGGAAGCCTATCCCAGAATGCACAGGGGTCAGAGGTCATACGCACACATACGATAACACTCACTATGGGCAACTTAAAGATAACAAATCACCCAATAGACAAACGTGAGGGAGAAACTCCCAATTCCCAGCCCTTATCTACTGCAATTTAAACTCAAAGGGCAGGACCTGAACCCACAATCCTGGAGGTGTGAGGCCACAGTGCCCTCCCCATAACTAAAGCCTGTAGTTCATACTCTAACGCTCATCCTGATCAGGGTCATACGGAACCATAGTGAACAAAGGCAGCCTGGGTGGGAAGCCAGTTCATTGCAGGGGACAAGCATGTGCTCACACACACAGGCACCAAGAAAACTGCATGCCTGTGGGAGGAAGGAACAACACAGGGAGAACATGCAGGCCCTACCCCAGAAAGTGAGAGAGAGAGAGACAGAGGGGAGGCGGGTTTCAAACCTGGGAGGTGATAGGAAACCGTGCTGCTTCCTGAGACACCAGCCCACCCTTTAACCAGCAGTGTATACAGTCGTTAATTAAATCTTGACTTGATTTAAACCTGCACCCTATTCTCTAAGGATTTAAACCCACACCCTTCATCTCCTGGAATTTAAACTCATATCCCTAATCTCCTTCCCTCCTGAGTATTAAACCCACATCCCTTACTTCCTAGGATTCAAACCTGCACCCATCACCTCCTCCAATTTAAATCCACACCCTTCTCTCTTGTCTTTAATTTCCTCCCTCATTAGTATGCGGTTTGCCTCCCCACCCAATCAAAGATGCTGGGTGTCATGTACATTAGAGAATACAGAAGGATGTGACCTTTGGGGTTAAAACGAAACCTACACATCTGGTCTGTAGGTCACATGCAGCCTGCTGAGCTATTTTTACTGCCCCGAAGTTTCATGCTTACGTCTATGATTATTAACACATTTTCGGTCAAATCTGTCTTTGAATTAATAATAAATATCTAGTAATTGGGCCTTGCTAACGGGCCCATCAGTGAAACCACTCTGCTGACACTGGGATTTGAACCCTCTGCTGACACTGGGATTTGAACCTCCCCATCACAGGCACAGCATCCTAACCTCAGAGCCACACACCAGCTCAACGGGCAAATTCATTAGTGCATTCAACACTATACAAAATATAGTCACAGCTTAACAGCCACTTCCTTCCAACGGGCTTCAAAGCTAACCAAACTGATGAGACGACAAAGGAAGCAGTTCATGATAAAATCATTTCTATGGGGCCCTCCGTGAGAGAATTTCTCCATGGGGAACAATAACGTATCCATTATTATTAACCACTAAGCTAGCAACCCCAGCGCGCACCTCTCCTAAGATGACCTGCTATGATCCAGAACACACTGCTTCCCCGTTCTGAACACTAGGCCTGAACGGCATTTCCCTTAATGCTTAAAAAAAAAAAGAGGCTCACAAACAGAAGTGGGTTCAACGTGAACAATGTGGTTCTTCATTTTCCATTTAGCTTAATCTTTCTTTTCAGTCGTTCATGATCACTGTGAGGCAACAGCGATCGGTGCAAAATGCCTACAATTCGACAGAAAAATCCAGGAATATCGGTCAAAGATTTTCACAGCAGCACAGAGAAGTGAGAACATTGCATGTGTGGGGCAGATCCCATGTGATGCTGAATAATGGAGATAAAGCCTCGGCCACATATCTCTGAATGCGCAGAAGGTACCAGAACAAAACAATAGACCACAAGCATCAGCCCCTTTCCACGCATCATAAGGTAACAGCCTTGTTTGGTGGAAATACCAGCTTTGTGACTCCACATGCCCCAGGACAGGCTGCAGGTGACGGCCACAGCCAGCCCTGACAGTCACACCAGAAGCTTGTCTCACCTCCTTCATATGAATTTCATTCGCAGACCCTTTACTCAGATCTCTCTACCTCCCCAATCAAACAAATTCAGCGACACTCTTGGCACATTTTACACCATAGAGAGTTTAAAAACCGGCCACACGCAGATATTTCTTAATGAGCGTCGGCATCTTGGGGCAAACGCTGGGCTCATTCCCAGACACTGACAGAAAGCGTCACGACATTTAGCACAACACACATGAGGTCATAATGTCAAGAAATATAATAAGCCCTTTTGAAAAGGTAACGTTTCATCACCACTTACTAGTCCTATAAAATAAAACTGACATATTTCAATTTGGAAGTTCACAGTTAAAAAAAAAAAAATGCATCCTTTATTTTTATACACAATCATTTTTGGCATTAAAGGGATGGCAGCTATTCCACCATCTCTGTTTCCCGGGTTTTTGTGACAACGCACTAAAAATGGTAATCTGGTTTTGGTTAACGTGCTACACCTGTTTCGGTAATGAGCAGATGTCAGGAGAGGAATAGGTTGTGATGGATTGTTTGAGGAGCTGTCATGTGATAAATAAAATACAACATTATCTGACATCCACAAAATTTTAAGTAGTGTTGTTTGACAAGACAATACAGCAGAAGGATCATATAATACAACAAACTGTTACGAAAGAAAAACTTACTCTGCTAAATGATAATGATCTAATGGGGACGAAGGTCCTCAGTTTAACAAACCCAGCAAGAAGCCTTTATAACAAGCAGCACCATGAGCTATTAAGGTCTTAATGGCATTATTACTGACTTTCTGGTGGAGATGAATCTTATTTACTTAAAGAGCAGATTTCTATAAAGTGACGGTGACGTGTTGCGATTTCTTTGTTCAGGCAAAAATGGCCGAATGAACGATGCCTAAAAACTGAACAGTCGGGTGCATGTCAACCAGAGTGAAAGAAGCCACATAGGGGCAAAAACGTGTGCAGACATTCGGATCTCTGTGGAGCTTTGGATCGCTTGCAGCGTGTTCCGATGAGCTGTATCTGTAGTCGGCGGGAGGTTCGGTGGCAGGAATGAGGCGTCTGCAAAAAAAGTCACCTTGCAGACTCCCCAAGTGCCCATTCCTAGGGCTACAGATCGGACAGGATTCCCAGCTAAGAGTCAAAACAAAACCACGACGGAATCCTCCCGTGCTGAAAGCTGGTGCTGCTCCTACGGTATAAACTCTCTGGCCAGCTTTTATTTTAACAGGATGTCTCCGCTGTGCTCATTTCCTTTTCAGACATATTGACCTGCTTCTAAAGTGACACAAAAAATAATAAATCAGCGAAGCGTCCAATTGTCAACGAGGTCTGCCAGTTTTCTCCTGTACCTCGGGCTTCCGCCATAGGAAGGTTGTAAGACTGTGGTACCTTTGATTTTCTTTGCTGGGGTAAGAGATATTCCTATCTAAATATGCAAAACAGTAGCCAGTGGTCTGCAGTCAGTGGTTGGCCCGAAGTCCTGGCGTCCCACCCTGTTATATCGGTGAGAGCGTCTGCCTTTGATACTGGGTCAGCTCTGGGTGCCACACGTCTACGATGAAGATCAGCCGGTAGCTGTCCGCCTCCTGCCATACTTCATGCTCGAAGGAGTCGTCAAAGATGAGGACCCTGCCCTCCTCCCAGTTCCTGCGGGAAATGACAGACGGGGATTTACTGTACAGGCGCTGAAACCGGAACAAAGGCACCTTGTGATCGACAGCCCACCTTGAAATGGGGTAGCCAAGTTCTTCAGGACATTGAGCACTTGGCTGCTGGACTGGTGACTTAACAAGAAACCTCTTATTGAGAGACCATTAAGAGTCCATTTATGGTTTTTCAAGTCAGCCCGTTTCACGTCAAAGGGAATCGTATCTTTCTTCTGACATTCTTAAAGACAAAAGCTACAAAGGCTCCTTCACACAATCATAACCAGCCCACTCAGACGCCCCATACTCACTAAACTCATCCATGTCCGTGTAGGCGTTGGTCGATAATGACTAACCAATCACCCGAAAGCTGACAAAAGCCAAAATCCTGACAAAACCATCATTACATTAACAATGTCACTAGAACTCAAGAATTTCCTTCTTCCATTTCATATATGAGCCACAACAACATTTCAAACATTTCATGACTTTTGACTGAGAGAGTCTGAGAGAAAATTTTTAAATTAAAATTAAACATCTCATAAATTGCTTTTTCATAACTGCCAACCCAGTGCAGGACTGCAGTTAGGGTATCCAGGTAGCACAGGGCATGAGACACCCTGAATTGGGCAGGACAAAGACTACAAACAATTTGCCTTAACTGCATGCTTTTGGACTTTTTGGGAAGAAACCTATACAAACTTGAGAACATTCCAAGCAAACTCCACACGCACAGAGCCGATAGGAGGTGGGTTTTAAACCCACAACCCTTCAGGTGTGAGGTTCCAACACTTGTCAGTATAAAGCAGTGGTTCTCAAACTCGGTCCTCAGGCACCACTGCAGGGCAGGGCAGTGGGTCTCGAGGACCGAGTTTTGAGAACCACTGGTATAAAGTAAGCCACTGCACCGCAGCAGTGCACATTAAGTACAATGCAGTGGAAGTTTGCCCACCACATAAACTGCAAATTTGTTGTTGGCCACAAACATTCACTCCACTAAATATTAAACACATTCCATACTTAGAAGATGCCGAAGCAGCATGTTCTCATAATTAACCATGATCTTCTGACTCACTGGGTGAGGCCCCAGACCCAATCCAAGGCAGCACAGGGCACAAGGCTGTGGACACGCTGGACGGGATGTCAGTCCATCACAAGGCATACGGACACGTCTATGAGCTAGAGAAACCTAAACCTGCAGTGATGCAGCATGAGGTAATGAGAGTGTTTCATACTGTCTGCTTTCCACTGAATACACTGCACACTGTCTTATGTGTCTGTAGATCATAATGAACTTCATTAACAAACATTAAGCTGTTACTGAGAAGACAGAGCCTCCTGGAACCTCCTGGCAGGTGCAGACGCTGTTTAACTGGGTCACAATTCATGCTCCCTTCATTCATTTTTAAGGCTCCCTCCTTGATTCTCCATTGTATTTAGGAGATGCTGGAGCTACATGTTCTGCTAACCAGCTAGCAAGCTACCATCTTCTGACTCCACTCACTAGCTCCCCATCCTCTGGCGTCGGGCCGCTCAGCTCACCTGGTCTCGTTGGTGCACCTGATCCGGCAGCCGCGGGCAGGGATGACCAGCCCCAGGTGCATCCGCAGCCGGCAGTTGGTGGGTCCCGTGTGGGGCCAGACGTGAGTTCCCGGCTGCATCACGGAGTACTTGACCTGTGCCGACAGGAAGCGGGAGGCGAGGGGGCCCGTCAGATCAGATAAGGTAAGAAAGCTGTGAAAACGCCCCCCCCACCAGGGCAAATCGGTGCCCCCCCCCCACTCTGTCAACTAAGGTCTGCCACTCAGGGACAGGCAGAGCCGATGATTCATTCATTCATCACAAATCGGTACTCATGAAAGAGCCGACCTCAGAGCCTCACACAGCTTTAGGGAAGACATACAACATTAAAGGAGGGTGAAAAGAGGAGTGTGGGTATGAAAATGGGCGGGGCTCCAGCATGCCACACCCCCAAGACAATAAGATATCCCATCACAGAACAGTCCCATCGTGTGACAGCATGACTATGGGAGAGGGTCACCCACCTGGCCCCGTTTGCAACCAGTGGACTCTGGGAAGCGCTCCAGCAGGGCACAGGTCTTGGGGGCACTGTGGCAAGACTTCTCCACCTTCCTACCTGCGGCGGGTGGAGACGAACAGAGGATCAGAGGAGGGCTAACGGCACCACAGCATGAGGGAACGTATAGAGCAGACTCTGGAAGCATCGACTAGTGTCAAACCAGTTATCAGACGCACACATACACACATGGTTTCACACCACAAAGCACATTTACACGTTTTTAGGATATTCTTTCGTTCAAAGCAATGAGAAAAACTTGGGGTTAGGGAGCTCAGAAAGTGTCCCTGGAGCAGCCGAAGCTAAGGAAGATGCATAAAGGGTCCAACAGTGATTTGATTTCTCCACCAGCCATAGGATTTAAACCCACAACATGGGTACAGATCACTAATGCGCTGAGCTACTCGCCACCCCCACAGATACCAAATGCACAGTGGCGGAAAACTCATTAAAACCCAGTTAGTGGAACTCATTAAAACTCATTCCATGAGGCCGAGGACGTGACCAAGAAGTGATTTGTTCAGATGTGATGTCCTGATCTGGCAGGCCGCTGACAGGCAGCACTGCATGGACAAAGCACTGGTAATAATGAAAGAGCCTTGCCACCCCGAACACCAGCCTACTCTCACTGCCATGGTCAGGGAGGCGCTACCCCAATGCCAAGGGCAACACCGAGGGGCAGCGGAAAAGCTTCTACCTTCAGGCTGTTGGCATTTTGAACGAGGACCTTCCACAGCTACATTTTATGTCACTCAATATACTTTCATCATTCCATACTGTAACCGTCCCTTTTACTACTGATGAACACCGCTCTGTACTGTCTACTTTACAGTCATCTCATCATTTTATATTTTATTCTTATTCATTCCAACTTTCATACTATTTTGCTTTGTATTGCATATTTAGCAGACATGCTTGCAATCCAGAATGCAGGTGGAAAAGCATTTTACTACACAGTATTACAGTGTATGACTACGTGACAAAGAAAACTAAACTACAAACCTGAACTTGATTTAAAACACAAGCCAGCCGATCAACGTCATGGGCTCCTTTACGTTTTCCCTCCATTTTGACATTTCAAATGGGGCTTTATTGTCACACCAACCACTTTCAGTACACTGCATACGATCATACAAAACAGCATTCCCCGGATTACCATGCAAGTTACATATATACATAAGTACACAGACAGAACAAGTGGGGGACACATTAACAACACTGACACACAATGTGGAAGTAAACACTCATGGAAGGTTTCAAATGGGCAATGATGGAGCAGCAGATTGGTATGTAGGAGTAAATCAATAAATTAATATTAAAGATAAATACAGGAAATAATAATGCAATAATGGTGCAAATGGCAATAAAGTGACAAAGTGCTGGTGGATGGCAGAGTTTAAGTCCAAATCCGTGGGCATGGAGGCACCAAAGAGTTCAGAGTCCGGTTGGCTATGGGGAAGAAGCCGTTACAGATTTTTCATGTGCATGGAGTCGTGCTTCAACGTATGGTTTTCACAAAGAACAAGCTGTTCGAAAAGATGAGCTGTGAGGTAAAAATTAAAAGCATTTGTTTGACAACAGAATGCAATAATTTGTGGGTGTCGTCTGTTGGAGCAAATCATTTGGACAAAACTTGAAAAATGGTTCAAACTACAAACCATTTAATAACCATAAAATTATGTAATTCTGTCAGAGATAAACAATATAACACAAATACCTTTATAATTCAGAGGTTACGATTGCTAAATAAAGAGTATATATAAGTTACCGCTTTTGCGGCGGCGCTAACAGTATATATATACAGTAAGTTACCGCTTTTGCGGCGGCGCTAACAGTATATATATACAGTAAGTTACCGCTTTTGCGGCGGCGCTAACAGTATA
>JAODJX010000083.1:15703254-15717387 GCA_026776945.1 Isichthys henryi
TGACCGTTCAGCATTACCCACTGAAGGGCAGTGCAGTGACCGTTCAGCATTACCCACTGAAGGGCAGTGCAGTGACCGTTCAGCATTACCCACTGGAGGGCAGTGCAGTGACCGTTCAGCATTACCCACTGAAGGGCAGTGCAGTGACCGTTCAGCATTACCCACTGAAGGGCAGTGCAGTGACCGTTCAGCATTACCCACTGGAGGGCAGTGCAGTGACCGTTCAGCATTACCCACTGAAGGGCAGTGCAGTGACCGTTCAGCATTACCCACTGAAGGGCAGTGCAGTGACCATTATGTATTACCCATTACCGCTCCCCGATCAGTCCCTTGCCTTATATGCTACACAGTCTGCTTCCCAGCAGATACATACCCACTGTCTCCTCAGGTTGCAAATCCTCAACGAGTTCTGGGAAAAAACAGGCAACCAAAACTTTAATATCACTATAATTATGGGTAAGTGAATGCATGCATTTTTGAGTGAGCACTGCATGCATGTACGTGTGTTCATCTGCATAAATGCACAAATACTACCAGACCTTTGTGTATACTGTGCATGCAGACCGGAGTGCATGCGTGCGTCTATCCAACGATAATACTGACCTGCTTCACCTGTCTGACTGCCGTCCAAGAACCCGTCAGCATCCACCGAATGTGCTGCAAATCAAACAGGAAGACAGTTGTGAGCCACAATTCACCACATACGAGAGAAGGAGGCATTTGTGCTTCTGCAAAGGTCAACGGTACCGTTCAGCATAACCCATTGGAGAGCAGCACAGTGACCGTTCAGCATTACCCACTGGAGAGCAGCGCAGTGACCGTTCAGCATAACCCATTGGAGAACAGCGCAGTGACCGATCAGCATTACCCACTGGAGGGCAGTGCAGTGACCGTTCAGCATTACCCACTGGAGAGCAGCGCAGTGACCGTTCAGCATTACCCACTGGAGAGCAGCGCAGTGACCGTTCAGCATTACCTATTACCACTCCCCAATTAGTCCCTTACCTTATATGCCACACAGTCTTCTCCCCAGTACATACATACCCACTGTCTCCTCAGGGTGCAAATCCTCAACGAGTTCTGGGAGAGAGAAAAAAAAAAAAACAGGCAACGAAAACATGAATCAATTGCCCACTCAGTGGACAATTTATTAGGTAAACAGCCTGATCCTCTAAACAGCCAACTGTTTACAACTGGTAAGCGCAGCACACAAACATGGTCGAGAGGCATATAATAATTACTGTCTCAGTGTCAGATCATGTATCCTACCCATTCTGATTTTGAATGCTGTTTGATTGATGGTGTCAGGTAAGGATCTTCCTGAGATTTCGTAGTCTAAGGGAACCCAGCACTTGAGGGGGCCCACATTCTTCCATAAAACAAATTCTACCATAGGGGACCCCTGGGCACACATTACGGCCATATTAACTGAGCATTATTCAGATGTGAAGCGTTATCGCTAAGCAGGTGACCCCCCCGTTACAGGCATCCGGCCTTTCTCCGAGCGGACATGCACTGCTGGTGAGATGCCTGCATAACCTCAAGGTGGCACTGCCAGTGTGATAGGACTTTACTTCAATGCTCTACGCAGTCCTCACATCCCGTCAGAGCGCCTTAGATTTGAGGCGGGAGAGGAAGTTTGCAGCAAGAAGGTATGACCAAAATAAACCTGCAAGAACTGCCTAATATTAAGGCCGTAAGCATGGATCAAAACCACCTAAGAAAATGTTTGACACCTTGCCTAATTCATGCAAAGTACTCATGATGTTTTGGAGACTAAAGGGGATCTATCCCCCCACCAAAAAAGGCCAGTGAGTATACATACAGCTCAAGACAATATTCTGTAGATGATGAAAATATATTAAACAGCCATCTACATGCATAACGTATGAAGTTCTTTTGAAGATTAGATCTTCAGACTTCAGTAACTGTACCTTACAAACAGAAATGAGCCATCTATCTTTAAAAAGAGCTGAAGATCATCCTTATATAAACTTACCCCCCTTTGTGTCGATTGTATCTTCTACGTGGTGCTCTGCAGGATATAGATCAGACACACACATGAATACAATCAAATAATGTGCATATTGCTTTGGTACAAAATCATCAAATAACAGTCAACAGCATCCCTGGAATTATCCAGCCCTAACGAGCTAAATGACCTAAATGACCAGCTACTATCTGTACTGTTGTGGTATCTTCTATTGTTTTACGCTGTCATTAGTGTCTTTGTAGCAAATTGTGGCTGAGCAATTAGGCATTTCAATGCACGGGTTGCACATGGCCAATAATGAATCTTGAAATCTTGAGCCACACTCAATGATGCATTAAAATAATCGACCTTAATGGTTGCCCTGAATGAAAGTGAACTCTATTCTTCAAGTCTGCAGCTTGAGTCATTGACGGATAGCATAAGGGGAGAGCGTACCTGAGTGTGGTACGTCCTCCTGCACTTCTGGAAGGGGTACTGCTGCTACAATGACAGTTAAGGAAGGTAGGGGACTGAATACAACATGGTAGAGAGTACATGCATAGCAGCAGATTATGGGATGGGCAAATGGAGCGTCAAACTGACGCTGTTAGTACAACGGGTAAAGGCATGGTGCACATGGTTTAAAGACAAGGACACTCAACAGGAAAGTGGAACGAGAAGCAGCGATGCTCAGCTTGAGTAGCTTAAACAAGGACGACACTTTCACCACGCATGTAACAGTCTACAATGGACCATAGTTTGCACAAACCTTGGATTTCAGATTCCACATCCATGTTCTGAGATCCATGGACTGTTACAAGCAACGAAACCACAAAAAAGGTTAGGGGGGCTACTACTTTGGTCCCAGGATGCAGTATAATCAAGAATCAGAGAATGAGCTCACCGTCACTGACATCCTCGGAGTCAACAGCATCTGCAAAGACAATCAGCAAGAACTCAAATGATACTCTTAGATAGCTTTGTAGAGCAATAAATTAATGAATTAATGCTTCAAATTATCTTAACATGACTGCGGTTGAGTAATGTGCTTTGAAAAACCTTGGATGTCTGGTTCTTCCTCTCTTGGAAGGTGTTCCCCTGTGTGCAAAGACAGCACACAAAAACGTTAGAGAGCAAATATTTGCCAAGGCCATTTGTGACATGAAAACACCCATAGATAAGGACCAGATTAAGGCAGAAATATCACAAGCCTCACCTTCAAACAGATAGTCATTCACAGCCTCAGAGACCTCTGCTTCTGTAACGCAAGGGAAGAAACAGGGGTATCAGCATGGAAATTATGGTCCTTCTTAGAAACTCTCTTCTTGTACAGGTTGTTTATAAAGACGAAAGAGTCATGAATGAATGAAACCAGGAAGCAGGCACTTGGACATAGGTTCACAGGAAGTTGAGGCATGGCAAAGTCCGTGAAGGCACCCACCTTCCTCGGTGACAGGTACAGCCTTGTAATCTTCAGCTTCCCGAGGTTCTGCAGGTTAAAATCTTCAATTACCCCCACATTTAAATCACAGACACCACACATATACTGTATAAACGTCTGTCCTGAGGCCTTGTCTATACATGACCACCAGGCATTATACTGTGACAAAAGTGTGACATTTCCTTTCTCTTGCTGGAGCCGGCCATCTTCAAAGGGGGAAAATCCTCTGTGGTTCATTTGTAACCATTTGGTCATCATGAATTAATAAGTGAGATTTGTTCTCCAGTGAACAGGGGTTAATTCATTCTTTAAATGTTTTTGTTCCTAGGGCTCTACAACCATTTATTAAAAGCCTATTAAACTTGCATTAGCTACACTGTCCCCATCGTACCAGAAGCTTAATCTTCTCTAATTGCTTCAACATGAGCTTTTTCAAATGGATACTTTTTCTTACCACCAATTGCAAGAGTCTGGTTGCTATTTTAATCCCCATGAGATGAAACACCCCAGCAACATAAATTCTTTGACATAAGACCCACCGCAGGGGGACAGAAAGAAAAAAAGCGCGAGTTACATTTGTAAGACAAATTAAACCCTTTTGCATTTTGTGCAATAAAAAGCTCAGCACAGGCAAGGGGGGGGGGGGTGGTGAGCTCACCCTGCTCAGACATCACTCCAGTTTCCACCTCAGCTTTCAAAGTCTCTTCAACAGGAGGAGTTACTGCCACCTTCTCCAAAGGAGCAGCCTCTTGCTCCTCCTCTTCCTCAAATGGGGCGGCCTCTTCCTCCTCCTCTTCCTCCTCCAGCTCTTCCTCTTCCTCCACTTGCAGCTCTGGTTCCTCTTCAACCACCTCTGCCTCCTCCTCTTCAGCTACCTCCTCCTCTTCCTCCTCCAGCTCTTCCTCTTCCTCAGCCACAAGCTCTCTCTCATCCCCCACATCATAGCCCTTTTCCCCAAAGGGCTTAGCTGGGAGTGACATCAGTGAAGAAAAGGCTCTTAACCTCAACCCTCCAAGCTAAAGAACTGCAGTCGATTGTTCTGCGGGCCACAGTTGCATGACATACACAGCTAATGAGAGGAGGATTCGGAGAATGCCCCTCTAACCATATCACGCTCCTTAACTAGTTCAACATTCCAGTTGAGAGAACTACATTCAAAATAATGTTAACAAGCAAACTATACAGCCAGAGGTGCTGCTTCAGATTTTGGTTCCCCTGAAAAGTCTATCACACTGGGCCGCAAACCCAGACCAATCCAATTATGCTCCACATTTTTACTCAGGAGCCTTTAGAATCATCCCAACTCCCCCGCCCTTCATGGCACCCCTGCATATAGCCCCAGATGCTACCTTCCCACTTCGGTTGATGTACAGAGGATGAATGTAAAGCAAATAAGACGATGAGATGTGCGAGATACCGCACCGGCACCTACGTACCTGGAGGAGCTCTGCCAGCTTCCTGAGCACTGTGCTGGGCTGAGCGCGCCTCCAATTCAGGTTCACTTTCCACTGAGGGTGCAGAAACTGCAGATGGGGGTTATGTCTCACTTGAATAATCAGTCAGACAGACATCACAGAAACTGATGACCGGTCATAAAGCACCATGCCTCCTTCACAGGGGTGGACATTTCATTAGAGCGACAAAGAAGAGTGTTAAAACTCCACTGACCAGCTGTAGGGTGCCAAAACAACAGGTTACCATATTCTGCGGATGAGCGACAGTTACTGATTTATCAGAGGCTTTTATCCAAAGTGACATAAGATTCAGAAAGCTGAGTCAGACACCGCCACGGACAATGGGACCCTGTGATGAAAATCCTCAGGATTTGAACCAGCAACCCTCTGATTGCAGGCACAGCATCCTAACCTGCCGAGCCACACACATTAGGAAATCAAATATCGTTGCACTACATTTTTCCAAGGTTTGACTTTGTCACAAAAAGCTATTTAGTTGAGAACAGCAGCTAACTTACCGTTAAATGAAATTAAATGCCAACCAGATGTTCAGAATCACCAGGCGGACTAAGGCAGTCGCCGTATCCTAAACTGAAACTGTTACACACACAGTTGTGTAGAGTTTGAGTGTAAAATCATGACTAATAATCACTACTAGCTAGAAAACCGTGTGATTTATTTTTAAGTAGGTTAATCAGATTTGATGAGCTTCATGATTGGATAAAGGGGGGTAGGGGAGCTGAACACAGGAAGTTATGGTAAGCTGCCATACAGTACCTGACAACTACAATTTGACATTACAGCACTATCGACAAACCACCACCGATTGAGGAAGACGCCTACCTGAGTAAACTTTGAATGATACAGGTGGAGCTTAAAGAAATGCTTAACAGACAGGCTATGCCTCTTTACAACCTGATAAACCAGAAGAGGAAGACACTGTGGCTTTAAAATAAAAAAATTAAAAATTGTGCAAGCTATAAGGAATGCACTGGGTTAAGGGCCAAGTTCTGCTATGTTGATACGAAGTCTGCAACATCTATCAGCATGTGGAAATACCCGTTCAAAAGTGTTTCAATGGGTCTATCTTTATGTGACCACATGAAAGGTGTTGAACTGGGTTGGGGTCCATGCAACAGTCTGCAGGACACATATCACTTAAGGTTACTGCTTCTTTGTGGCAGAGCATCGTTATAGAACCAGGGCTACCTATCTGTAATTAGAGTATTGTTACTTCTCAGCTGCCTGAAATGTTTTTAATGTGAAACTATAGGAGTCACCTTAGACAGGCATTTGCAGTTGAGTATCGGGACTTAGCGCAACCCTACGTCTTACCTGGTTGTGGAGGGTCCTGAGCATCCCCTGACGCTCCGCTCACCGTTGCCGCAGGTTTCTCCGTCAGCCCTGAATGTTCCAGAACCGCAGCGTGAAACTCAATGTAGCATCATTCATTATTACAGTTAGACAACTGCTGTGAAGGACATTTTCTCCTCTTGTGATTTCATAAAGGAACCAGAACTTTTAAGTGGAAACACATCAATTAGCCATTTTTTTACACAAAGGAAAAAAAAGTTATAGAACAAAGGGAAGCTGAGAATGACCAACAAAACCAAAGAAGAACAAATCAATGACTTTGGTTTACTTTTGTCTTTTTTTGCACAATCCCTGCCCAGAAAAAAGCAAATGGAAACTGCAAATGACTGAGAAATACATAAAACCGGGAGAGGCACTTTTTGTCAGGAGCATGTTAAATGTAAATTATATGGTAACTATGAGAATAATCATTGTTTCAGGAAAGAGGTTTGGGATTCACATGGTCTGCCTGAACACATGCCCCACTTACAGCAAAAGAGCCCAGTGTTCATCACAAGGGTGATTCTGTCAAGTGTCAGACAAAAATCACTGGTAACTACACTGGTTTTTCCAGTTTCCATTCCCTGCAGATACTGTCAACATTCAGTTCACTGGATTATTAAAAAAAAATGTATTTATAAAAAAAAAAAAAAAATCAACAAACAGTCCATGAAAATCCCACAAGTTTATTTCTGACAAGTGTGTGTGTCGTGTTCATCAAAAAGTAGAAATTCTTCTCCATTGCAAAAAAAAAAAATAAATAAATGTTCACCAAATCTGCAATTCACAATTTAAAGTGGCATTTGAAACAGAATGACAGTACTTATTTCAAGGGCCAGTGGAAATAAACATTACAAAAAATGACAGCTTTCTTACATGAGATTTCCAAAGATACAGTACAATGGTAGCACTCCATAACTGGGACTCAAACACGTTTAAGCTACACATAATATCCCTTCAGAGTGATACATCTGGCCTCCTGAGGGTAGCATGCATGTCAGAGGCAAACTATAACTGACAGGACACAAACACTTGAACCGAGGAAATGATTTTATTCCCATCCTCCGAGGAGCAAACGCTCGTTTCAGCTTCTCTCCCGTCCTCGCGATACCTTTAGACTTCGTTCCTTGCATGAGAACACCAGCAAGAACTTCGTCGTAAGAACCTCACCGACGCCACTTCTGGGAGATTGAGTCTCACTTCTTCCCGCCCTTGTCTGACTCCTTGGAAGTCTTTTTGGATGCTGCTTTAAGTAGATCCTTTGTGGAGATCTTCTCATCCTTTTTGCTTGAGGCTTTTCCATCCTTATCCGCCTTCCTGCCATCTTCCTCCGGCACCTCGGTCTTCTCCGGTTTCTTGCTTGGTGGCTTCTTCTCAGCTTTCTCTTCCTTGTCCTGTTTAGCCTTCCTTTCTTCCTTCTCCTCCCTTTCCTTCTCAGCCTTCTCCTTTGTAACCCTCTCTTTGTCTTCCCTCTCTTTGGCCACTCTCTCCCTCTCAGCCTTCTCCTTCTTGACCTGCTCCTTCTCTATCCTCTCTCTTTTCCCCTCCCTCTCCTCTTCCTCCTGGAGCTTGGTCTCAGCCCTTTCTCTGGCTCTCTGTGCCGCAGCCTCTCGCCTGAGCTCCTCCTCCTGGAATGCCGCCTTCTCCGCTTCTTCTTTGGCGACGATGGCCCTCACCTCGGCCAAGGCCATCCTGGCGATCTTCTTGGCCTCAATCTTCTCGTGAATCATCCGTAGCTGCTCCTTCAAGGCTTCCTTCAGCTTCCTCCCAATGTTTCTTGTAGGGTGCTCTAGAGGGTTTTGAAATGGGTCTCAGCGACTGGAAAGCTGCCCCCACCCCCAGTAATACGAATGGAGGTCAGTGTGTTGTCAAGATGCAGCTGACTTTAGCTAGAACTCAATGCACCAAGTCCAGCTGAGGTAGGGGGTTAAGACTCAGACAAGCAAACCATTCCAGAATCCACCATCCGGTGTGAATTTCACCGCATTTTCACCACATTTCATTCTATCAGTGCTGGTAAGACTGACAAGCGTATTCATCCAAGTAGTGAGTATAATGGCCAAATGCAGATCAGAGATATTAAGAATAATATAGTCCCACTTAATGCCAGCGGCCTCTTTGCAAACAGTTATTTCACTAAACCGAGCACAAACAAAACCATTTCATAACCAACATGACACAATCATTAGTCATCAGATACTTAGAAATGTTTTATTAGTCTGTTCAGGTTACAACAAGAGGCTGATGCATTCACAAATAAGGAAACAACTCAAATTAATGTAAAAACAACAGAAAAACACTGAGACCATGATTACTCTAAAATAACTGAATAGATTATTTTTATGGCAAAGTTTGAAAGCATGCAGCAGTCATTTAGGACCAAACAAACCCAACTGAATATGCACCTAAATTCATCTTATTCCCAAATGCAAACAGTCCACAAAATACCTTTTGGTTTATCATTCTTGAAAGTTCCTTCTCCTGGTTTCTCATCTAATGTTTATGAGGGAAAAGAGATTTTATTCTTTTAACTTCCACTAGAATGCGAGTCATCTACAGCATGCCAAATGCTTTTTAAACCAGAGGACGGATACTGGAACATCAAAACTAGTTTGGGTTATAACGAAAACAAGTTCCACTTCAAGGAAACAAAAAAAAACCCCTGAAACTTCAATAGCGATCATCAGTAGTACACTCTTAAGCTGCTGCACATCAATGCTTTTGCATAGACATCAAAAGAGATGTGGACGGCTTTGCCACAGATAGGCCTGTTTTCAAAAATTGCGCCCCGTACCGAATTTTCTGTACTGGAAAGAGCAGAGTATCATTAAAACTTGGTTGCATGATGTAACCTCTGCAAGCTCGAAAGGCTGTTAAGTAAGTAAGTCTCCCAGGTAGGGTAATGAATCCTTATTGACGAGAGAGAAAGACTCAGGTCAGAATCTAACCAATGGGTCAGGAGGACACCAAACCTCTGTGGTCCAAGAAATGGTTCTTGGGGGGGGGGGGGAATGTGGCGGGTAATTCAGAAGCATTATGAAAATATATACCATAATTCTGATTTAAAAGGCAGAAAATTGGGAAGGGGCGTCCAGCAACAGATATTAGGGCTGAAAACAATATTGCCCAGCCGAAGATGGATATTCCACCCAGGAAAAGTGATGTCACTCAATGCCCTCTTAATGCACCCAGGGCCCACGTATCTACAGCCTGCATTAACGGAGATCACACAATGCTTTCCTTGGGTAATTTTGTTTATTTAATCCGACCTTATTTGGCTTTGAAAATGACACTATCATCCAAAAAAATAAATGTATGCATTTCTGAAGGTTTTCATTACTCGGTAAGCCTGCTGACGTCTGATTGGCCAAAGATTGTGCACGCCCCTGGATGCAAATTCATCACATGCAATCCAATATATATGTGCCCTGATCAGCTGTTTTTCCTTCATTCGCTGTCCACTGATTGTCCCTCATATACATGACCACTACCATCCCATATTTCAAAATTATTTTACAATATTAATACAATTCAAAGTTCCAGCACCATCTGGAGATATTGTCTCCAACAGACCCCCTGCTTAGCCTAGTCAGTCAGCACCACATTTTGAAAGTGTTAATATTTCTGATAACATTTAATATATGTAGATATAATCTATCAGCGTAAATAGCAACACTGCAAAATAGCATAATACAATTAAGCAATACGGAGTCCTACAGTGAAATTAACGAAATGAAGATGCATTACTGCAACTGCATTACTGACAGCTGACCAGCATGACTAAATACAGTAGACGGAACCAAACAGCAAGAAACATATGATCACTGATTCGGTTCCTACATCGCAAACCACATTCCCCAAAATGTTATGTCCTTTAGGGCCACGGAATTCTACATTATCGTTCAAGTGTTTTTATTTGTAACATGAGGCTCCTTGGCTACAAATAACTCTGATCTCATAATGCAAACCAGAATGATAGCATTTAATGAATGTAAAGGGGTCGACCATTCCCATTGGTCAAGGTCATTCTGCTGCGAGACTGTTCTGATCACAGATTCGGCTGTCTGGGGTTCAGGCTGACACTTGAATATGATTGGTTTTTACTCCCTAGAGTAAATGAACCAACCAGAGGACGGCACATCTGCCTCGCCTACATCACCGCTGACTTTTGAGTAGAGGTGACATTGGCACACCCGAGTCCTGAGTAACAAACACCCAGCTATAGTCTCAGAGGACTATGCTGCCTTCCCAGAGGACATATTCATAACCCAAACATCTCATTCTAATACGTTAAGAGAAATAACCTTGCTGATACCTAAAAGGGGTACGGAAGACGTTTATTTTAGGGAGATGGAACAGGAATCCTGAACGGAAACATACAAAATCAGCATCAGTAATCGGTGTGTCCACAATAAGAGCAATATAGGCAAGAAAGCCGTGGAGGGAAGAAACATGGTAGGTAATCATGACATATAAACCTCTGAGGTGGAGAGATGGTGCGCATCTTGGGCATGGAGGCATTGTTAGCTCTATACATGCGGGGTGAGATAACCTGGACGTTAAGACTTGGCGTTTCTTGGGTTTAAGTAGCGCATCATGGTAATGCTTTGGCTGTTGTTGGAGACGAGACCGTTTAACGGCGTGTCAGTTTGAAGTGCCGTGTAAACTTTTAGATATTCCCCATGGCTAATTTGACTGCCAAAAAGCCCCAGAGGTGTGTGCATGTACATCCGTACTGGTTCAGCCGTTCATTGTGTCTGACAGGATGAGCAGCATTGTTGGGAGAGGGAAAAAAACAGACAGACAAACAAGAAGCGTCCCCTTTAGCTTCATTTCTCAAAGAGAAAGCACTTAACCCAGAAGGAGGCGATATCGCTATTGATTTTTCAAGTCTAAGATCACACCCTGAACGCCTTCGCTCTGCGATGTACCAGCACCGTCCTCGTCGTCCTCCTCCGCTTTCTCAAACGGAGTTATTACGTCATAGAGAAAAGCCAGGAACCCATAAAACCAATCAGAGCCCTCCTCCGCTAATATACCAAGGACTTCCTGCAGGGAATCCGAACTCTCACTACTGCCATCTTTGGTCAGGCCTATGTAAACAGAGGGAAGAGAGGCAGAAAAAGAGAGAAACGAGAAAGAGAGAGAGAGAGAGAGAGAGGGAGGGAGAGGTAGTAATGCAGGAGAGAGATAAATATCGACGTTGCAAGTAAGTAGACAAGGGAGAACTAGGCATTAACACGTTAGAAAGCAAAATACAAATGTAACAGATACTCTATTATACAGAGAAAGCAAAGGAAAGTCAGGACAGGGTAGAATCTTTTTAGAGACGCATGCAGAGAAGTTGTCGGTTTAAGGCTGGCCCAACACTAACCACTGAGTTTAACGTCGAGTGAAAAATAACCCAGCTAGAAATGGGATGAGTTTCTTTTGAATTAAACACAAGGCTAGGTTTGTCTTTAATGACCTGATTAAAATCATTTTTAGGGGCCGTCCGATATTTTGTCACACTACCTTAAAGGATGCTAAATTTCATTTTGTTTTTTGAGCCTATTTTAACCACATTACTGAATTCTTGCGAGCCGTGACTTAGGGGAATTTAACCTTAAAAGCATGCATCCTCTCCAAGTTGACTGAATAGCACTTCACAAGTGTCGAAGTTAAACACAATAAAGGGATATGATACTTAAACAAAAGTAAACCATAAGTCAGTCATGCAAAAGAATTATATTAAAAGTTATTTGGCGCCATCATCAAACAGGCGTGAACAGCAGTAGGTTATACTTGCCAAGAAGAACTCTGGCGTCCTCCACGTCGAAATCGCCGTCCCCGTCTGCGTCGTAGGCTCCCAGTTTCCCTGGGAGGGGGAGAACCAGTCAAAGTCGTTTGAATTGACAGACAGTTCATGTTCAAGGAAAGCTTCTGTGAAAGGGCACACATTTCAATCTGCACGTGCCCATACTTATGGTCAGATGGAGTTTGTCCTCATTAAGTCCTAAACGAGAACAGAGAATTCGTATCCTTTGGCAAGTGTCAATGACAAGGTCTGTATAATTAGACACGACTGTCTCTACAGACTAGTTTTATAATGCAACTAAAACAGTGTCCTTCGAAATGCTTTGGAGAAGCTTATTGGCCAGTAGGAAACAATGCTTCAAGGTCTTTGTTTGGTTATTTTGAGCCTTGAACTGCGCAGCTATGGCTGACCTTGATCTTGGATGGATTCCAAGGCTTTTAATAGCCCTGAAAAGCTCTCAAACTTTCACCACAGACATCTTCCCTATATCTGCTCTTCAGTGGAATATTAAAGGTCTACATTGACCACTCACCATGAATTCCGGATGAAGCTCTCTTAAAAGGCACTTAATGTGTGGGAAGTCACTGACAAAGTGTCACTGCCTGAATGTGCTCTTTTCAAGAACATAAAGGTTTGGCTCTCCGAACGGAAAGCATTTTCAGTTGTCAATTCATGTTAATTTATGCAATTTACACATTTACACGGCAGAAAGACAAGTCATACCTTGCAACACCTCTGAAATGTTATAGCGGAACTCCTTTGCTCGGGCTACATGCAGGATTAAGACAAAACGAAGACAAAATTAGACATTAAACTGGTAGAAAAATTTTAGTCGTTAAGGGGACCTTGTTACTGGTCAACAGAGGAACATATGTGACACAATAAACTCCGCCCACAGGGCACGGCAGCAACACTCACCAAGCACGTCATCATAGTCCACCAGCTCAAACCAGACCACTGCCACGGAGGTCCAGACTCCCAGGAGGGCCAGCACCATGAACCAGGTGAAGAAGGTGCTCCCAGAACCCCCTTCTGCTTTCTTCCCATTCTTATTGGCTGATGGTTGCCTCCCCTCTAGAAACACAGAAAACCACACAAAAACAACAAACGCAAAGGGTGAGGACGTCACCTTGAAGAACACTACTCTACAGGACTTCCTATATTGTACCACAGAGGTAAAGTACCCCAGTAGAAGTCCAGTAGTCTTTTTCCTTAAAGAAAAGCTCATTCACAAAGAGACGTTGTGGCCTGCATCAGTTCAGTCAAATATAAAACTTCCATTGTTTTCAGTCATGCCAGGGTGTTATTTCTCAAGGAAACCAACATAAAAACCAAAACGCAATAGTGACAGCTGGACATCCAATCAAAAATAAAGAAACATCTGCGAGCCACATCACACAGCTGAGCTGAATGGCCTCGTCACTGTACATGCATCAGAAGATGGCTTTAGAAGAAAAGGCATTTAATGCATTAATTACCCAAGGACGAGCACACCCTGCAGTAGGACTCCTTTTGAGTATATAACTGAGTCACGAGCAATGAGGCATGTTGTGAAAGTCAACCAACAGTGTAGCTCTGAGGATCTCACTCAAAACTTCTGGAGCACCAGAAGCAGGGCTTGCAGTTTCCGTGGTTTTTAAGGTGTTTCTGGATTCTGAGGAATAGCCACAAATCACTAAAACAAAAGTGCTTTGGAGTTCAAAAACCAAGCCGACAACAGGATTTTCCAAGATAGACAGCGGACAAAGGCCATTAGGTGCTGGAAAGTTTAGTTTGACAGTAACTATAAGGTTCAAAACTTACATACTCAGAACCTATGAAAATAATGGGAAAATGTGCAATATGAAACTATTGAGGATTCAGCTTCAAGCCAGTAGGTTATAAATGGCCACGTGAGCTGGATATGGGGTGGATCTGCTCATTCCTGAAGCGAGTCAGATACCACAAGTCAAGCAGTTATAAAACTATGCAGGAAGCTGATCCTGCTCATTTCAATAACTATCAGAAAAACACATATCAAACAAGGGTGGGGGGGGGGGGGGGGGCGGGGGGGCGCGGGGGGGGGAGGGGGGGGGGCGGGCCGAGAGGGGGAGCAGGGGCCGCGGGTCGGGGGGGG
>JAODJX010000083.1:15814023-15832694 GCA_026776945.1 Isichthys henryi
CCTCCCCCAACCTCAAGGTAGACTAATAAAACCCAGAGTTATATTAAGACCTGCCCTTCAAACTGTGTGGATGTCATTCATTTTACAAGCGCTGGAACCAGCAGGCTACTTAATATATACTGTTTTTTTATACCAATCTAACTCCTAGTACATTACATTCATGGGAATCCATCTGCAAATCAGTGCTTAAAAATACAATAGTGAAGAGTTATAAGAAGAATTAAAAGCTGATAGGAACAGAGAAGTCAATTCATGTTCAAATGCTGATGCAGTCTCTGTGGAAGCAGAACAAAGGCAAGTTCCACTCCAAGGTTAGTCGTGTCATCATTGGAAAAAAAAATGATGGGGGTATTGTCCCTTTAAAAGAGAAGGGGAGAGGTGGCCTGTTGATGAAGGGTGATTTTCTCACATCGCACCACTTTAAGATAATGGGCTCCTTTTAATTCTTGTAAGCAGTTTAAATTTCAATCAGGCCCACTTTCAGTTCGTAACAGACGGCCCTAATTACACAGACTCACTTCATTTTAAATGTGTTCCCAGGAAATTATCATTGGAGGGCAGATAATTGACGGCTACACATTGCCATGTACCTCCAGCCCCAGTAAGATTTAACTCCTGTATAAATATGTCTAAGATATTTATTAGCATGATTTATGTGACAAACCAGCATTAAAAGTGGTTAATGCACCAGGGCGTGAAAGTGTATGCTGAAAGCTGTCTGCAATGTTGGCTAGCTGGGGTGATTCCAACTAGCTAGTGACCTGTGACTGCATCCAGGTCTTTTATACCTCCTGTACTCAAGGGGGTGCCCTTTCATTTATCTATATATATTTGTTTGCCATTGCTGCTGATGTTGATATGCTTGCATATATACTATATTGGCAAAGGTACTGGGACACCTGCCTTTACACAAACGTTAATGACATCCCATTCTTAATACATAGGTCTTAATATGGAGTTAGCCCACTTTTTGCAACTATAACAGCTTCAACTCTTCTGGGACGGCTGTCCACAAGGTTTAGGAGTGTGTTTATGGGAATTTTTGACCATTCTTCCAGGAGAGCATTTGTGAGGTCAGGTACTGATTTTGGATGAGAAGACCTGGCTCATAGTCTCTGATCTAATTCATCCTGAAGATGCTCTATCGGGTTGAGGTCAGGACTCTGTGCAGGCCAGTCAAGTTCTTCCACACCAGACTCGCTCATCGATGTCCTTATGGACCTTGCTTTGTGCACTGGTACGCAGTCATGTTGGAACAGGAAGGAGCATGAAATTGTTCAAAATGGCTTTGAATGCTGCTGCATTAAGAGTTCCTTTCACTGGAACTAAGGGGCCAACCCCAACCCCTGAAAAACAACCCCACACCATAATCCCCCCTCCACCAAACTTTACAGTTGGCACAATGCAGTCAGGCAAGTACCGTTCTCCTGGCAGCCACCAAACCCAGACTTGTCCATTGGATTGCCAGACAGAGGAACCCATTCCATGAAGTTCTCAACACAGAGTAATTGAACTAAACTGAAGGCCACATGAAGTTTGGAGGTCTGACACTACAGTTGGCGACTTCTGCACACTGTCTGCCTCAGCATGTGTTCACGGCTGAGTTACTGTTGTTCCCAATTGCTTCCACTTTGTTACAGTATAATACCACTAACAGTTGACCGTGTAATATATAGTAGCGAGGAAATTTCACCAATAGGCTTATTGTACAGGTGGCATCCTATCACGGTACCACACTTGAATTCACTGAGCTCCTGAGAGTGACTCATTCTTTCGCAAATGTTTGTAGAAGCAGTCTGCATGCCTAGGTGCTTGATTTTATACACCTGTGGATATGGAAGTGATTGGAACACCTGAATTCAATGATTTTGAGGGGTGTCCCAACACTTTTGGCAATATAGTGTATGATCTGTACAGCTGAGATGTATCTGCATGCAAACAATGCATATCCTCCTGAGAGGAAGGGAAAACAGTTTTTAAGTATTGATTAAAAATTTGATTCGACAGGAAAGGGAAGTCAGTACTGTATGGTCACACCCCCACACTTATGCCATCTTAAAGCCTGAACTGTCCTTAGAAAACAATATGACTTAATGAACTGGCATGTATAATATGAGAGATATGAGAGATTATTTACCAGACTTCTGGAGAACACTGTTTATTTATTCTGAATATTTTTTGACTTTACTTCATCCGGAATTGTACAGTGGCCCCGGAGAAACAGCATCTCATCATAGCCACATGGGACACAGTACACAGAAGTGTGTGCTCATGAATCCTTTCATGGTGAGATGACAATAATGAGTTTTGACCCCGAAAGGTGACAGACTTAGAGCACTAAAAGGAAAAAACACTCATTTCCATATTATAGACTCACACCCCCCCAGTTCAGACAGGCCCTAGCGGAGATGCCCACCTCAATGAAGAAGATGCTGGCGGCCGACATGGGGTGGTGGTACATGTAGATGGTGACCAGAACGGCGACGGCCATGACGACCATGACCATGAGGACGCCCACGATGAGGCCCGTGTGCAGGCTGCCTGGCTTCTCTGGCGTGGTGCTCTCAGCCGGCGATGCTGCGGAGGGCAAAGAAGCGCCGCTCGTGATACGCTCCAAGGGGGGGCTGAAGTATCGAGCTGCGACTCTCAACGGTGACCTTTTCTCAAGCGGATCTTGGGTTTCCACTCGGTGCCATTAAAGCGATGGGCAAGCCGATCGTCACACGTCAGATCAATATGGGCATCGTCTAGCGTGAAATGAGTGTCCCATGTGACAAAAACACAACACACTCGTCGCGGTGACAAAATAGTCAAAATGGTGCTCACTGGATGCAGGTTTTAAACAAAAAAAAAAATCCTGGCAATACCAGTTCAAATATTGGGCGGTAATACATCCAGAAATATACACCACATCTTTGAAGTCGTTGCTATGGTTTTTCCAAAAAAATAAGACACGGTTCTTTACCATTTGCATGTACACCCATCTTGCTCTTCTTTGAAACATACACACTCATATTAAAAGGAGAGTGAAGCTTCCCAGCGCAGGGCTAACCATTCATGTGGAGCCTCAGGCGCATTAAGTTTATATAGTGTGATTTTTCTCTTTATTCGATGTTCTTAAGACCTCTCCAGAAGCTTCGCTTGATTTGGTATTGAGGAACATTCTTGGATAACCAACGATATTGTACGTTTACCGTCATTCTAAAAGACCAAAAAGGTGTTCGGCCGTGCACCTCCGGGCGTCACCTTGCCCAGCACTTCCACTTCCCACCACATGAGGGCACTCACTGTATGTTTACTCTTCCCCTCTCTGCCTATGCAACTTCTTAACTGTTTCGTAATCATTTTTGCCACTGGGTGTGTATTACTTTTAAGAAACTAAGTAAACACAGCCCCATAGTTCCTACATTTTCAGATGGACTCAGACGCACACTGGCGATTCAATAAAAACATGCAACCCCTACCGGCAGGAAAAAGATGCCGTTAGGTTAAATTGTCGACCGAAAGGTCGACCAAAACAGCGAACCTGAGACATGCCTGAGGAATCTCTCAAACACTGCGGGTCTAGAGGTGGTAGACAGCTACCCAAACTTGTAAAGCCAGGAAATCGATTAGTTAGTCAGTGTTACAGTTTCAAGATTTGAAACCCACGGTTTAAAGAATTAAAGTGACCGCAAAAGCAGCTTTCAGGCCAACTCTGCCACTTACAAACTGAACTCCAATCCTTGCTGGTCTGAGAGAGCTGAAAAAAATCAATGGTGCCCAAAGAAAACTAATGAGGTGATGATAAAACAAATAGCTACCTATTTCAGGAATGATTGTGTTTCTAATCAATTTTATTGTATTGCAGCTTTCAGTCTTCTAGGTTTAATTAGCAACCAGCAGACCAGATATGTCCTGAAGGTGCTACATCATATCGAATTTGCTAAAAGGGGTTGGTATGCTCCAGATACACTGGTGAGCCCAGCATAGTGTCCACGGGTGGGAGTGGACCGTCTGGTCTAGAAACCCCACCAGAACCCAACTGGGTGTGCGACTTTGAAGAGAAGAACCAATCAAGGATAGTGCTGTACCTATTCCGGTATGACCTGCAAGAAGCACACAAGTAAGGATTTCATCGTACCATGTGTCATTAAAAAAAAACCTTAAACCTTGAACCCTGACATGATCTCTTGTAACTGACCTGTACAGGAAGAAATCATTCATGCATTGTCAGTAGCTCGGGCATGTTACCAAGCAACAGAAATAGCCATTACTATCACATTACAACACCACTGAGACCCCTAGAGGCAGAACCCTCTGACCCGCAGCTCAAAATGTTATATATGCAACAGATGTGTGGTAAGGAAACAAGGAAGGTGTAAATTGTTGGAGCTGAAGAAAATCAGAATGTTTATTTTTAAGAAATCCCCGAGAGGTACAAAATGAACGTGTCATTCTCCATGAACGTGTTTACATCACCAAGTTTGCCAGGTTTCCACAAAAAAAAAAAAAGTTGATTGTTTTCGTGAGCAATGGAACCAATCATCCATCTACAGCGAAATGCGGTGAAGAGCTTGTGGACCAACGACACACAGTTTATGCAGTATTCAACCACCGTGCCGCACAACATGCATCTAAAGATCATAATCCAACAAACCACAATGACCGACCATGCTAAGCAGCTGCAACAGATGTTTATATGCCCTGTTATGCTCCAAACCGTCAATGCCCCAGCAAGCCAACGTCATGTGGCTGGTGCTCCTAAGACAGATTTTCCTGCAAGAATTACCAAGTTGCTAGCTAACACTGAACAGAAACCTAGTGAAGCTGGCCCCACAGCTGACTTACACCTCCACATTATATCCTCATGGGACACAAGCAACCTCAAACCCTCTGGTAGGTTGCAAGTCAAAGCTCTTTCTTTCAATATCTGAAAATACCAAAACCATACACCCAAACAACAGCTACACATTCTCCATAGAGCTACGAGATCTTATGTTAAAAGCAGATGTGAGAATTCCAGTTCTTTAAGTCTACAGTCTTGGGTTTTTAGGCACATCTGAGTAGCTGATGTTCAGTTGAAACAACAGGTAGGAGGATCCCAACCAGCTTCACTCACAGCAGCCTCCCGACATTAAAGGGTCACCAGGAAGTCCCGTGGGTCCTGAGATGCAACACATTTCTCCCGAAGGGCTGTGATGTGTGGAGCTGCCAACCCGAACGAACGCCATGAGTGGAGACACTGCCGACCAAGGTCTCGGCAGGGGGAGTAAGATCGTCTGAGAAATGTGTGACGAGATGCGAGACGCTTGCTGGAATACAGATGGGGTCCTCTGTGTGGGATCGGGCTAATGAGCCATCGACACGCAGGAGCTTTTGGCCGTCTAACCAAAAGCCTGTGACTTTTAGTGCATATGACATCCGCTTGCTTTGTAGATCAGATTCATGAAACGCTTGGAAGTCAGAACTCTTGGTATGCTGATGCATTAAGAGTTCCCCTCACTGGAACTAAGGGAGCTAGCCCAACCCGTATAAATCAAAACCAAACCATTATCCATCCTCCACCAAACCTTACAATTAGCACAATATAGTCAGGCAGATAACGTTCTCTTGGCATCTGCGAAATCCAAACTCATCTGTCAGATCGCCAAACACAGAAGCATGATTCATCGCCCCACAGAACATGTTTCCACTGCTCCAGAGTCCAGTGGCGGCATGCTTTACACCACTCCATCCTATACTCAGCATACCCTGAGTACCCTACCCATCATGCTGTTCTCCTTTACTGTACCACTCACCCGACGCGGGGTCACAGTCAGCCTGGAGTCAATCTCTTAGAAAACAGGCAGAGGACACAGCAAACAGCGTGCCGGTCTATTACAGGACACATACACACACAATGGGTAATTCTGAATCACAAATTCACCAATACTGCATGTCTTTGGGCTGTGGGAGGAAACTGGAGCATCGGGGAAATTCATACGGGATGGGGGCATGACACACTTATGTGGAGTTTAATGAGTGAATGTCCCGGATGGCCTGTGATCTGATTCGGTGAGCATAGGGGGTATCTGAGCCGGCTGGTTTTCTGCTGTCTGTGGTCCGCTGGAGTGACCGAGAGAGAGCCCTTAGGTACACCCAAATGAGATTATGCTATGGAAGCCCAAGCCCATTCCTTTACCAGTGGGAGCTCCTGTCAGATGTAATGGCAAAGACAGATGATGTGCTCATGTGGCAAGTGTGAATGCATTCCTTCATTTGGTGAGCCACAAAACGAACAGGAAAATAAAAAACTTAAGCTAATTTTGGGGGAAAGTTAAAGAGTAGATATGCACCCTCTTTACTTTACAGCAGTGGTTCTCAAACTCGGTTCTTGGGACCCACTGCCCTGCTTGTTTTCCAGCTATCCCTGCCCTACACACTGCAGATTACCTGGATCAGGTGTGTTCAGTCGATCAGAAGCTGAAAGACAGCTGGAGCTTGTGTGTGCGGCAGGGATAGCAGGAAGACAAGCAGGGCAGTGGGGCCTGAGGACCGAGTTTGAGAAGCACTGTTTTAGAAGCTACTGTGGTGTGACCCATAAAATCATAAGGAAAAGCTGAATCAGCAAGTCATTCAGGATGGAAGCAATGCAACATAAGGCAATTAAAAGAACTCTTCCATCCATCCAACCATCCATCCATCTGCCAACCACTTATCCTAATCAGGGTTGCAGGCTTTGTGAATGTTCTCTATGCACCACTTGGCTTTAAGACCTAGATTAGAACCTGTTTTCCTTGCCTGTTGCATGTCTTTAGTGTATCACCAGTGTGCCTCCGAAAGCATCTGAAATCTCAGGAGGATTGTAACTTTTATGAAATGGCATTTAGCATGTTAATCAGCGAGCCAATTACAGATATATAGTCACATGCCACATAATGACGTTTTGGTCAACGACTGTATATACGACAGTGGTCCCATAAGATTATAACGCAGCTGAAAAATTCCTATCGCCTACTGATGCCATAGCGTTGAGTATTACTTATATGTTTGTGGTGATGCTGGTGTAAACAAATCTACTGTGCCGACAGACACGTAAAAGTGTCGCATTTACAATCATGTGCGATACATAATAAATGATAATGATAATAAACATTTATCTTACTGGTTTAAGTATTTATTATTCTGTACTTTTTTTATTTTTAGGCTATAAAAGTAATTGCTTCTTCACTTTACGCTATTTTCTCTTACAAAATTACATATTTTTCATAAAAATTCAGAAAAAAAAGTTGTCTTGTAACCCCACTAAAGGGTTAAACTGCAGTCAGTACCTGATCAGAGATCTCATATCATTTACTTCCATCAGTGACCCTCGTCTTTCCTTCAGCTGATTACATCGTTCAGTACCTCTCCTTGCAGATAGGGGGCAGAGCGTCACCATGGTGCCCTGGGTTCCTTCGTTGATCTGCTTGATTCGGCAGCACCTGTGCTGCTCCTAGTAATGCCATTCAACTGCAATCTGACCTCTACACGACACCGCTCGCGGTAACAGCCAATGGCGGCCTGCGCTGTCCCCTGAAGCATGTGATTGATTGGGCGCTCCGTGGACACTCCGCCAGCCACAGCCATCTCCGTCAGGCCCTGAATGAAGCGCTTCTTCCCAGTTGACAAGCCTGGCCCCCGTCCCCTGAGATCTCCAACAACCATCTGCTCTACCATGCGTACATCTTAGGAGCAATAAATAAATATAAGCCCCCCCCCCGAGGCAAAACAACACAAAAAATACTGGTACACGTGGCCCTGAAACTTTATTTACAGCTTATCTGAAGCGTGTCGTATTCCTATGCTGTCGATGCATTTGGCAATGCGCTCCACCGCATTTGCCCTCGCCTAGTTCCGGGGGTTGGTGGCTGCCAGCTCCCAGAATGCTGTGCCTCCTCCCCCGTGATGCCATGTCCTCCTTGGGCAAACTGGTCATTTATGCATTCTGTGGGAGGGTGTTGACCACCAACTCGATTGGACAGCAAGGGGCGTGTCAGTTAAAGAGGCGGGCCCGAGATGGAAAAAAACACACGGCAGGTGCTGTTGTACCATTGGGAAGTTACCAGACTTCACACATGTGATGCTGTGAGTTATAGCTATCCTACTGTTGCTAAGCAATTGTGGAACTTATCATGATGCCTGCACCGGATCTAAGAGCTTTACGCAGACAGCGAGTAGATTCTAGAAAACAGACTCTGGTTGCAGGGCATAGAACCTGGGTCACCACGATAACCTTGGGCTCCAGAATCGGTCAAGGTCAGAGCATTTGACCAATAGGTTTCCGGGGAGGCTGCTGAGAAACTCACCTCCATTGTCTTTCAGGTGCAGAGCAATCTTGGTGTCATCTGTATGGGGGAGAGTAGCAGAATGAGAGAGGAGCACATTGCATTATGGGAGATTATTACCTCATCCCTACACCATGAATGTGATTACATAGTTAACAAATCAAAAATGGCTTTAACAGATGAGGGAGAATACATTCATGAATTGTCAATTTATAACACATGATTCTTTATAAACAGTCTTTCCCTTCTCCCAAGATTAACTACTCTTTTAAAAACTGTATTTTTTCCATTGCATAATTTAATGTTTGCCTTTTAATTGCATTACACTGTAAATGGCTAAGAAGATAATTACTGTTAAAACAAAGAAAATGAAACGGCACGAGTATGAACGCAGCGGAGAATGAGCAGCACATCATAAGTTAAAAGGACAACTTCATAATTTAATAACTTAAAATATGAGCTGTTAACGGGATGCCTCGGAGGGCCAGCGGAATCCGTGCGCACAAAGCGCTGTAATTATGCTAATGCAGCAGGAGATCAAGTGGGGTGTTAACAGGCAGAGTTTCACTGCACTCACCCTCCCACTAAGACATGCATCTTGTATAATATCCAGGTATTTTGGGGAGAGAGAGGAAAGTTACCAATTGTTTAAAGCTGACCATGCAGACTGAACCTGCTTTAGACCTGCTGAAGTTTTTGGAATTGTGCTTCAATATAAATAATTAAGATGTCAATTACTAATCTGTAAGCAGTTTCCTCTCTAAAACCTATCAATCACTAATATTCCTTGGAAAAACTACCAGGCAGGGTTATAGAACAGCAAGGGTCAAAGGTCAGGGCCGATGTCATCTCCAGACCAAAAATCTCACTTCCATCTTCTCATCATCCCTGACACATTGACTCATCTGTCACCCAAGACCCCCCCCACAGACACACACACAAATACTGTCCCACACAAGCTCTACACACCTCATCCCGCCCACGCGGACCTCTGACCCGATCCTCGGCATCCCCCCCAAAAACTGGAGCGGGCACAGTGCACTGGGGGTAATCAATCTGTCTCATGTGTCATCAAATCAGACAGGCGCTGTGTTGCAGAATGTGAGAGCTGTCAGCGCTGATAGCATCCCACAATGGCCCAGAAGCCCCCGGCGCTCAGCCCTGACCACCCACGCACAGCACACCGCAGAACTACTGCAGTGTGCCTACCCGCAGTTTCCACTCCTGCCTCATGCTTCCGATACTGATTTCACTCTCTAGAAGAGCTACGAGGTTTTTAAACGGGCATCTTCTCAGGCCACACCCAGCATGGGCCAGCGAAACACGGGGTCCTTGGAGTGAGGGTGCCGCTTCCACATGAGTATACAGCCTGTGTCTGCGGGGGGGGGGGGGTGTTTCAATAAAACCCTGAGTGCATTTCTGGATATGTGTGCCTTTCCATCGAGCCAACAGCTTTCACCTATTCAGTGTGGCCATATTTATAACAGTTTTCAGTTTTTACTAAACAATTTGCAAGTGCTAAAACAATGGAACATTTCAAAATGGAATGAATGGTTATTACACGTTCTGGAAATGTAAATGCAGGACGGATTTGAGTTCTCTAAAAAAGAAGATAAACTGGAAAAGAAGTTTGCGGAATCTGCCCACGGGACTCCGGAGCTGACAGCCGATCCAGATGACCAGCCAGTTCTGTCGGTGCAGTTCCAGAAAGATCAGGGGTAGGGAGACTGGGCCCACTGCAGGACGGCGTGCAAAGGGGTGACATCACCTCGAACGGGGCAGGGGGGCAGAGCGGAACCAGTAGAAGGATGGTAATGAGTTTGAGTTGCGGGCTGGCATGGCGCCATCTCTAATTTGGACCTCGTTACCCGACAGAAGCACAGCTTTTGCTCTGGAGGATTTCCAGCAATAGAAGGGGTGTGGAGTTGGGGGGGGGCGTTAACACCAACCAGCTGCTGGAGTTGTCCCGACTGTTGACATGTATCATCAAGGGCTTAGGGGGGGGATTCTAAAATCGGGGTGGCAAAATGTAATCATTTAAATGCAAAGGTCTATTTATATGGGGGACACGAATTAAGCCAAATTAAATACTGGGTCCTTTGTCTTTGCACACAGGGTTCATTTGTGCAGAGGTGCCACCCTGTTTAAATAAGGTTTCTGCATGGGCTCGCCAGAGGCAGGTCACAGGGGCGCTGGATCAGGCTGAAAGCTGATTGGCTCCCAGACTCCTCTTTCCCCTGTCACTCACTGATTTAAAACGCATCATTAGCTAACGATAAGGTTGGACCCTCTGTATGAATTATGGCCCCTTTTGTGCCTCCCACCTTAAAAAAAAAATCCAACCAATGATAATTTACACGGAAGAATTTTCCTCCAGAACCTCAGGGTGGAGACTTACATTATGTTCCAAATCACAGGTCATATTTTTTGTGCATATTTCTTGATTTTTGGTCCTTATATTTCCAAAAAACGCTTAAGTATGGTTAGGAAAAGCGTCGCTTTGACTCGCCAAAGATGGAGGAGGTGGGGTTTATGGGGGGGGGAGCCAAAAGCCTAAAACTGAACACTGCTTTTTAGTAGAACAACTGGCCACATCCAAATCCCCCCTTTAAAAATAAGATAATTTTTCACTAGTTAAGCAAACTAGCGATGACAGAGGTCTGTTGAAGGCGACCCCTACAACCCCAACCATCAAGCTTTCTCCACCCCCCTACAAAAATGACCAAAATGGAATGATCCAAAAGGACCTGTCTTGGGTCAGCAAGCTGCCCGCAGCCTGCTGGTTGCTGTTAAGAAACTGGCCAGGACTTGCACTCTATTTGCCAATGTAAAATGTGGCTGACCTTTTTATTGGGGGGGAGGGTCCTTTCTCAGGACCCGTGTGCCACCATCCTAGTGGAAAAAACAGCAGAATAGATATTTGGCAGGGGGTGATTTGCATGGACTGCCAGTTGTCAGTGAGCCCAAGCTAAAGGCAACTACAATGAAGTAATCCAGAAACTGGAATGTTGTCCTTGTCTGGGGTTTGACTGAGCATCTCTGTCGAGGCAGGGCAGGATGACACCCCCCACGCCCCCTCAGTGTAACACTCTCAGCAGCACCCTGTGTAGACTGACATGGAGGGTGGGTACAAACGTCTGCAGGGCATTTCCTGCTGGGAAAAATGGTCCCAGAATGCACTTTGACTATTAAGGTAGGAAGTGAAGTGACACTACTTTCTGTGAAACTCACACCATTCCAACTAAGCAATTTTAAGTAAGTTTCTCTTCAAATGCGGAGATAATGGACACGTTCCCTGGTGTAAACACCCCCCGGGGCAGCGGCGGCAGCCTGAGTGGCGGGTGGCACAGCGCCGTAGTGGCAGGATCAAGAACTGTGGGATGTGGGTTCAAGTCCCAGGAGAGAACCTGTTTGTTGTATGACCCCTTCATGGTGGATCCCATCACACAGGGATGGCGGTGAGGGGTGTGCAGTTACGTGACTGGGGCTTGGCAGGCAGCTAAATACTGGGGTGGCGGTGTGTGGCTTGGTAGTTGAGGCTACTGTACTAGTAACTGTAAGGTTGCATGTTCAAATCCCAATCACTTTACCACTGGGCCCTTAAGGAATTTCTCCAGGGACTGGCTAACCCTACTTTCTCAATTGTATGTCATTTTACATATAAGCATCTGCTGGATGGATGGATGGATGGATGGATAGTCAGACAGACAAATAATTCCACCTGTACCTAGTTCTCTGTAACATGTATAAATCAGTGTGTGGACCGCCCCACGAATCAGACGCCTATCTGTCCCTGAAGGGGTTGCTCCCCCCACTCCACGGTGAATTAGTATTTTCTTTTTGTGCTCCCTAATCCTGTGCTGCTGATCCATCATCCACCTGACCCCGTTTTCTTGGGATTTTGCATCCCCATCCTGCCCCAAACTATGTGGTTCCATCTGCCCATTCAATCTGAGGGATTTTTTTACAGTAAGGTCACAGTAAGGTCAATGCATGACTCTGACATTTCACAGTATCAGATAAATTTTTCACAGCATAACTATGGCTTTCCATAGTATGACTCTAACGTTTCATAGTGTGAGTCTGATTTTTCACGGTGTGAGGCTGATCTATCACAGCAGGAGCGTGATTTTTCACAGGAAGTGGTATCACATTCGTGCAGGAAAAAAGAGAAAGAATGAAGGTATACCTTCAGTGGGGATGCTGGTGGGGATGTGTGTTGCCAAGGAGGCCGTCCTGCCTGCTGTGGTGACCCAGGCCCTTTCAGTCATCCTTGGGGGGGGGCCCGTCGTGAACGGATATGACAGAGTGGCACTGGGCACATAGTCACAGATCTTGTCTTTGGTCTGGGGGATCGATGGTATAGAAAGCATTGAGTCTGTATGTCACATGATGCAGTGGGGTCTTCCTGACCCATGTGAGAATTATAAATGGACAAACAGGGTTTTATACAGGCGACCATAATCGTAAATAAGCCAAGGCCCTAATTTTTAATTAGCTTGTGTTCTGATTAATTCTCTGCCTGGTCAGTTGCACTCTCGCTAAAGCATCTGTTACACATAAATAATTAATTTGGTCAGAAAATGCTCATTTTCTCCGTAATTAAATGCAGTTTATTTGCCTCATGAATAACCACCCGTCTCATAGATGACCTACATAATGGAAGGCTGTCATGTAGCTTTTAATCCAATTGGGAAAAGTTTTCAGACACATTGGCCTGTGAAACTGCGATGCTCAATGCAGCCATTTTCTCGTCAGCTATCTAGAGAAATGCCTGTTTTGCATTCTGATCCATTTCACACTTTACAACAAGTTTACACCCCAGAATAGGTTCACTAATTGTCAAATGTCACATGAATGTAACGCCTTAGGCTGACAAAGCCTGCTGATCTGACTTTTGAGGCAAACTTTGTGTTAGCGGTTAGCCCCCTGTCAGCTGAAATGCAACCACACCTCATCTGGGCAGCTGCTGTCGACCCAGTCCTGTCGGTGTCGGTCAAAACCACTGGAACATCTGCCGAAAAGGGTGAAACAAAAGTGAAGGGTTAGCAGCAGAATGTTCCAGAAAATACCCACATGTAAACAGCATAGGGTGCTTTGGACATAGACCATCCAGTTATCAATGGCGACCATGAATGTGACACACAGGAATAATCAATACTTCAGTAAAATGTGCAAAAATCCAGTCATAATGACACTGAATAGACGAGCAAATTTCCAAAACTCACGCGGTCCATTTTTTGTTTTCGAGTTGAGACCACCAATGACGTAAAGTCAGGCGCCATCTTAGTCAGTCCTCATGCGATCCAATGAAGAAGTTTAGTTAAATTTTCAAACATACTAAGACCACAGAAATTTTTTCCAAAACTTATCAAATATAACTGACTATTGGTGACTCATTCTATTGAAGTTAAAAGCTCAATAGTTGAAGAGAAGGAAACTTCAGTAAGGAACCTGTCACCAGTGTGCACTGTGTGCCGTCAAAGTGCTAGATTCAAGGGTGCACATGGGAAGCTGATGCATTCCCTTCCCAGTGTCCATGTACCAAAGATCCCCCACAGACTAGTTGGGAACAGAACCTGGGCCATAGGAAACCTTTATTTCAGCCATTACAGCTGAAACCTAGCATAAGGCTAGCCAGCTATCTATTTATATTTCTTTCTCAATACTTGCATTATGTTTACATTGCACTACATGCTACATTGTGAAGTGCTTCTTATTTATTGTTACAATTGCAATCGTATTTGTTGCGTTACTGTATGAACAATAACTTATACCTGTGATGTGTGTTTTGTGATTAATTTGTGCTTCATTGCAGAGTTGAACGGACAGTTTATTGTGCATCTCATAAATAAACTCTTGAATCTTGAATTAGAGAGCAGGTGTGAGATCCATGTGAAAAATGCTTCATACTGTATCTGCTTAAATGGCTGCGGGTCCACTTCCTGCGGTGAAATACCTGCAAGTCCAGCAGGACCCGCACACCAACACCTGCCCGTTTCCATGGAAACAGCCCCGTCTCCACAATGCCCCCTTTTCCTCTGCCAGGTCACTTGGCATTTTACCGTAAAAAGAAAATCAGTTTGGGGCACTTAAGTCCCTATCCCTAGTTTACCGCATGAATTCATTAAGTGCTTTTTCATCTCCCTCCAGTGTAAATCTCATCTCACGCTTGTTAATGAGATGGGAGATGCAGTAGATGTTAATTTACAGGCATATCAGTCAGGCTGCTGCATCTTTCAGAACACTGGAGAATATTTTTTTAACCTGAAGCCCCAAAATCTCAAAGCATAACATCAGATGACCTCGTCAAAAAAAATAAAACCTCTTTAAAAAAAATGTTGAGCTGTTTTTCCACTTAAATTCATGATGGATACACAATCCGACCCTAAGGCCGGTACTCTGTCGAGCTAACAGAGCATACTCCACATTTTGGCTCAAATCATAACTATCATGTCAGAGTTACTGACCAGTCTCGTCTGGTGACTCAGAACTCGGTTTCAGTCTTTAATTCAGAGAGTAAACTGCAGGTGAGAAATGGACCAAGCACAATGGCAGTCTGGTCCAAAGACCAACCTATGATGTAGGTGTTTATGACCCCGGACTGCAGATGGGCTCCGGGCTCACATCCTAACAAAGAGCTGGGGTTTGCCCGCTTGGGTGAAGTTTGTAAAGACTGTAGATGAAGAGGTATGTTTCCCAGCAGGAAAGTCACCCACGTCCTGTTACCGAGAGCTCATTTACAAAGGTTTAGCTTGTTTGCCAAGTTCTTCATAACAAGCTTTGATTTTAACGATACGGATAGTTCTAGAAAACAGTATCTCCGGGACCCTAATTTTGTCACAAGATTCCAGTAATTACAACTCAGCCTCAACTTACAAATCCCAGCTTAACTTCCCTACAATTAAAGTCGGTTGAAAAGAAAAGAAATGCTCAGAACACGTAACGATCATTCCCAGTAGTGTTACAGTTTAGACAAGGCGTTCTTTATTGTCTGCAAAATCTTTTATGCACATTCAGAATTAAGGCATCCTTGAAGAGGAAAACATGACATGTGAGAATCTTTTAAAGCCGACTGGCTACTTTGAGGGCCGACTGGCTACTCTCATTAAACTAGGTCTGGTGTCCATCTGTGGAAAGGTGTAAGTAGATCCGGGTGGATCTCTATGGATTTACGTTCCTGCTCAGCACTGAGCATCATGTACCTCAAATACTTTTATTGGACTTGTATCAAGACCCCCCCACACCAAGTGGGTAACAGACCACAGGAAATTGGATACTGTGCAGATGAAAAACAGTCTGCTGGTTTGAATCCCGTGCTCAGCAGAGTGTTTTACCATCGGCCCCCGCTGGAACTCCAGAGACCCTTTTGTCTCAAAAAGATGCGTTGCTTCGCATAGAAGGATCCACCAGGATTATTACTGACAATCAAAAGAAAGCATTTTCATAATCTGAAATAAAATAAGATACAAAAATAAACTACAACTAAACGAATCTAAAATTATAAATACTGCTGCCAAAACGAAATGAAATTTAATAAAAGCAAACGTCAAATAAATTCTGTTACCAATTTTAATTTACCTAGTTTATCTTTAATTAGCATCATTAATACCTAGAACATGATTTGCCCATTTAGAGAACATTCTTTTTATTCTGCTTGACATTCTATTTTTTTATTTGCTATAAAAAAAAATTACTTAAACTGAAAGTAGAATACATAAAAACTAAACAGAAATATATCTGAAAAATACAACACAAAAAGAAAAACTAAAACTGAGCCGGGAATGTAGGAGAAATGTTTAGCGTGTCACATGACCAGGAATACATGTCCAAACAGAGGCTAAAGTCAACCAGCAAGATTCACAAAGATCCCTCTGCTTCTCACTGGGAGTTTAGCTCAGCATCGGCTAACGGGAATAATGGCATGTCAGGCTATCAGATGCCTTTCATTTTCAGGAGAATCTCTTTGGGGGGAATCATACAGTGAAATCAACAATTACAACAACAGGACGCGCTAAAATATCCTATTAAACTCAGATTAAGGGCTTCATATTTGCTTTGCCCATAACTGGAAAACGAACGAAGAAGCTACTAGCTGTATTTTATCTGTCCGTGGCTCATTAGGAGAGCCGCCGGTATGCATGGTAACGGCCTCGCCATCCAACCAGGGTCTGCCACTAAGCAAACGAATGAAATTAATAATTCATGCGTATTACTTGTACTTCCAGAGCAGGCAAAGGAAAATTACAGGAACTCCATAAGACTGCTGCCCTTGGGTGTGGTGGAATCTCTATGGTGTAATTGATGAGATGTCTTATTATGACAACAGTTGACAAAGATGTTTTGGTTAAGAGACTATAAAGGGAAAAGGGGGCATTTAAGGTAACTGCTGCTGTAGTAATGCCTAATTGGGGATATTTATATTTAATTAGCAGACACTATTGCCTAAAGTAATGTACATCTCAAAAAGCACACAACTGTCAGACAGTTCAGTACATAGACTGGGGCTCATTCTGTTGACCCTGGGATTTAAACCAGCAACCTTCTGATCACAGGCATGACATCCTAACCCACTGAGCCACACAATGCCCCCCATAGAATCTGTAGAAGTATAATCCAGGAAAGTTCAGATAAACGCATAAGCCCATTCATCCATCCATCCATCCATTTTCTGTACCCGCTTGTCCTATGCGGGGTTGTGGGGGGCCAGATCCTATCCTAGGCAGAAGGCGGTAAAATAACCGAGACAGGGCATCAACCCATTGCAGGAGGGCGCACACACACGCACACACACACACACACACACACACACACACACACACACACACACACACACACACACATCTGTACAAGCACACAGATCTGTACATATAGCTTTGTGGGGACCATCCATTCATTTCTATGGGAAAAACTCAAATTTCAACTATGACAACCTTAACCCTACCCAGCCCTAAACTTAAGTAACCAAACAAAATACAGTAAGAGACTTTTGGCATTTTTAGTTATTTGATTGCAGTCACAGATTTTTATAAAATTGAGTTTCCGCACAACATCAAAAAAGGTCCCCACAAAATCAAAGAAACAGGCTTTTATCACATTGTGGGAATTTTAGGGCCTCACAATGTAATATACAGCTCTGGAAAAAATTAAGAGACCACGGCAACGTATTTAGTGTCACTTATTTCTCAGTTTATGGGAATGTTTCTTTTTGCAAATCCAGCCAGGCTCTTCCCTGCTTGTCATTGATTAGGACCTTCTTCCTTTATGGGTCTTTAAGGGCTTGAAGGTCACTTGAGGTCATCCTCAGATTTATGAGGCACATTAAAATGTCACTTCTGTCCTGTACCTGGTTAGTTTTGGTCATTCCCAGTGTCTCCTGCTTCACCTTATTCTTGTTACTGCTGTCTTAGAAACTTTGAGCCTGGAAGCAGCCTGCTGCTCAGCGTAGCTTCTGCCAGCTGAACCAGGATTGAACCAGGATTTAAGAATACAGATTTTTAAAAAGCACGGGCTGTTGGGTTGAACGTGAAGTGCACAGACGAAACCCCACGACAACACAGGGGGAACACGCAACCTCCATGCACATGGAATCGGGACAGAGACTCAGAGATCAGATGTATGAGGCTACAGTGCTAACCACTGTGCCAGAAAACCACCCAGTGTAGCTTAAACAAACAAATAAATAAACAAATAAGCATCTTTTGGACACTTCTTCCGAGCCCCTGATAGAATGACTGAAGAGGTATGTAGCACCTGACAGTCAACAGCTTGTAGCCTGTGTTAAACCAAAAATAAGCATGTGCACAGCTTCTGCGAGATGCTTTGATTAATCTGTTTGCACGGCACAGAGGGAGAGCCAGTGCAGTGTAACTGAGAAGCGGGAAGAGCGCCATCTGTAAGGAAGCGTTCCGGAATCTCGCTTGGATGCATCTTTCTTCTGCGTCTTTTTGTTTACTTTATTTTTCCTTTTTCAAGAGAGGAGCCATCGGCAGAAGTAGCTACAAACGGCGATGTACATAAACACAAAACTACATGGAATTCCCCAATGGTGTGGAACATGGAGAAACTGAGAGGAGTAATCGGGGATTTTAAGGAAGCACTGAGGACCAGCTGAGAACAAAGCAGAGAAGAATGTGTCAAGCTTAGTCACCTGCTGTCACCCCTCCTCCCTGCATGCAGGCAGTTGGTGGGTGTGGGGGGAAGGTGTGGGGGGGTGGAGCCTCACCTCTGGAGCTTGTGGCACCAGCTGCAGTTGAAGCCGATCTGGGACGTGATGCAGGGGCTGCAACTCGTGAACTGGAGACAGGCTGGGGGGGGGGGGGGGGGGGAGAGTGGAGCTGTTCTTAGAGAACATTAGATCATAACAAACATATTAATGCACTT
>JAODJX010000083.1:15843900-15854094 GCA_026776945.1 Isichthys henryi
CCCAGGCGGGGATTCGAACCCGGGTCCCAGAGGTGTGAGGCAACAGTGCTAACCACTGCACCACCATGCCGCCCCTGTGCAGATACATACCTACGATAAAGTCTGATTTATCAATGACACACAATTAGACAGTAAAAACAGTAACTAATAATAAAGTAAGTCAGTTATTTAAAAGGGGGTTACTTGGACACAAAGACTATGATACCGCAACAGTCGATCGGATAACCTGAATGACTAGCGGGTAGGTAGCATAAACAGCGGCGTGAGATTGCACCACATGCACATTATCTCTAGGCAGATCATTTTGCAACAGATTACAGCGCCAATTCAGTGCTACCTTTAACACCTATGTCATCAATGGAATCGTGTTTTACTCAGCTACCAATGGTAATGAGTGTTTTAAAGAGACAAGGTAAAGAGACAAACCAGGAAAAGCTAGTATGGTGATGCTAAGATATTGAAAACTGGATTATGAAAAAAAAGAGATGAAGAGATCAAGTAGTATTTTGATGGCTGGAATCATTCACTAAAATCATTTTCCAGCCAGCTGACTAAACACTGACTTTAAAGAAAAGTTTTTTTGAATACGAGTCTGTTCACTTTTGAAATCCATTTTGGACAGAATCGCTGGATTCCTCCAGGATTATGAGAACGATTTACTGCGGTGATAATTGCCTTTAGGGTGTGGCTTAAATTAGATTTGCGTGGATACTCATGCAAGAGGCCTTGCACCAAGGCCTTTATCCCAACATGACACATAAGAACAACATGAGTTATGTTCTAAGGCGAGAGAAAGGGAAGTAAGCAGGAAGTATGAGAGAGGGAGACAGCAAGTATGAGAGAGGGAGACAGCAAGTGTGAGAGAGTAAGACAAGAAGTATGAGAGAGGGAGACAGGAAGTGTGAGAGAGGGAGACAGGAAGTGTGAGAGAGGGAGACAGGAAATGTGAGAGTGAGACAAGAGTATGAGAGAGGGAGACAGGAAATGTGAGAGAGGGAGACAGCAAGTGTGAGAGAGGGAGACAGGAAGTGTGAGAGAGGGAGACAGGAAGTATGAGAGAGGGAGACAGGAAGACGAAAATCACCTCCTTGTACGCAAACACAATCCTTCCATTGCTGTGTAGTGTGGCCTGGAAGGTGAAGCTTCCTAGATTGTAGTTGTCTTGGAGATGGACATGGTCCCACTGGACCACCAAAGCCGTGCCTAGGGGATGACAATTGGGCCAATCAGAACATCTGCCACAGTTAAGATTCTGACGGGACGTTTCGAGTCAGCCTGTGTGGTGTTCATACTGGGGACTAAGACTGGGCCAGCGAGCTGCCGGGGATGATCTTAAAAAATAAAAATACCAATATTCAAAACATGTCAAACTGGGATTTAAGTTCAAGGCCTAGAAGAGGATCTGTAACAGGTAAGTTTTTGAGTAACGAATCACAATCGTCCTGGAGGATGGACCAGTGATGAACTGTGACATACAGGACATTACAGGGGTAGCGTGGTTGCCGTTGACAACATTAGCAGCTACACTGGCTTTGTCCTGTCACCTCTCAGGCAGCCATAAACTTAAGCACCGGTGCAAAGCTTGGTTTAAATTATCCCTGTAAACCTACTTATTATGCATGAAGTGAAGGTCCGTTACCCATACCACAGTCCCAACTAGGCAGTCACCCACAAAAGACCCACCCGTCATAGGTATAGGCGTGACCATCACTTTCATTTGTACTTTGCCATTTATATGTTCAGCTGTATGGCTGAACTAAGACCCCCACTAACTACTCAACAGGCCACGAAACGCTAGCGAGATAATTGGACATTAAACCACTGCCGTGAAAGAGGGCATAAAACAGGAAACCTTATCACCCTCCACCCCAAATATACTATTTATGAAACGGAGACTTGGAGCTCAGTTCTCAAATATTCTTCCTTTATCTGCGTTTATCGATCCCTGGAGTTGTGGCATGTATATTCTCTCTTTATCTGCATCAGTCGATCCCTTCAGTTCTTGCATGGTTGCAGTAGGCTGTGATAAAGCAATTAAAAAGGATTTTAAATGAATAAATGATCTCAAACTCATTTTGTAGAAAAAATGTGAAAATGGAATAAATGCCACAAACTGCGGTGGCTGCATTTATGTGAGATCTATCTGCTATGTATGGCTGTAGGAGATGTGGCCTATGGTATATATGCTTATAAGAACCTCAGCTAATTGGCCTATGGTATATATGCTTATAAGAACCTCAGCTAATTGGCCTATGGTATATATGCTTATAAGAACCTTGGCCAATTGGCCTATGGTATATATGCTTATAAGAACCTTGGCCAATTGGCCTATGGTATATATGCTTATAAGAACCTCTGTCAATTAGCCTATGGTATATATGCTTATAAGAACCTCGGCCAATTAGTCTATGGTATATATGCTTATAAGAACCTCTGTCAATTGGCCTATGGTATATATGCTTATAAGAACCTTGGCCAATTGGCCTATGGTATATATGCTTATAAGAACCTCGGCCAATTGGCCTATGGTATATATGCTTATAAGAACCTCGGCCAATTGGCCTATGGTATATATGCATATAAGAACCTCTGCCAATTGGCCTATGGTATACATGCATATAAGAACCTCTGCCAATTGGCCTATGGTATATATGCATATAAGAACTTTAGCCATTTGGCCTATGGTATATATGCATATAAGAACCTTGGCCAATCGGCCTATGGTATATATGCTTATAAGACCTTTGGCCAATTTGGCCTATGGTATATATGCATATAAGAACCTTGGCCAATCGGCCATAACTCCCGGCTGTTCAGGGATGCTGTGTATCATAAGTGAACTGCATTTGTATCACAGGTGGCTTTGTGACGTCCCTCTCGCCCTCGCCCCCCCCCCCTCCCCACTCCAGCATCCCCACACCCCCACTGGTCTCATTTTTCATACGAGGCATCGCTTTATGAAAACAATTACCCTTTTTTTCTAGTGTTACAATCTGATGTGGAACTACATGTTAAGGTTCCGGAAATTCTACCTTTCGCAAACCATTCATTAAACACAATATTTATTATCCTTGCAGCACTTAAAATTACACATTAATTTTGTTATAAAAAAATAAACACTAAAGGCCACTCTGGGAATTGTAGAGCAAACAGTGCAATTAAAATATGCAATTATACCTATAAAGATCTAACAAAAAATGTGGCTGTAATTACCATAAATCCTCTGATCCAGATGGAACATTCTGGTAGATGGCATTCCCTATTTTGGCACTTACCATTGTCGAAGTAGATGACTGTGGAGTTCCGGGACAAGCTGGGGTCAAAGTTGGCCATGAGCGGGGCGATGTATTGGGTGGCGGTCAGCATGCGGTGCACCACGTCGCCCATGTAGATGAACCCTAGCAGACAGGGGGCAGCAGACCTTACAGAAAGCAGATTGTTCTGGCTGACATTTAAATCAGGGGTGATTCTACGAGCACAATTGTTCCCTTTGTCCCCAGATGAGCTTCCATGCACATTGCAGCAGTCCCAGAAAGGGTCCCTGAGGAACACCAGAACTGGCTTCAGGGAACCGTCCTCCTCATACGCTATTAGTCCAGGTGCTGGCTAATTGAACAATTCTAGAAGATTGAAAAGATTCAGAATGAAACAACCAAAGAATGGAAAAGATAATTTCTCCTGATCCTGATAACACAATGAAAAGAAACATTTCAATTAAAATTCCATTCAGCAAACAAAGCTGCCGCTCAGTGCTTCGTCGTACAGAGACATCATGGCCTACAGGGTTAAGACTTAAACCCCTGAGGTTCGTACCTCATACAAATACTTATTCACCTGCCCTGTCCCATATCACAACATAAGCTGCAGGAAATGACACATTGAGTTTAAGTAAGTAATACAATGGATTTAAGCACTGAATATTTCCATAAGCTATCTGTAATTAAAAAGGAAATCAGAGGTGTTGAGGCATGGAGCGGAAATATGAGGTTTATCGCTAGTGGTGCACTATTGTGGATATTTTGACTATTTCCGATACCTGATATATTTTTGTGCAATACATTAGATTAGAACTTCATGAATCCCAGAGGGAAATTCTTCTTAATTAATATAGCTGATAACTGGGTAGCTTGTGCAGCGTTACGTCAATTTTTATCGTCTGTGGAAATTGAAAGACTGATCCCTGAACCAGATTTAATAATAAATTATAAACATGTTGTGGGCCAGTACTTTGAGGCCTTTTGTAAATGGTGAATAAGCTGACAAAATCCTTCATCCTCCACTACAAAAAAAGGCTGCTCGTCCAATGTGACCATTCCCAATATCACACTAGTTATATCATTAGTTCTGGTGCTGCTAACTTTGACTGTTTACAAAAGTCTAAATGTTGCCTGGCAGTATCATGCAAGACAGGCACATTCAGTATCTTGATCTTTAACAAAGCTTAGCTGAAACTGGGATGTTACCTGATATATTGTGCAACCCTATTTGTTTATGGTGCTGCAGGATCCACAGACAAGGTCAGACATATAACATCGGGTGACAAGAGCTTTAACTGTGTTACGTGCTGACTAGACACACCAGACTCCATGGCTAGATTACAGCACCTGACATTCGCTTCACACACCGCGGTGTAGACTGTCGGCATATGCAGCATCAACTGGCTTCCTGACATGCCCCCCCCCCCCAGGAGAATTACAACCCCATTAATTCATATTAGCTTCTTGTCAGACTGCGTCACATGCAGGAGCGAGAGATCAAGGAGTGATTTAGCTGCTACAGAGGCCGTGATCTGCACAGAGTGAAATTAGGTGATACTCCATCACATGAATGGAGGAGGAGGGGCTGAGGGCAGCGTGACGCGGTGTATAGTACTGTGCGGTGCAGTGCAGGCATACAGAGGGACCAACATATATATTATATATTTTGAATTGATGCGTGAGAGAGGAAGGGGCACTGCGGCGGCCAATCAGATTTCAGCTGGGCCCAGTACCCCAGTGGCCGCGCCCCTATTCATGCCCCTGAATAGTACAGTAGTAATACACTAACAAGGTGAACATATGCTACCCCTTTCGTGAGAATTAGTTTTACAGTAATACACGACACAAATGATTGCAGCCATTGTTGCCCCATGCTAGAGATGGACACCCCCCCTCTCCAAACCCAGTTCTGAGAGAATTGTCACTTCAGCTGGGTGACCTGGTTAATCAAACCCCAAGCCAACAGGGTAGCATGAGTTCTGGGCTGTGGAAGGGCTAGCAGGTTGGGACCTCACAACCATGTGATTCTCAATAATGAGCAATAGATCATTACTACATGCTGTCTCTTTCCAGGGAGGGTAGGATGAAACAGATGGGGGTGTCAGGGGAAGAAGTTAGATGTGCTGATATACAGTCATTACAGAATGAAAGCAGAATAATATTGGGAATGGCTTCACTTATCTTGGTGTGGTCTGTTAAACCAGATCCCATATAAATACACCCATATAAACAACATGCAGGAACAGGTGGTGGGGAGTGACCCCACCCTGATACTGTTACCTATCATAGTTCTCCTGTGATGCACCCATTTCCTCGACCTCCACACTGGCCCTGTCTCGCTTGGGCTAGTTTTGAAAGCAGCATAACCATGTTTGAGGCAGAGAACATGTTCAGAAACGTTTATAGACACTTTAATGTCTGGTTCAGGTGGACTAAACCACAACAATAACTTATACACTGAGATATACTGAACAGAGACTCAATGATGCCCACGAGGTCAAAGGTTGAAAAAACATGCTCCCTTTTCCGTAGCTAGCAAAGATCCTAATGGTCACCAAAACTAGGAATGGATCTGATTGCCCTCAACACAAGGTGGTGAGCCTTATCCACCCAGCTGACTTATGATCCCAACCTGAGAAGGTAAAGAATGAGTGGATACCTTCAGCAAGCAGTACTAATATGCTACTGTTAACAGGGTCTAGTCATCTATCTATCCACCAACTTATGAAACACAGGGTCGGTGGGGTCAGGAAGACACCCTGGACAGGATGCCAGTCCATTATAGGACACAAGGCAGGGGGACACTCTGCATGCAATACATCACAGTGCAAATACAAAAGGAGCAATTCAAAGATAACATCTCAGCAACAGGCTCTGGAAGGAACCTCACGCAAACACAGAAGCAAACAGAGCGGAAGTAGGTTTCGAACTTCCAACCCTGAGGGTATAAGGTGACAATGCAGGGTCCGAGCCACTGTGCAGCCTCAGTTCATGTGCTTGGATAAATAAACAAAGCTGAAATATATCCACGCAGCGACATCCCTCCAGACGAATCCGCACAGGCACACGACACACTACTCGATGTTTACCAGGGGGTTTGTGTAACGACAGCCATTTATAAAACTGCAAACATTAGTCATCCATCCGACATGGGGGTAGATTAGCAGAAATGCTAACACGAGTACGGAAATAACACTATGTATAATAGGGCAGGAGACACAAGCTGCACAGAAAAAGCAGAATGCTCAGCAGTGACTTCTCGCTGCTGACGTCAAGCCTTTGCTGTCTTCCGGAACGTTCCTCTCACCATCGGAGAGGCTGTAGAGGCTCTGAGGGGGATAACAAGCTGAAGGGCTGTGGTTGTGAATGGCAGCAGTGATCGAAACATAATTGTCCCCGAACTGCTCACCGAGAAGGTAGTTTCTAAAGGGCAAGGCAACTCATAGAAGCCAATCAACAACGTTTCATGGCATCGTATGTCTTCACAAACAACAGATGGTCTGGGGAAGGTGCTCTCGTTACTGTAGATGTTACGCATCTGACTCCCCAGCCGAGTTCAGACACCAGCGATAAATCCTACAGAAGGAGCTCGACCGGGAACGGCCATGACTGCGTTTGTTTCTTCGGCTCAATTCTTTTCTGTTCTCCGGCATGCTCACTGACCCTGCTCTTCCCCACCCACTCTCCTTCTGGGAGTGTCACGCACAACCATCTCTAGGGTTTACAGAGAATGGTCCGAAAAAGGGAAAACATCCAGTGAGGGATGCTTTCACTCAGACCCTGAGATCAGAGCCCATAGCCCATGGAAGACCGTGGTAACTTCTGGTACAACATGGTAGCCCTTTCCATTACCCAATGCTAATTTTCTGTATCTCCTCTTGTGCTGACACCAAAATGGCCACCCTCTGCTTTTGTCCTTCTCTATCTCCACTCCTAGCCCTGAAAGAAACCCTCATTCTTCCTCCATGCCATGAGATTCGGCTTATTGTCCCACCTGGACCTACTTTAAAGATCTGAAGGACTTGGCTCGGTGACATCGGGTACACAACGAGATGGCTATTAAGTCAGGGAGATCACAAGTAAGGAAAATGTCAGACAGGACCCTGGAGGCCATAACGACCTCCATGAATCTGATCGTTGTTCCAGTTCATCAGGGATGCAGATTGGTCAGCCTTCCACGCAAGCTGCTCATGGACCTAATCTGTCCCTCCAATGCACATACACCCATACACATAGACACGCTGGAAAACTGTACAGGATCCCCCCCAAAAAAGTTCCAGCATTCTGCTGCAGTGCTAATTGGTGAGTCTTGTTGTGTAATAGTTCTGTGGAGCAGGGTTACTGAGCTGGCTTCCACTTCAAAAAACAAATATGTAAAAGAAAAAAAACAGAAGTGTTTCCAGTGAATTTCTCTGCAGACATGGGGCTATAACTCACATAACAGAAGATAAGAGTTATCGGAGTCTCCGGGGTCAGACATGCAAGCTGTGGTATGCATAGGACACCCCGTCGTGACAGTAACAGTGTGACAGTAACAGCGCCGCCCTGAAGGACAGACATTAAAATGAAAAGCTGTTTGTTCATTAATCAGTTTCGATTAAAAGGCATTGAGGGGCTTTCAGCAGCTTTTGTTCGGGACAGGAGGGCAGAAATACTGGATCTGACTCGTTTCACCGTGACGTGTGATCAGCTCAACCAGTCTGACACTTGACCCCCCCCCTCCAAGATGGGACATATAAAAAAAAAGAAGAAAAAAAATCATATTCCAATGTACTTGTTCTCTTCACAAATGGCAAATAAACTTCAGGGGATTAAACTTGTGACTGAAAGGTCACTAGGTCATCTCCTTCAGGGTGGGGGGGTCGTATGCTTCAAGCAAGGGCTTATTTTGTTGGTAATCATATCCAGATGCATTACTGACTGATGCGTCATCATCACGAGTCACTCTAGCAGGGAGGAAGAGAATTGGCTCGGCAGAGATAGTATAACATTGATGGAGGGGTAGGAACTGCTGTCTGTCAAGCGTGGAGCAGACGGGAGTGGGCCAGCCCCCGCTTGGAGGTAATGATCTGACGGTGAGGCAGGCTGGATGTCCCATCCAGAAATGGCTCCCAACACGGAATCTGTGCATTCCATCAAATCCTGCTCCCTGTCTCTCTTTCACTCTCCCAGTCCGTCTGTTTCTCTCCATCTCCCTCTTCATCGGCCTCCCCCACCAGTCCATCTGTCTCTTTCGGCCGTATCCATCTCTCCCGGCATCTCGAACGTGCATAGGCAAGGACAGGCAAGTGCATGTAAACGCACGAGAATCAAAATCTCAGAAATGCACACACACACGCACACATAAACGCACACACACCGGCAAAGAGGAAGAGCTACGCGAAGACTGTGGGATCCCCGGCGTTCCCGGTGAACTCCCCAGCCACGCTGACTACCGGCTAACCGCAGCGATGATGAAGACAGTGGCAGTCGTCCGACAGCACTAAGGATAACAGGCAGGCGCTCAATACCCCTTAGAGCAGTGCGCCTCGCTGGAAGCAACCTCATTCATTAAGTGTACGGCCTCTCCATCTGAGGGTAGGACATGACCGGAATGGATCAGAATTAGTAACTACCTTCTCAGTGATCAGAACCACTGGGGGCTCAGGAGAGAGCCAGGCTCCAGATGTTGTTTGCTTACATGCTGGAAAAATAAAGTCAGGGAAGATTCTTAGTGGCCAACAGTAAATTTTGTGTTTGTCGTTTTGGCAGTTAATAAAGGGCTATAATCATGGCATTTTGCCCAGCATCCCAAACAGCGAATGTCCTGCCTTGTGTCCTGTGCTGTCCAAGATAATCTCTAAGGGCCCCCACAACTATGCACTGGACAAGTTGGAAGGTTGATTTACATGTAGTTTATTAGTTTTTATTAAAAACCAGATGATGTGTATAAGAAATTCGCATTAATGTCTCAGACAGACAGCGGACCAGGAACTTCCCGGTAGCCAAAAACAGAGGTAAGCCCATAATAATGGGGTCAAACAGAAGACTATCTAGAGTTACCAAGCCATATGTTGAGGATAGCAAGCAGAGGAAAACAATACAAATAAGTGCAGACAATACAAATAAGCAGGTGATTGGCTCCTCAGAAAGCAATTTTCCTGATTGGCTATGCTCCATTGAGGTACCCGCCCACCCCACTATGTGCAAGGCAGCCCCTGTTCCATCTTAAACACTCAGCCTTTCTGCGTGATTGGACTGGAAGGAGGAGGTTGCTAGGAGAGGTGCCTCTCAGTCAGAGGAATCCGCATTGCCGGTGGTGTCCAAAGGCATCATTACTCTCTTCCCATCGAGCCTCAGAGTGCTTTGAGACACTTGTGGCTGAAGCCAAAAGCCTCTTGTATACTTCATCAATTTACTGTTTAACAGACACTTTCATTCATGCTGTGAAACCCCAACTGCTTGTACATTCAGGATACAATCCGTCTCAAAGGTACAACAACGGTGTCTTTTCCGGGACTCCTGGGAACCTCTTGGTCACAAACCCCATGGTCTCTTTTTGCGGTCTCTCTGTTCATTAACGGACTATCGATCTCTGGCGTGATCTCGCCATGGCTGTAGAGTCAACGAGGTGTAAAAATCACAAAGCTAAAGCACATTTTTATGAAGCAGCCATTGAGCTGTGCTTGGAGGGGGCCTCCCGGATTTTGGGGGGGTCCCAGAAAATGCTACCGAATACAGAAGTGGACAGAGGAATACAGAGGAATATCTTCTGTCAACTTTCCCCAACTTCCTCCTTATCAAGCCCTGGGTTCGTTCCAGGCTATTGTCCATCTTAAACTTCATCGACCGGTGAAACTAAAATGCTAAATGGCCCATTATGGGTATTCATCCACAGCATCCAGTGTTACATCGTGTACCTTAAATGCTAAATGGCCCATTATGGGTATTCACCTGC
>JAODJX010000083.1:15870203-15888312 GCA_026776945.1 Isichthys henryi
TGGTGAAGACGTTGGTGGAGATGAGTGTGGTGATGGTGAAGACGTTGGTGGAGATGAGTGTGGTGATGGTGAAGACGAGGCGGAAAACGCCTTTGATGCTAGTAGAAGCGATGGTGATGATTAAGAGGATGGTGATGATGGTGCTGATTGTAATGGTAGCGAGGATGAGTGCAGGTTGTGGTGATCACGATGTTAACATGGATGATGATCATGTGGGTGGCGATGATGATAATTGTAAGGACGGCGATGAAGACTAGTGGTAGTGGTGATTATGGATGGTGGTGATCATGTGAGTGGTAATGATGATGCGGATTGTAATGGCTGGCGGTGGTGAGGGAAAAGGTCATGTGGGAGACGATGATGGTTATTTCGTCGCTGCCGTTATCAGTGATGACGCCGACCATTGTGATGATGACAGAAGTTAGTATACAAACATGAGAGACAGGCTTTACTCTATGAGAAGCCAGATGGCCAATAAACATTGCATGTGGTCTTGGGATCCTGTTTTTTTTTTTTTTTAGAGAATGTGCTGTTGGATCCTTGAGACAGAACTGAACCGAAACATTTTGCCTGAAAAACGGGTGAAGATTAAAGCCAAAAGTTACTCTATATGATGTCAGAAAAAAAGCAGATCATGATCATTAGGGGCACACAGTGAGGGGTGAGAGATTCCTCCAGAAGGTGGGCTGCAGATGAACCACCCAGAGAAAGTGTGATGATGAAAGGACACCCGGCAGGGTGGTGTAAAGACCAGGCTTTTGATTGAAGGCTTAGATTTCTTTTTGGAAAGAAAGCAAAAAAGTGAATGTTCGGTATTTGCACCTTTATGTCTGATTCTTCTGTTTTTTTTTATATATACTAGTTAGCAGCACATTGTTTGCATAAAGCACCCAAGACAGAGACCTCGAGGATCCTTTAGAAGGAATGCCAGCAAGCAGTGGATAGGAAATCACACTTTGCTGACAACCTTGGAATTTGATTGGTCAGGCCAGTGTCATGTGGTGCTTAAAGTGGTCGTCTGCCTTTTATTTAATGGATGTATGGGGGATTAAGCGATGGTGCACAGCCCCAAGAAAAGACCATATCAACATGGGTGACCCTCATGAGACTCCTAGTAAGCATGAAGGGTCCTGCTATTGGACTGCTGAACTTTGGCAAGAAAAACTGCCATCTGAAGTAAAACTGTAAAAAACTTGAAATCCATTTAAACTGCTAAGTAAAATGTAAGCATTGTCCCATTATTTTTAGTATTTTCAAGCAATATGAATAATTCAAATTTTTTATGTAACCTTATTACATAATACTGCCATGCAGCTATTTGTACCTGCAAACAAATTTGAACTGGAAATTTTTGACAAATACTTGCTCTTGTTTTAACACATTGTCTAGGGAAACATTTATCAAACAATTCAAGAAATTGTGCCACAATTTCATACCTCTATCTGAGAGCTGTTATCACCATCCAGTACTGGCAGAAGCCCGGGGAAGCGATCATCATCTGTCCCATCCTGGTCTTGGCTTGAGTCTGGGTCCTGGTCTGGGTCCTGGTCCAGACTGGCCCGATTACTCTCCATGGATCTGGGTGGGGGCAGCCACCTCCTCCATCTGTGACTATAATGCCGTATGTCCACCAAAGGCCCCTCTTCCTCCTGGTGTGGTCTCTGCAGATACGTGTAGAGGACCCCTGATGGAGGATAGAGGCACTAAGGTCAGGAGGTCTTAGCCATGAACGAGGTCAGGGTGTATAGCTTGGGCTGAGGCCTGGGGGCGTGGCTCTAAGGTATGGGCATGTAGCTTGGGCTGAGGTCTGGGGGTGTGGCTCTAAGGTACGGGCATGTAGCTTGGGCTGAGGTCTGGGGGTGTGGCTCTGACTAAGGTATCGGCATGTAGCTTGGGCTGAGGCCTGGGGGCGTGGCTCTGACTAAGGTATGGGCATGTAGCTTGGGCTGTAGTCTGGGGCGTGGCTCTGGCTAAGGTATGGGCATGTAGCTTGGGCTGAGGTCTGGGGGCGTGGCTCTGACTAAGGTATGGGCATGTAGCTTGGGCTGAGGCCTGGGGGCATGGTTCTGACTGAGATCAGAAATTGTCAGATTGAATGAGGTACGAGGACATGGTTGTCAGAACAGCCAGGTGGTGTAGGTACCCCCCAAGGGTAGGGGGAGCTCTTCCTGTACTTACATCTTCATTTAGAGCAGGAGCAGAAAATCATCTCCAGAAAGGGCCGTTGCGTATTTAAGTTTTTGCTGCAACTCCATAATTAGATTAGTAATTGGAGGACTGATTGGCTGAAGAGTTCTCAGACCTGGGTTTGAACAGCTGACCTTAAGGATTTCCCAAAAACCTGCATACACACCGGCCCTTTGTGGATAGGATTGCCTACCCCAGATTTAGAGGACACCTAGACCATTGTACGTAGCTGTGAAGCCATGCGGTACGGGTATTGCATCATTAAAAAAAACAGGACATCCGGAGGTACAATGGCAGCAAAGCCAGTAAACTCCTTCCTTGAATCGGGATCAAAGAATCTGCTGAAATGCTGGCATCCCCCCACAGCCTAGATAAGTGCCCCTGGATCAATCTTCCCAAGCACAACCTGGCACCAACACTCACACACCCCCCATCCCCAGGTAACACAGCAGTTGATACGGCCCCACGTGCAGCAAGTTGACATGGCCATTCCCCACTAGCAGAGATCCGTGGTTACCTCTTCTCCGTCCCATTAATGCTGTTCACAAAGCGTATTAACAAAGTCATCCAGCTGAGTTTATGGCTCCCTATATGCTGGCCTAGATCTTTTGTCCTGGCTATTAGTGCCTCTTTGATCCATGGAGCAAACAGGAAGCTTCGAGGAGAGACAAATGATTGGTTGAAATCCAGAAGCCTGTCAACACAGTTGTACAGTTCCATGGTGGAGGGAGAGACCTGGCTGTTATTGACACAGCACCCCTCACTGTTGACACATTCACACCCGCTGCTTTCTATGCGCTGACCTGCTCTGCTAGCTGATTGGCCAATTCCCAGGTCATGTGACACAGATTAGCCAACAGGTATATTTTTCACTACACATCCCAATTCTACGCGCAAGTTATTGGCGCTCATGCTGGAATGCCATTCCAGGCATGTTACAGAACTTTCATGTTACAGAAGTCTTCTGACTTTGCAAAGTTCAAGCCATGAGAAATATTATACAGAAGGTGAGTGAGCGAATCAAAACAGTCAGAAAAATACAAGATTTGGTTTGAATCAATATGGGTTAAAATTAGCAAAATAAAACGAAAAAAGCCAGACTTTACTTTGGCTGAAATGGCATCTTCTACCACTCCCGAATGAAGGATCCTTTGGGGTGATTTCTAGAAGATCTAGACGCAGCATGCATACAGATATTGCCCACGGAGGACGGCCTGCGGCATTTGGTGACCAGGTTCCTCAGAAATGGTTCTGACTCGATTATTGGGTTGGCAGGATGCCACGAGGGACAGGGAGGAAAGGGTTTGAACTTCTCCTCGCACACGTTCGACACATGGACTAGAAGGAGAAACGATGAGGCAGAGGAAGATTTAAGGGGGAAAAAAAGAGAAACATCCATCTTTCAGCAAAAAAAACAATTAAAAGTGATTAAAAGTAAGTGCTGGAACATGGGAAACTCTAAAGGCCATTTTTCAACGCCGTCGCTGTTTGTCAGGTTTGGCATTAAAAGAAAAATCGATGCATTGGCTTAAAAAGGAACAGCGTTGCTCAGCCATCCCCCCCCCCCCTCTTATGTTACCACATAATGTTCCGGCCTTCTCTGACTGCTAAGACCTCACTCTTGTTGATGTTAAACCTATGAAATAAATCAGGACTGGCCAATCCCACCCTTGCCTTCTCCAGGTATAATGGGGAGCCCAAAAGCCTGGCCAGATGGTTCTGACCCAGTAGCGGTCTTAGTCTTTACTGGAAGCCTGTTCTGGAGTGTAGAAGGCAGAGACTACAGGGCGAGGTCATTGTTTCTTCCTTTTATCAACCTTTTATTAAAAAGGATGGGCATCCCCCACCTGGTAACATATCCATGGAGACCCGACCTTAAAGAGACTGCAGCAACCAGCATGGTGATACAATCTGCTTTTCCCAGAAGTCTGACTGTAAATATCTGAGGAGGTCACCTTACCGTGCCCTCAGAGGATGCTCTGAGGAGCAGGGTGATGAAGCCAACAGAGGTGTCAGCTGGGAGCATCGGGGGTCAAGAACTGCGGTGAAATGGGGTCAGTTCCCTCCCAGGCTCTCACCCTGAGCCTTGGATCCATGGACAATTAGGTACGTGATGCCACAAGGAGTCCAAGCTGGGGAGACGGATCTTCTAAGTACATTTTAATTACTTCTGTTGCCCCCTTAGAAGATGGTGCCCTTGGCAGCTGCCTACATCACCTACAGCACTGTTTCTGAACCCGGTCCTTGGGGACTCCCAGGTGGTCCACATTTTTGCTCCCTCCCAGTTCAAAAATATGGACTGTCTGGCAGGGAGCTGGGAAGGAGCAAAAACTTGGACCACCTGGGGGTCCCCAAGGACCTGGGTCAAAAACACTGGCCTATAGGATTTATCAGCCCTACCACAAGACCACCATCATTTTAGCCAAGAGGGTCCTCTCTCCTGGGTGGTTTCTGAGTCGAATCCAAGTATCATTACTCAGGATGGGTGGGCGGGAAGGGGGGGACATGGTGTTCTTCCACGTGAAGGGAGCTCCTGTTAGTATGTCAAGGATGGGGGGCAATTTGGGGAGGGCTTAAGTCTCGGCTTTCCTGGACCAAACGGTGCACCGGATTCTGGAGGTACTAGTGGTGGGTGAAAAGCTCCATAGGTAGGAAGGGGCCCAAGGATGGTGTGCTGGAGCTCCAGTGAGGTATCAAGGGCTTGGCTGAAATAAGTTTGCCCAGGGTAAGGTGAGCCCAGTTCACTCTGAGTGACGTTTGGTGGGGGGGCGCATACATGGAGAAGCATCTTGATTTACAGTGTCAGGACCTTGAGGAGGACAGCCCGCAGTGAATGTAGTTCCCCGGGGGGGGGATCTGACTGGCCCTTTGTTGCAGCCCCCCGCGCTCCCCCACCGAGACAGCCTTCAATATCCACAAGCCAGGGTGTCCCAGGGGAAGCACAGTGAGCTTTAAGTAAAAAGACACTCTACTCTACCCCTCCGATTCTATTAGGACTGAATCCCTGGCAGACAGATTTCTGATTCCACAGTGGCAGGATCATAGCTGTACGGCTAATGACAACTGGCCATTAGACAGAAAAAGTCATTTAATATATGGGCACGATGAGGGGGTGGAGTCAGGTGGTCTTGTGGTGAGGGGGGAGGTCAGGCGACAAGCACAATATTTCACTTCACCAGTCCCATATTACCAATTAACTGGCACACCTTAATGACTGACCTCGCACCCAGCAAAAGCCTCTTTCCAAGACCCCTGATCGCCTCCCTGTTTCCTTTGTGCTGACGCCACAACCTTCCTGTTTTCCTGCTTCTCCACAGTTTCATTATATTTCTCCATTCCTGCCAAAAATCAACTCCTTCCTCCCATCCCTGTGTCACAAACTTCCCCATCACGACTGTATTACAATATAATTTACTAAAATTCAGGGGTGCGCCAGCTGGAGTCTTTAATATTTTGTGGCCAAGACAAAGTGTCCTTTACTTGACAGCAGTTCCTCCCAATCAGTTTCTGCTGGTATTTAATGCCCCGGTAAAATCCAACCTTCCATAAAACCCCTGGATGCTCCCAGCTTTTAAGGAGGGCAGCCTCTGCCAAACCCAATGACCAGGAACCCAACTAAACCATTTCATAACTGAGTGGGGTGCACGCAACAGGTGCTAAGGGAGACTGTTGCTAACGGCGACGGCACTAATATTGAGGACCGTGATTCTCTCCAGCAGGTGGTGAACAAACGCAGCTTCTGAATAACCTGAACATTTCATTCAAAAGAGTCACAGTTCAGACACGAGGTGCTCTGCGGACTTTCTGACCTGGACAGCTGAATGTCCCAGAGAGACTCCTGTCAATCAGAAGCCAGAAATAAAGAGGAACCGGGGATATATTCTCACAGGGAAACCCCTGGCAGTCACAGAGTGTATCCTTCCTCACCAGATGGCCTGAAGGAGCTCAGAGAGGGGTAAAATGAGCCTTTAGCGACAGTTTACCGTATTGTCAGTTACAGGTACACAGCGCCCGCCTCAACCAAGTGATTTGCCAAAACACACATTATAAGCTGATAGATGTGATCTGGTGCCATGAAGGTCTCCAAGTAGAAAAGGTTATCATGACAACAACACGTTTAGTTTTAAACACGCTGTGTTGTGTTTTAATAATCCTGCTTTCCCTGCCAATTAGGCGGGCACTATACTTGGGGGATATAAATGGACAAACTACAAGAAGCCCATAATAAGTAAGGGTTAATGCACGACTTGCCGTGCGTTTTTACCGTATAGCTGCAGAGATGAATAAACACTCAATGCACATGCGTTACACCAGGGTTTCTCCACACTTGGCTTACGTTTATACCTAAAGACATTATTTTCACACATTTATAAGCCAGAAATGCATTTATTAGCAGAACTACTTTCTTCCGTCAAAGATTAAACATCCTGCTTATTTTAAATTGTGCTCTGCATCTGGAATTTTAAGTGACATCACTAAAAATGAAAGACTGTAATTGAGCGTTGATTTGGCTGACAGGCACTGTGTGTGTGGTTAGAGAAATTTAATCGACACCCGTCTGACCAATCATATTCAAGAATTCTACAGTGCTGTGGTATAATCATAGGAAACAAAACTCATGACGTCCCTCCCTGTATCCCCCCACCCATACCCCTCCCCCTTAGCTCTGCTCATCCAGTGGGTGTTTGCATAAAGATCTTGGGAATTAAACTCTTTGGGAGTACAGACAACACAGCTGCCAGATCAGCCTGACGGACAATCAAGTTGAGTTGTGTTAAATCAGCTTTGGATGAAATCCAGTCATGAAATCATGTGATTGTGCCTGTGTGTGTATGCATGTGTGTGTGAGTGGGGGGGGGGGGGTGGGCAGGGCGACCAGACATGTCATTGCTTTGCACTGTGAGGTCTCAGAGTTCATACTGAAGTTCACTGTAGGGACATCCTGCTGCCTCTGCCTCAGGGAACACAGGAAAAACACCCCATTAAAAGCAATGAAACTTGTTGGGACATGTCCCCCATCATGAAGTCCAGGGTGTTCTGGAGCACACCTTGTAATAGGAGGGGGCGGCTTCCCAAGTGAAAACATACTGCTCTGTCAAGACAAGTCTCTGAAGAAGTGGGAGGGGCTAAAAGAGAAAGTGAGGGATCAGTTTTTTTCCTATTGATTAATTCTACCTGCCCTTTATTCCCTCACAAAGCTCATTCTGGAGTCGAATGTTGTTTTGAACTCAAACCACCCCAGGTTCTCATAGTCTATACCTCCGCCTTAGTGTGTTGCTAGTTACCCTACACAGCGAAATTAATAACCCCACCACGTTAAAAGATAAACCCTATATAACCCTACACAGCAGATAAATTATTTACCTACTCTCCTACATGTCTAGTCTGACCATCTACCCACCTTCCACATTGCAAGATTAGGCCCTAAGCCTAGATCCTAGAAGCATAAGGCAGAGACACGCTGGGTGAAATGCCAGTCTATTGCAGAGCAAACACTCGCATACCGAGGACGCTAAATCTAGAGACACCTTTTCAGCCAACTGGATGCCGGTGGACTGCAAAAGTATCTGAACGAAACCTGCATGGCACGGAGAAATCTGACGATGGGAATCATGAAGCGAAGGAACCCTGGCGTGAAACGACAGCGCAAGCCAACTGAGTCACTGTGCCGCTATGACACCAAGAGGTGGTGCAGCACCTCCAGCATCTGCTAGCCAAATACCAGGGGCTAATCCCCATTAGGCAGAATTAATTCGGCATGATCTTCAAGCCGACTTTGTTTTTAGCGCAAGGAGGCTAAGTCAGCCTGGAAAAAATCACCGAAGAAGCAAATCAGTTGGGTCACAGATGACTGAGCTTTCAGGGATGTGGTGAAAACTCAAAATCGTCCTCTGGGCTGGGCATCTCCTTCCCTGTCCCCATGAGGGTGATCCCATCATCCTTTGCTTCACCTCTGCAAATGGGACGGGCTGGGGCAGGGGCTGCTTCTGCATGATATGGGGATTCGATAACACTGGTCAGGAATTAACAGCTTCTCCAAAAATGATATCACTTTAACCAGCGGGGTGGACTGTTGTTGTTGGTGTTCTCCAAATGCTCCTAATTCATACCAGCACATTGGAAGGACATTTCAAAGGTCCTGATAGGCCGTGGCCAACTTTCCATTCAGCATTCGACCAGCAAGAACCCAATGGTGATATCAAGGTGGAATGGTCAGCGCATAAACAGTGACGCTGGTATTTGAATGATATCCCGAATACTGAACATGACTGTCTGAATGAAACAGACGACCATCTGTCAGCACCGGATGCCAAAGCAATTAGTACAATCTCATTAAGTGTATTTGAAATTGCCTGCGGAGTCTGGGCCTACCCAGAGCCCTGGAAAAACATAAAAAAACAATCAAACATTCCCAATAATACACAGCCTTTATGCACCCAAGGCTATAATTGCCTGGACCTGGGTGTTAATTTGCTCCTAACTTGCCAAGCATTTCAGCACAGCTTTGGGAACCGGTACCAAACACAAAGCCCGCAAGATCCGTTCAACCCCGGTTTAATAGCTCCTGAAGTAGATTTTTAAAATAATAAGAGTTGCTCTTAATTGTTTTTACTATCAGTTTCATTACCTCCTACATTAGCACATGTTCTTATTCAAAGTGATGATTCCTTTTACTGGCTGGTAAGTGCTGATGCGGTTTGGGTTAATAGCAGAAGGATTGCCATTCATGCGTCACTAGCTGCGAAACTATTCGTGCCAAACTAAGGCCTTTAACTATTATAGCAAACGCTACTTTGGACGATACTACACCAGTACGTATCCTGGTGGGGCCGAGGGACCAGTATGCAAGATGGACGCCATGGAATGTGCGTTGGGTACTACAGTACAGACCATTCCATATCACGGAGGTTAGAAGTGCAGGTTCTCCAAGATCTGGATAAACCATACAAAATGTTCTGGTTGCCTTGGCGAGGGATACAAAAAGATACAGTTCAAATCAGAAGTTTACATACACTTCAGGAAAAAAACACAAAAAAATGTCGAACATTAAATCAGAGTAAAATTTTTCTGTTTTAAGTCCATCCATCCATCCATCCATCCATTTTCCAAACCGCTTATCCATACTGGGTCGCAGGGGGTCCGGAGCCTATCCCGGAAGCAATGGGCACGAGGCAGGGAATAACCCAGGATGGGGGGCCAGTCCATCACAGAGAGAGAAAATTATTTTTTTTTATATATTTTATTATAAATTATTTTTTTTATTTTTATAACTTTCATCAAAGTCAGAAGTTTACATACACTAAGTTTACTATGTCTTTAAACAACATATAAAACTCCGTATGATTCCGGTCTGAGCTCTAGAAGTTTCTGATGGGCTAACTGACCATTTGAGTTAACTGGTGGCACACCTTTTGATGTATTTTAAGGCCTCAAACCTCAAACAAAGACTCATTCTGTGACATCAATGGAAAATCATGAGAAATCAACCAAGACAACAGGAAAAGAATTGTGGACCTCCACAAGTGTGGCTCATAATTAGGTACAAGTTCCAGATGCTTGAAGGTCCCACGTTCATCCGTTCAGACAATAATACGCAAGTATAAAAACCATGGGAATGTACAACCGTCATACCGCTCAGGAAGGAGTCCCAGAGAGGAACGTTTTTTGGTGCGAAATGTGCGAATCAACCCCAGGACAACAGCAAAAGACCTTGTGAAGATGCTGCCTGAAACTGGTAAGACAGTGTCATTACCCACAGTAAAACGAGTCCTGTACCGACATGAGCAGAAAGGTCACTCAGCGAGGAGAAAGCTATCGCTTCAAAACCACCATAAAGCCAGACTACAGTTTGTGCAGAAAGATCTTAATTTTTGGAGACATGTCCTGTGGTCTGATGAAACTAAAATGGAACTGTTTGGCCATAATGATCAACAGTATATTTGGAGGAAAAAGGGGGAAGCTTTGAAGCCTCAGAACACCATCCCAACTGTGAAGTTTGGGGGTGGTAGTATAATGATGTGGGGCTGCTTTGCTGCAGAAGGGACTGGTGCACTTCACAAAATAGATAGTGCCATGAGAAAAGAAAATTATGTGGATGTATTGAAGCAACATCTGAAGATATCAGCCAGGACATTGAAGCTTGGGTGCAAATGGATCTCCAGATGGACAACGACCTCAAGCAAACCTCCAAATTAGTGACAAAGTGGCTTGTCAACAAAGTCAAGGCGTTGGAGTGGCCGTCACAAAGCCCTGACCTCGATTCTATGGAAAATTTGTGGGCAGCGCTGAAAAGGCAAGTGCAAGCAAGAAGGCCTACAAACCTGACAGTTACACCAGTTCTGTCAAGAGGAGTGGGTCAGAATTCCAGCAAACTTTTGTGCAAAGCTTGTGGGAGGAGATACCCAAAATGTTTGGCCCAAGTGAAACGGTTTCAAGGCAATGCTACCAAATAGTAAGGAAGTGTACAGCACGTGAACTTCTGCCTTTGATGAAAGAAATAAAAAAAAATAATAAAATTCTCTCTATATATATTCTGACATTTAACAGATACAAAAAAAAAATTGTTGATCCTAACTAACTGAAACTTAAAAAGTTTACTCTGATTTAATGTTTGGCAGTGAGAAAAAAAAGTTTGTGTGTTTTTCTGAAGTGTACAGTATGTAAACTAATGGTTTCAACTGTATGAAAAACGTGACATACTAAGATCACTGCGAAATCACTGCGAATTCTCGCATGAGAGGCTGCCGTAAACATGCTTGACGTCTTCGAGACCTGCAGTGTTAGTGTATTTTATGCATTTATAAGGTACTAAACTCTTTGTGCGTCATCTGTTGGCCTTCGCGTGTGATCTGTGGCTTGCGCAAAACTCACGGAAAACTTTCCCATTTCCCATTAAATTCCCATTTACTTTGTTATGCCGACCGTGCAATATACTGAAACCACGACGGGGAAAGCTGGGATGCAGAAGGATCAGAGGTGTGAAATGGGAGTGCGGAGTGACACAGGCAGAGAACAGCATCAGAGAGGGAGGTCGGGATGGATCAGGTCTGCTCTTCAGGATCGACTGCAGCAGTGAACAAACTGGGCAAAAAATTTCAGGTTTGTCCGGCAAAAAGGAGCCCCGACGCTGAAGGTGCGACTGCCTCTCATCACAGACGCTCAGCCTATTGATGTGTGGAATGCAGTTATATCCGCGGGCACCATGCTTAATATGTGAAAAGAGTCGTAAAAATCAACATTTTGATTAATAGCAGATGGATTGCAGGTGGGTGATATATCATTACAAATGAGGGAAATATTAATTACATTCACTGAAATGTGAACATATTTCAAGCTTCATTTTAAGTCAGACTTATTTATTCAGAGAGGGCAACTTTATCATTAGTCAATAACATGATTTTTAAAAAGTAATTGAAATGGCAAGGGGTACACCGCAGGCCAGTCAGCTGGGGCTCCATTTATGGCCCTTCCTTTTCTGATCCTCTCAGATGGAATCCAGCTAAACATGTACGATAACTCCCCAGATGCGGGTTCTGCTGAGAAGGTGCAGACAGGCCTGGAAGATTTAATAAACAACACGTGCCCTCCCCCGGACTCCCTGGGTCACATGGCCATGTGTTCATAACTGTGAGAGAGCGGCCCACTTTGTTTTGGTAAGCACAACGCCTTTCCTTTCAGAATGACAAAGCAGGGTGGTCTGGCATACGTCCAGATCGCTCAGAGAGATCAAAGCAGCTCCGTCAAACAATCCTGGGGTCTTCACAGTGGCTTCATGGGGCGGGGGGGGGGGGGTGATGTTTTCAATAAAGAATGGCATGAATTAAGTGCCAGCCCTTCCAGCTCTCCTCCAGAAATTACGATGTGAGAGAGCGGGGGAGGTTCGTTTCCCTTATAAACTGACGCTCTGACCGACACGTCATTCCCCGAGCCATGACTCTGCCATGGTGGGGTAGAGGGGCTAGTGCTCAAATGAGGGGGGTATCAAATCCGAAAGACAGGTGGAGAGGAAATCAGAATATCATTAGAAGAGAGAGAGCATGTAAGAATGGAAGAGGGACAGCATTAATATAGCCGTCTATATTCCTACATATTTCACCCTGTTATTGCACACGAGACCGGCTGTCTGCATCAGCGTTTATCACCACTCAAACCACGCATTTACGTGCCCCCTCCCAAGGTCTGGGGGCCCCCTTTTGGCTACAAAGTCACTACACTGTGGGAGTGACTTTTTGATTGGTCCCCCAGGAACAACAAACTAGTCACTGCCTGCTGTATCTTATTTACGATTTAAGTTCGTCTGCTGGTCTATTTCCATACTTCCAATTGACAGCTTGAGTTATACAAACATCCCCAGATCGGATTGTGCCTCAGGTGGTCGCTTCACCTTCCTGTCGTCTGTCTTTACACGTCTTCCCGTCGCCTCTGCACTGACAGACCCGACCAACGAGAACAACATTACAGACCTTCACGTGGGAAGAGTCTAGTACTCACACTAGCCGATTCATACTATGGCCAAGCACATTTGACCCCAAAGTCCGGTTTGTTTGACTAGTGTGATTGCTCCATACCGTGCCCAGACACAGTACACTTAACCATGTCCTGGTCCACTTGGCGTGGTGGGCCAGAGCACGGTACACATCAAGTGTGATCGTTAATCTTGCCAGGGTTAGGAACGCTGACATGATGTCAATGATGCGACTGTCACACACACATGCGCCCATGTGCACTATACGTGACGTGAATCTGGAAGGAACAGATTGGGTAAACTGTACGGATAATAGCACTCATGAAGGCTACAGCAGTTTCTGTTGCTTTCTTCCGTTCATCTACTCAATAAACATAAAAAAAAGTCCCGCACAGCCCATTATACTTGATTATCTAACTGCTTAAAACAGCCCAGCATACTAACCTGCAGGTACAAAGGCCTGTTTGCTGATGCTAATGTAGTCTGTTGCTATAGTATAAGATCTGGCTATATTATAAGATCCTTTGAAGCTGGGGAGGTCATATTTAACTAGCTGATATTTCGGTATTCTATATAGCGAAATATTTATGTCACGAATAAATAAAAATCGCTGCAATGCATGATGGATAAACCTTAGTGTGCCATCATGCCCGACTCAAAAACACCAACAAAATAAGGACATCAATCATGAATTCCATTCTGCTATGCGATAACGTTTTACTTCCTATGTTTTCTTCAGCACAACAACATTGCACAGTGATGAAAGTATGCTTGGGCCAGGAGCGTTCAGTGCAATGTGAGTGCAGGCCAGCGGAGATGGGGGTGGGGGAGGGGGGCAGTTATGCCCGGGCACAGAACAAGGCAACCGGGCCAAGTGTGCGTACGGCCTATAGCGGAGGGACGAGATGGAAAGGCATCAAAATGGATGTTAATAAGATCTGACCGTGACCAGGACTGACAGGTCCACCTGAAAACCTCACCTGAAATTGAATTTTATCACTCAGTGGGGCTGGTCTGAAATCAAGGAAGACACTGATTGATTGGGCACGACATTGTTTGACTCATACTCCATCTTGATTGGGCGAAATATCACCGACAATGTTTAATTAATGCTCTGTTGTGACTGGGTAATATGCAAATGAGCTCTTAATTAGACGATATACCAATGTCTGATTTCTCATCATGGTGACAAAAGCACTAACATCTGACTACAATGACCATCAGGATGTATGGCTACGCTGTTCGGCTTGGCTTACAAATCGGGGTATCTTCAGACACTTGAACCTCACTGTGATATTTGCCCACCAAAATTGCCGTTAAATCTGTTCCATGTTCTTACCCACCATGCTCCATCAAAGGAGTCACTAGACCGGCAACAACAAACTTATCATTGCAAAACAAACCCAGTTGGCAGGCAACTGTATGGCAACAAGGCAGAGGAAGCGGAAATGTGCCAGCCGGAAGCAAGGCATTTAAAATTAAATTGTGCCATCGACACGCAACTACAGTGAGCTTCTGTGTTGAGGAAACGACAGCAAGAACAACGCTCTTCATAACAACATCCAAAATGAGATGTTTGGGAGAGCAGGACACAGGTCGAGGAGGCAGCGAGTGGAATTACCAGGAGGAATATCCGGTAACCAGGAGTTTGGACATCTGGATGTCTGTTTGAAAGCTTGGCCTCAGACGTCTCTTAGTCTCTAGTCTGTCGCATCCGGGCAAGTGACTCGGAAAACAGTAGAGCAAACGCTGGCATTTGCCATGCTCAATATCGCCTCTGTGGGGCCCCCTGGAGGCGAACATGGTGCTTTTCGGCAATGTGACTGAGGCTTTCATATAAAAGTGCTCTAAAGGCTTTAAATCAAATTATTAAGCAATTCCTAAAGTAGCTGGTCATTCATAATGGCATAAAAGAGAGTTTGATACTGGGGGGGGGGGGGGTTACAACTTTATAAAGGCAAAGGTCTGCATATCTGAGGGAACGAATTAAGCCAAATTAAATACTGGGGGTGTACATCCATCTCCACCCCCCCTGGTTCCTACGCCCCTGGTCTTTTGGATTGGAGATGATATTTATCGCATCCTCGAAATCACACTATGGGGGTAACATTTGTGTTGTGTGTATCTTGCGGGCACTTTTAGACAGAAGCTAGCTTAACCCCGCAGGCTGCCCCCCCATCCACCCGAAGCTGTCAGAAAGCTGTCAAAATATCAAGGGCTTGAAAAAACCCAGCTACCACGAGCTGAAAATATGAAAATTAGCATTTAACCCGTAAAATATGTCATCCGGCGTTCCGAAAGCTCACAACTGGAGAAGTCCTTGGAAGTGCTGAAAAACGAGGGCAGGGAGGGTGGTGACACGGTAATTGGGCCCGATTGTGAGAGCAGCGCACGCTCGCGGCCGCATTTCACCGGGGCCTGTTTGCGTGGCCGCCGTGAGGCTCAGCGGCTAACATTGCTCTCGTTGTGTTGTTCTGTCCTATTTTGACCACCTTGTACATTTCCTCTGTCTCTGGAAAAACCCAGCCGCTTCTTTCCACAGACTAATAATAACTCAATTAAAATTCTGCTCCAGCAAACCTTGAGTACATTGTGGACTCTTCGACGTCACTGCTGCATAACCACACGCTCAAACAAGCAGTGGCCTTATTTCAGCCATATATTCTGTGACTAGCTTTTATATATTTTAGAGTCAATAAGGGTTTGTGTCTCTGTGTTTGGCTCCTCCAGCCTATCAGGGCCTATCGGGGCCCCGGAGTTGGCTCCCATTTCAGGGCCCTCTTGCTCTCTGGATGGCCCCGAGTGACTCACATCTTAGTTTTATGACCAGGTAAACTCAGAAAACACTATGGCCATATGCTACACTACCTTACAGCTAAAATAAGGACTGATTACCTTGCCTGAGGTGCTGGACTGTACGATAAATACCATATTGATATTTAAACTCCTTAAATGATGAATATTATATTGGTGATTGAAATGAATTTTATAGTGAAGCATGTGGCACAATTATGTAATGTAAAGTAAATGTTTATGCTACAGATCTGGAATTAATATCCATATTTACAATTGACTTAGAAAATGATTTTTACCAGTACATGCTGAATAAATTACTAGTTTGTTGAGAGCAGTAATGCTGAGGGCAATCATAGGTGGGATTCCTCATTAGATACCTTAGATGCTTTTATTATTAAGACAGGCTATTCATTCATTCATTCATTCATTCATTCATTCAGTAAACGTTTATCCAAACCAGGGCTTCAGTGAGCCAGAAGTGTATCCCAGGATACACTGGGAATGAGGACGGGGGCACCCTGGATGGGATGCCAGTCTAATTTAGAGCTAGCATTACACATAATATGCAACTTAGGACAGTGGCTGCAGTATGGTCAGGAAACCCACCCTAACTCCACACACAGCCCTCTAGCACATTAAAACTGGAAAAACTGTACAGAACATTCCGGCATGTTCTTGCTGGCATCGCCCTGTGTGGTATTGCATAACACTCACATCACCTAGATTCTCATTTTGAACAACACTGGGCACTCCAGAGGGCATGTTCGAAAGAAAGAACAATCGATTCAGCCGGTTTCTCTGCTTAAGTCAAAATTGTGCCAGAAAACTTTGCAGGGTACGAGGTCCTTCCGCATCCATTACGTGTGCGCTGGCGGTGCGGGGTGTTTACAATGCCACTTTTTATAAAATATAAAGTTATTACCCCGGGCTAAAACAAGTGGGCCCTTCCATGCTAGGGAAATGGTGCTAAGAGGTGAGCCGTGCATCTCCTCTGGTAATTCAGCCAGTACTGACTAGCATCTTTTGTGTCACCAAGTGATGCTGAAGTGGTCCAGGCTTTAATTGGACCTCGTCTTGTCACACGGTTAAATCGGTTGAATGGTAATAGAGCAGTACGATAAGTCATCAATGCTGTAGGAAATCACTAGGTGGCTCTGAATTGGGGACAGTTTTTGGCATTTAGTGAGTCATCTTTTATCTCGTTCATAAATCCCTTATCCTATTTCCTGGTACCAGCAGAGAGTGTGATCAGTAGATAGCAAAACTAGAAACCAGACCCGTTCCAGAAGTTCATGGAAGCACTGGCTGTCGTACCCTTGAAGATGTTAATCCCAGGGGCATGAAAAAGACTGTTGAAACATATGATTCAGCAGTGAAACTATTTCCCGGATAAGAGTGCCAGTAGCTAAATTCAATTAAGCAAATAAACCAATGGAATCAACAAAACGATGGAACGAAATGGCAACAGGTGTGGTTCACGGGCTCCATAACCTTTAGCATTTTCATTTTAGCCACGATAAGGCTAGCAGAGGACATGTGCAGTGGGTCAGTGCGTGTCATCGATTTATGCATTGGCTGTTTAATTAACACTAGATGAAAGCCTCTAGCACTAAAAAGGCTGGGGAAATGCCTTGTTCTCCGCTTGAGGTGCCCTTTCAGAGGATCGGTGCTCTCTGTGGGGGATGTGAGTTTTCACTCACTTATTGCAAACTGTGAATGAAAACCACTCCCCTCACACACAGTTCTTAATTGAACAGGCCCCCACGTCTCTATTGCTCTTTGGAAAACAAACCATGGAGTTGCCTGGCAGTTTCCATGTGCCTGACACAGAACAACACAAACTGCAAGCACGAATCCCCCTTTTACTTAAGACATTCTGAATACCCGATAAGGTCTGATTAGCGGGAAAGAATGCGACTGTTAGGGGTTTTTAGAGTTACCTCTTTTCACGGAGCGTCTGGACGGAAACGTCCGCTCTCAGCGTGCGAGGTGAATCGCTCTCTCTTTTGTGGATAGGATAATGCAGCTATTTCCTGTCCATTTCATGTTCACGTTAATTAAAGGCTAATTGAAACAGCTCAGATTTGCGAGCTTCTGGTAAACAAAGCGTTATCGCATCAGCTTTTAGCATTTTTATTGGCTAGCGAGGAGATGCAGTGATCAGCGATTGGCAAAATATGTCGGGAAAATGTTAATGGGAAATCGTGTCTGGCATGCTGAAGATAGCTTAATCAAACCACCCATCATTCCACTGCTTAAGGGGATGGGTCTGGGCTGGAGTGCATCTCAGGCAACACAGGGCACCATGCAGGGGGGGCATTTTTAGTTTTATGATTGCAGTCACAGATTTTTAGAAAACTGAATTTCCCCTTGTGGGGACTCAAAAAATGGTCTCCACAAGATTAAAATAAAAGGTTTTTATCCAAATATAATGTATACCTGGACCACACACAGACACTACAGGCCATTTAGACAAAACCTGCCAAGTGTTTGGACTGTGGGAGGAAACCAGAGGAACTGAAAGAAACTCATACAAACAAGGGGGCATGCAAACCCTACACAAGCACACACCCAACAAAGGCAAGATTCGAACCCCAACTCCAGAGACTTGAAGCACCAGTGCTGGGGGGGGGGGGGGGGGGGGGGGGGGGGGGGGGGGGG
>JAODJX010000083.1:15890312-15902629 GCA_026776945.1 Isichthys henryi
TTTTTAGAAGACACTTTCTTCAAGCAGTGGTACAGGAAAAAGTCTGCATCTTTCAAGAAGACCATGATTTTTATGCAAGACAATGCTCCATCGCATGCATCGAAGTACTCCACTGCATGGCTAGCCAATAAAGGCCTTAAAGATGACAGAATAATGACATGGCCCCCTTCCTCACCTGACCTAAACCCTATTGAGAACCTGTGGGCTCTGCTTAAACGGGAGATTTACAGTGAAGGAAAACAGTACAGGTCTCTGAACAGTGTCTGGGAGGCTGTGGTTGCTGCTGCACAAAAAGTTGATCGTCAACAGACCAAGAAACTGACAGACTCCATGAATGGAAGGCTTGTGGCAGTTATTGGAAAGAAGGGTGGCTATATTGGTCACTGATTTTATTTTTTTTTGATATGTCAGAAATATTTATATGTTCTTTTTGAGTTGTTTCATTATTCTCACTTTAGAAGATGAAAATAAACAAGTGAGATGGTAAAATGTTCTTTTTTTTCATTTAGTTGCATAATAATTCTGCACACTGATAGTTGCCTAATAATTGTGCACATATAGATATTCTCTCAGGAAAGACAAAACCTCACTTTTACTTTCTTAAACATTCAGGTTTAGGTTCATTAACATTTAGGATTGCCCGAGAGCACTATAGTTATTCAATAATAAAATTAATCCTCAAAAATACAACTTGCCTAATAATTGTGCACACAGTGTATATATATATATCGACTGTTTGTTCAGTATAGTCTAAACCAGATTAGAGGTCTCATATTTCAGTAATAGCAGAGGAACTCAGGATATATATATATATATATATGTGGGCCTATTTTCAATAATATAAACTAGGCAGATCTCCTTAAATGGATCAGGCATCAATGCACCCAGTTCGCCTTCAGCAGTAAATTATATGTGCTCTTTAATATTGACTGCCGAGACAGTTATCCTCAGTAATACATATCGATTAAATGTCTCTGGAAAATTATCATCCTGCCTTAAATTCTGGGCAGTGACGAAAAGTGATAATTCTTCTGCAAAAAGAAAAAAAAAAACTGCCAAGACATCGTGTTTCGCTGCACCTTTCAATTATACCCATGGGGATCAATCAAGCCATCTTAGGAAAGACGTGGCTCTGGAGCAGGACTTCACTTCCTGTCAGCTGACCCAACTAAAGTTATCTGTGCAATGTTCTGTGACAGCACACATTTTGAGAGAGCAGGGTCACAGTCCCTGGAGCAGTTGAGACTTAAGGGCCTCCCTCAAGTGACATCACTCTGCTGACCCTGAGATTTGAACTGGCAACCTTCCGATCACAGGCACAGCATCCTAGCACACTGAGGTAACCACCTGCCCCAAACCAGGGTTTCAGTGAGCCGTGAGCCTATCCCGAAATCCACAGGACACAAGGCAGAGATCACCTGCCAGTAAGATGCTGGAGAATGACTGTCTGTCTCAGGCATCGACTGTTTGTTCAGTATAGTCTAAACCAGATTAGAGGTCTCATATTTCAGTAATAGCAGAGGAACTCAGGATTAACAGTGGACAACACTGACCGGGGGGAGTCACTGACCACTGACTGACTTGTGCCACAATCAGTTAAAACAGCCACTAACTTCCTGGTAACTACAATCAGTTCACAAAACCACTGACCAGCCTGTGGGCAAATGTCAGCATAACCACCCGATCTACCCGAAATCTGATCCTTTACGCCTGTCAGAATCAAAGTCCCACCAGCATTCCTCTAGCTGCCTAGTGTGTTTCTCACTTTGAATACTCGACGGGAGAGGGTTTGCCTGAACCTGACGGACGCCGAGGCGCCAGACCTTCTCCGGCTGGGCAATGCAGAGATAGTTCGAGGGGTTCAGGTTCATCAGTCACCTGGAGACAGTTCAAACCAGTCTAGGAGGAGAGGGTGGGTGGGTCCCGGGCGTCAGTGAGATTTATTAGCCTGGGAGTCATACCTCCTTCACCAGTAGCCCCTTCTCCCGAGCCATCGTGCTACAACAGGAATGAGCGCTAAACTGTCAATGTCGTCAAGCTAAGGTCAAAGGTCACGGGGTTAACGGTGAGGAACCACGCAGGGCCAGCTCAGGCCCGGATGAGCCTCAAACACGCATCCAGATATTCACAGCAGGAGAGCAGGTGGTGGATATGGAGCCAGTGCCGGTAGTAAGTAAGGTCACATCCCAGGATGAGCTATCCAGTGTCCAAGAATTTGAACAGGTGAAGGAATAAACATATCAGAGATAATATATACGAAAAAGGGGATACTGATGATCTTCCAAAAGCTGAAGGTGCATTTTTAACTGGGGTGGTTTATTATCGTTATTCATTAATAGTAATTACAAGCCGGTGGCATTTTCATGGTGAGGCTTGAACCCATATCCCTGCGGCAGTCCGCAGAGCGATTGCCCCTGGGACCAGTGCTGCTTCAACCCAGATCCCGGACACGTACTTAGAACTAGGACTCCCTCCACAGAGGAACATCACGTATCTTTAACAGATGCTGCAGGAAGCCAGTGACTTAATGCAGTGTTTTACAGTGCAGTTTAATTCAAGTGATAAAGAAAATGCTGTAAATGAAGACCATGTTAAAATGCTGTCACATTTATATGCATAAATATAAACACACACACACACACACACACACACACATTAGTAATTATACCTTTGTGGGAACTCCCCATTTATTTCTATGTGGGAAAACTCTAATCACAACATGACGACCTTAACCATAAGTAACCAAACAAAATATGAGACTTTTGGAATTTTTTTGATAGTACCACAGGTCGTTGAGGGGACCAGAAAAATGGTCCCCACGACATCAACAAAACAGGTTTTTATTACATCATGGGGGACATTTGGTAATAAAAACCTAACCCATACCCAAACACACACAACACCCTCCCAGGAACACCATTGGGGGGGGGGGGGGGGCAGTGACAGAGACCCTAAAAATGAGGAACATAATTGGATTGGTCTAGGTTGGGGGCCCAATACTCTTTATGTGGGCCCAAATTCTTTAGCGGTAACCCTGTCCTGAACAGGGGGGGACCTGTACTTCCAGGAATACGCTTCAAGTTCCCTGTGGCTCTGTACTAAATATTTTTATTCAAATGAATTTATATATACAAACACACACACACACACACACACACATAGTGCCTTTCTATTACATTGAATGTATTTTAGGAGATGCGCCTATCCAAAACATGCAATACTTTATCAGAGAGAGCAGGATTAGACAGTTCCTGGAACAGCCAGGGGTGAAGGGCTTCGCTCAAGAACCCACTGGTGACACTGACTCTGGGATTTGAGCTATCAGCCTTCTGATCATACGCATCATCCTAATCCACAAAGCCACACACATGCCCCCCCCTCCCCAGCTTTCCCAACACTTAATAAAGAACAACAGCACCTGCTGACGTACTGCCGTTTAGGATACGTGCTTACAAAGACAGACTGCTAAATGTATGTTCCGTGCAGAATGTACAATTGTCAGTTGTCACAGTAACAGATTTCCTTATTGCAGGTGATGTAACACGGTGTTCGATAAGGACGTAACAAACACACAGACCTTTAAAATACACTGGCTAAGCCCAGTATTCCGGCTATTTCTAAGCCACACAATTGCTGGCTTCTTCTTTTCTCTCAGCAATACTGGAACCAAAAAACGCCGCTACCGTCACCGACTGTGACCCACGCACATGCAGAAACCGGAGCTCAGTCGCCGCATGCCAGCGAACGCGGGGACTCAAGTGTAACAACGGCTGAACAAACAGACTCCCTGCAGGAGTGGTAGGGGGGCATTTTTACAGGCCAACAGAACTTCAGGCACAGTGCTGAAATCCCAAAAGAGAAGCATGAAAACTGCGGTGGGGGGGAGACACAAAATTTGCTGACAGCTAGAAAACTTCCCACAGTTCTGTACATCCCCCCCCCCGAGGATGGTCTGTGGTTTATGGGTCGGACAGGGATTCATAAGGAGGCTGGGTTCCGAGGGTGGGTTCCGAAGTGTCATGTGAGGAGGTGCTGGATGCAGGTTGCTGGGCAGGGGGTGGGTTTGCGCATCCCCTGGGTGGCGCCCTCACGAGACTAACAATGCCCCACACACAGCCATGCCCCCTTCCAGGACGTAATTCCCCCGCCCTGTCATCACTTCCTGTCCTGGCAAAATGCTGACCGCTGAACCTTGCGTAAAATGAAGTGAACAAAGGAGTCTCTGACACGGCAGAACACCAGTGCCGAAACTGGTTGCCGTCTGGACACCGTCTGCCCTCTCTGGACCTGGCAGTCGTCTTCTTTCGGCTTCACTGCCTGCTCCACACCCCTCTCCATTCCACTGCGCCTAACTACACCTGTGTGGATTTGGTGTCAAGGGCTGTACTGGAAATAAAGGCATGGAAGAGGACGACTAGCTCATTAATGCTCTTCTGAGCCTCACTTCCTGTCAGCTAACCACTGAGGCAGGTGGCCATGTATGGACTATTAGGGGCAGGGCCACAGGAAAACTGGTCCAAGCTGAAAGCTGATAGGCCCCATCCCATGTCGCTCACTTACTCAAAACCTATCACTGGTAAAAGAAAAAGGTCAGATGCTCAGTATGAATTATGGCCCCTATTACGCCACTCCCTGCAGCCTATATATCCCACACAGCATTCCCCAAATTACATCCCCAATGCCTCTTCCTATTCATGACCTCACTGTCACTTTCACTGTCACTGTCACCTCCCGCTGGGCTCTGTGTCCCCTGGGTTGCTGCAGGTGATCGGTCACCTAGAGGGTGCCGTATGGTAGTGATGCAGAGCAGCCAGTGGCTGAAAGCAAATCAACCCCCCCCGCCCCCCACCATGTGGTAGTCAGTGAGACTCTGCATGAGGACAGTAGGGGGCACAACTCTGGATTCCAGATGCCTTCTGGGATGACGGGTCACAGCAGATTCAAAACTGCTCATCTGAGAACCATCTGGGCACAAAAAAAAAGCACCCACCCCACCCCACCGAATGAAAACTCTCCCAAAAGCCGAAGACTCAGCACTGAGTCAGCACCTCCATCACCACCAGACTAAAAGGTTTGTATCTCCCTCTATTGGGCCGCAGCACAATGAGCATAAATGACTCTTGAAACGGCATGAAAAAAACCCGCTTAGCAAAAGACTTCATCTTCTTTTGCGGCTTTGCTCTCCTGCTCTGAAAGCAGCCCCCCCCCCCAGTTAGACACGGACTTTCACCACTTCAGTTTAAAAGCGTAAGTGGCGTTCTGTAAATCAGGTTCCACCCGGTGGCAAAAATTCATGGGAATATTCGGCAACCCCTGTGAAACTGCTTTTGTTGTTTTTTTAAAACAATTCTAGACAAACCCTACAGTTTGGCTACTGAGAGCTAAGACTGAGTCTCTTTAGAAGATAAACCCAAGCAGGGTCTCTAGTACGAGAATGTCAGCATAACATGCCTTAATACAACAGGCTTTACTACGCTCACAAATGCATGTTAATAACACACAATCTTATTTGTAAACCTCAGAAAATTACATGCTCATCAATAGAACAGCATCGAAATAAAAGGCCTCAGACTTACTAAGAATGCTTAGATAACAGGAAGTTAGAAGACAGTGGGATCAAAGGTCCGCATTGTGACGGCGATGGTGTATGTGCGACTCCCACATCGTCGAAACTGCAGCTACGCAACAATATCGCAGAGATAAACAAGAGAGGTAGAGAGGGAGCAAGAGAGTGAGATAGAAAAGGAGAGCGGGAGAAACAGAGTGGAAGAGAGAGGGAGAAAGAGGGAAGAGAGGCGGAGGAGAGTGACTGAGTGAGAGACATAGAGAGGGGCAGAGAGAGTCAGAGGAGAGGGAGACAAATAGAGTGAATAGAGACGGAACGGACGGAAAGAAGGCCGCTGGCCTTTGACCAAGTCTGCTCACATGTACATCACACACTGAACACCATTAATACTGCGTCATTTGCAACATGGCTCTTTTTAATTCACCCGTGTGAGCATGCGGTCATCAGCCCGAACTTTGTTAAAGAACTCACTCTCCTTTCATAACTCCTTTCCAGTAACAGCCTGCGGACCAGCCGGCCCCTCTGACACAGGCGTCCGTAAGCGTGGGCGGGTGGCAGAGTTGCAGACAGCTGGGCTGCGTTCTACTGCGTGAGCCGGACAGGTCCATTTTTTGGGGGTTCTCTTATTTACATCCATAGGCTGCAGGGGATGCTGCCGATTTCTTCTTAAATGGAAGTATTCATCTAATTAACACAGTAGCACTCCTCCTCCATTGGGGACCTAATAAGCTCCTTGGGCAGCCCTTTAACTGCCCGACTGGAATTCCGTCCTTTATATCTTGTGCCCGGAAGACAGCATCTACACAAGCCCATCGTTAACCCAACACCACACAGGGAACTGCACTGTGGGCTTTTGCAGGACTTCATTTTGATCTCAATGGTACGAAAACGCATGAGTTTTGGAAATTGGGTTTTCGGCTCCGCAAAGACCTTCAAAATCCCATTCCTTATAGTACGGGAATCTTAAAATTGATTTTTGTGGTGAGATGTCGAGAGGCCGCTTAAATCCACCACTCCCCTCCACCCCCCCAGACGAGCACCAACGGCTGCGATGCACCACAAACCAGTAATTAGCGTGAGAAGTTGAAGCATTTTAAACAGAACATTCTTTCAGAGTGACATTCGTGTCGTCTGATGCCGCCAGGGACTAACATCTTGTCGTTTAACTCAAAACTGGATAAGTGCTACCAAAGGCTGAGAAAGAAGCCAATTAAGAAACTGTCAGAGGCAAACTCTTCTGGCTTCTTACTCTCCCCTTTCATGCCCATCCTCAAGTCATTCAGATAAGCACTATAACCAGTTAGGTTAGTCGGAGCCCTTTGTTTCATGATGAGGCTCCCTTAAGGTCATTTGTACTGAATAATGCAGTGTTTCCCAATCCGATCCTTGGGGATCCAAAATCGGTTCATGTTTTTGCTCCCTTTGTGCTCCCTACCAGGAGCTGGGATGGAGCTAAAACGTGGACTGTCTATGGTTCCCTGAGGACCGGATTGGGAAATCACACTGAATGCAGAGAGAACTGCTTAGAGGTGGAGTGCAGAGAGACTTCTAGACCAGTCAGCTTGCTGCTCACATCTCTGCTGCAACGGTGCTTCGCTGACCTCACATCGCATGCCATGAGGGTCAGGCTGGTTTCAGAAGCTCAGGGACCCAGGCTCACAGGGATACTGCACCAACAGGGGAAGTACAGCGTGTCCCCTCTTCTCATTTCTCAGAAGGCACCAAGAAGGAAGACAAAAGGCATTTTCTGGGTTTGTCGAAGCAAATCGAGGATTTCACATGTTCTGGCAGACGGCGTGAAAAGGAGGCCGAAATTTTTTTGGAGCCCAACAGCCACCTTCTTCATCCCTGGCCTCAGACACACATCTCATTGCTCTCACCTGTTTTTTTTAAAGGCACGTCCAGAGATGCCTAAGGCACCGGCTGATCCCAGGTCAGCCGTGGTGCAGTCTTTTGTAATGTGGTACATCTGGTTTAATTTTACAAGATAAACAGAAAAAGGGATAACAACAAAAGTATTTGATTCGACACAGAGCCACAGTGGGACAGAACACGCAGCTCCCATTCCCAGGAATGAAATGACCCAGGTGACACCATTCGCGGTGGGCTGCGACCCACCCTCCCTGGGTGCACTCCCAGGAAATGACACACGAGCCCTTTTCTATCACACCTCCATGACAGATTCCATTCACATCCTCGGCCGACGCAACCAACTCCCTCCCCCCAGTCCCTCAGTACATTAAATTAAATCAAAACATGCTCACACTTAAAGTTCGTTCCAGGACATTTGGATTCGATGTTGGAAAACATTTGCCATTGCAGTTATGGTCTAAACGGCATCTAAATACTCAGTAATTACAATAACATCACTTATAAAACGTACAAACATTAATATGTTTACTGATGCAGAGAGCTATACACTACACCCTCACTAAAGCAATCTCAGTAACAGAATACTTAAAAATTACACATTATCGGCGATGTCCCATGCCAGCATCAAAGATCGAAATTGGGGCCGATCCTCGTGTCGTTTAATTGATCGGCATCAGCTACCACAGCCAGATCTATTTAATTTCCCACATCCACCTAATTTATGTTGCTTGCGCAGATTGTAAGGTTCCATCACATACTGCAGTAAGCCTGAGGCGCATGGCTTGAAACTAGAAGCTGTCGAGAGGTCGGCTGTGTGGAAATTCTGTAAATTCAATTTCATAGTGCTGCCCACAAAGTTTGCAATACCAGCCTTGAGAGGACTCAGCAGCAGAGCATTACTTAATACTATGACGCTATTTACATACACAGAAACATCATAAGGAAGAATTCTGCAAAATTGCGAGGCTAACCTAGATGAACAATGAAATTTCATGCAGGATGTATTAACTTGTCCGCAAAAGTTTATTTAGGGATTTGGACTGTGATCTTACAGGTCATAGAGATACTGAATTTCCTACCTTTTCTTCCACCACAAACACCAGTCAGTCTGCTGGGCCTCCAGTACAGACTCTGTCCTCAATAACTCAATACAGCCCAACAAAAAAAAAAATGCGAGGTGTTATCCACAGGATAAAAATAACACACGGATCAGGTATCTATATCTTTGTGGGAGTCCACGATTTCCATGAGCTTAACCCTAACCGAACTATGACGACCTTAACCCCTAACCCAGCCTTAACCAGAAGTACCCACACAAAATAAAACAAAAGACTTCGGGCATTTTTAGTTTTGTGATTACATTCAGATTTTTATTAAATTTTGTTTGCTCTTGTAGAGACCAAAAAAGGGTGTAATTTATACATGAACACCCTCCCAAACCCACACAATCACACACACACACACACCTTGGTAAATCTCATACCAGTAGGGGGGGGCTGCTGAAGCTCTCTCTTGAGGGAGGTGCATTAGATTTAAATCACAAAAGCTGTTTACCTAATAAAGCACATAAACAGCTCAGGTTCAGTAGAGAATAAATTTACTCTCCAAACTTCCTATCACACTGTCGATTTGCTACACAGCCAATTTCCCTGTATCAGTTTCCACTAACCAGATTAGACTATCAGGAACATCTCTTGCATAAGATTAGTTTCCCACACGGAAACAGGAATGAAACAACTTCCTAATCCTACATAAATGCGTGAGATCAGCTTGATCATGCAGTGCTCCGTTTTAGTGCCACTTATAGGTACGCAGAAAGTCCTGAGTATGCAGGAAACGGATGGTTCCCATAGAATGTTCCAGAAGCATGAGCCTTAGGCAGGTTTGCTCCATTTGTGTGACAGCCACCTAGCTGAGTTTTGGAAAACCAGTTCCAGACAAAACTAAGACGGGATGCGATCCGCTGGATTTTTTTCTTCCTTGGTCCAAACTCTAGTGTCAGATCTTTTTTTCACGAGGTAACAACAGCCACACATTTTTTTCTGCCAAATAACAGATTGACCTACAGGAGATCCAGGGAGAGAAGAGAAGCCCTGCATATAAGGGCCACCAACGCACGCTACGCTTCACTCGAAACCGTTGAGACTTACGGCACCTCGAATCCATGCTTACGGTCTGGAAGGATCTGGAAATGTGCCTGAAGGCAGGACAAAGAGCCTTTGTGGGTGACTGTGCAAGTGAGAGTGATGCCGTCTTGCTTAGACTTGCAGACGGTTGCAGATACCATCAGGAATAGAAGAACAAAAATGAGTTTGTTGGTGCAGACCTCTTGGAACGTGCTACCTGGGGTTAAAGGCATCTTACATCTACTACTTTTGGAGGGTGGGGGAGGGGGTGAAAGTCGAGCCTCCAGTCTCGGTCTGGTTGTGATCCGTTTCTCTTCATAAGTCAGTGCGTGGAGATTTAATTAAAACTGCTGAGGAAGAGTCATAAAAATTAATCCATGGTTTTCAACACTCACTACAGGAGCCTAGGCTGTCTAAGCCATTTATGGCCATGGGTCGTTGGGTTCACCAGACTGAATTGCGCTCAAGCGGCTGTTAAAAGCAGAGCTGATGAACCAGGCCAATCTACTAAATTCGAGCCCAAGCTAACCCATGACACTTACTGGGCTCCACCGAACCAAGGACTTCTGCCACATTTGACAGAGAACTGCTCAGTATCTCCAACACATCTGGGGGAAAAAAAAAATCACCTTGCATACGTCAAACTACCAGACAAAAGGAGGGCCGTTCATCCTGCAGGGAAGGAGGAATGGGGCCTGTTTCATGCAAGGAGAATGAGGCAGGGGGCAGGGGAGAAGCTGTGGCCACCCCCCCTCGCATCTTTTGTGTGTTGTTCAGCATCTCTGGGCAGCAAGAAAAGGCCTTGCCAGCATGGGAAAAGCAGGGGGAGGGTTGGGCAGTGGGGGTGTTGGGTTCGGAAGGTCCCACCAGGAACATTTAGCTAGTCCTACATGAGTTTCCATAACTCACTGATGATGGACCCTACAGCACACATACACCAAACAGCCTAAACTGAAGAACCCTATATTTCTGTGAAGACTCACTTGTTCCATGACGTTTGCTACTCAAGATGTTTCCAGGCCCTCCCACCCTCGAGCTCACCGCTGAATTGAAGAATGTTACTGCACAACACAACACAATCAGGGTAGCCGCTGCTAGAGATGGTGGTGAGGACTCATCACACAGAACCTTTCCACCCACCATGACTGTAAAGCCAGCAGAGGCTGCTATCATCATCAGGGCTGGTCACCTCCTGGACACAACAATGCTTTGGTCACCAGGTCGACCAAGGCAGAGTAATGGGGAGGTACGGCCACAGGTAAGAAGCTTGGTATTTTGTCAGCTAGCTTTTTATCCTGAAACAAATATCTAACAACTTACTGGCAGCTCTTTCACCTAGAAAATATCTTCACATCAGGAGAAACAGACTCAAAACTGGTTTGCTGAACAGATTAGACATTAGTCTACCATGGATGTATGACGACCCCATCTCAGTGGATAATATCAGTGCTCTCACACATATGGCAGGGGTGGGCCATTCCAGCAGTAATCCGATTCAGGCTCTATCAGACAAACGCTAAGGAGACAGGAAGATCTCAGATTCTATATCTTCCACCAGTACATCACAAATATTCCAGAGAGACTGGATCTCTCATATATGGATATAATGAGAATCCACACAGACAACAAAGTACATTTCTCCCAAGGGATGATTACCATCTGTCATCAGGCATCATAATATAGAGGGAGGGTCATATTCATCGTTCCCGACATGCCTTCACCTGAGGGTACTGAGCTGTTGCCGAAGGAGTGGTGAAGAAGAGGCCTATTGTACTTTTCTAGCGAAACCAATCTGCCTGTTCTTTCCTAGCAGGAGACTAGAGACATACAATATTTCACAGGAAGAGGAGGAATCCATGAGAGCCTTACCAGTGAGCTTGGAGGACACATCATTGTTTGGGTTATTAAACACCCCCTCGCATCAAGAACGGTGGGGTTGTTTCGCCTGAGAGATTGAGAAGATCAGCAGTGCATGGGTATACTATTAGGATGCACCGAGTTCGCATTACTGAGACCCCTGGAATGGATGATTCCTACACGTATCCCATCACCTAAACAGATATGGAGGTGGCAGTGACAAAGTGCCTGACTCTTTGTTCCAGATTTTTTTTGTCTCCTTTCCAGCAGCATGCCGTTTATGGGTTGGACCCCCATGCACAACGGTGTGGTGCGGTGTCTACTGACCTGGATACCAGACAGACGGAAAGACATTCCTAAAACCACACTATGTGAATGGTGACATCTGGACCGGAAACTCATAATGTTGTGTCATACCCCGCAGCTCCCGGGGACATGCCACCGCGACTCGGAAAAGGTGCTCTTCCCGGACCAGCAGCCGCTTCCGGTCGTGTGGTGAACGCCGTGCTGTTAAACCCCCCAGTGCTTCAGTCTGTGACAGGTGCAGTCGACCCGAGGAAACAAAAGCAGGGAATGAATATAATAGACCGTGCTCGGGCAAAAAAATAAATAAATAATAAAAAAACGCACCACTGACCCTGTGAAGAGGAGCTTAACTTCAGCCGGTATTATTAAGCAGCGGCTCCCTTTCTTCCCCCTACCCTATTATTCCTGTGCCCATTGAGACCAGGCCCCCACTCCCCCGCAGCCAAACCCACAGCCTCTTCCAGTGCACCTTCCACAGCAGAGGAATGTGCCCCCCGGTGTGCAGAGCGGGGCGGGGGGGGGGGGGGGGGGGGGGGGGGGGGGGGGGGGGGGGGGGCGGCGGGGGGGGGGGGGGGGGGGGGGGGGGGGGG
>JAODJX010000083.1:15932498-15950174 GCA_026776945.1 Isichthys henryi
GCTTCCGGGATAGGCTCCGGACCCCCCGCGACCCAGTAAGGATAAGCGGTTTGGAAAATGGATGGATGGATGGATATGTGGACTAGGTTTAGAGGCACTAAATTCCTCGTATTGCCAGACCTAATGTCAGTGATCTGCACTGTAAACAGTACAATCTGAAGTGCGAGTCGGTTCCCTTTGCTCATACCAAGGAGCTGTTCAAAGGAATCAGATGGTTCACAAACGTCACATCACTGCAAACCTTACATTTGCGTGGGACCCCCAGACTGCCCCCTGTTGGTCACAAGCAGTTACTACACTGGGGGGGGGGGGGGTAGGCTGAATCTAGATAAGATATGGAACTTTATTGATCCCCATGCTTGGAGATTTCTGTCCAGTATAGAAATAATGCAATACAGTATAATGTAAGTAGAAATAGATAGAAATAAGGATAATATAAGATATCAAATACACAAAATAAAATCCATAATAAACATAACATTAATAAATGTAAGAATAAATAATATGTATAGCTGGACTGAGATTAAAACACCTAGTTTATCAGATTGCCAGTTCAACCCTAGGACTATGGTAAAAATAATGCAAAAATATGTACATTCAATGTTTATGCAGAACACTACTATCTGTAGAAGACACACATGCTCCTGAGGAGTAACGAGAATGAGAGTGTTTCAGTGTGAGTGTGGGAAAGCTGCCATCTCTGTGGGCTGTCCATACAGGCCCCGCCCCCACGAAGGTAGCCTGCCACGGCTGAGATCCAGCCTCTTGCATGGGGGGGAGGGGCTTAAGCATGATCACCTGGGTCTGCTGATATTAGCAGCCCGGAGTCAGGTAAGGAGGCAGCTTTCTGAAGAGATGCCAGCAAGCTGCCACCAGGGCCAGAGGCCTGAAGCCGGGCTCATTACCGGAGCAGCAAACCCCCACGGCCTTCCCTCCCGTAACGGTACCACCGCAGGCTTGATTAGGAAGGGAGTATTCACAGGCCGGAAATAAGAAATACTTTTATAGCATTCATGGAAAGACCTCCAGCAGAGCTGGAAATAATGTAACTTATGCTTTATGGCATTTTATCATTTATGATGGTTGCTAATGGGAGGGGTAAGGGGAGGAAGGAATAGTGGAAGCTTCTGGAACACGTTGGGAGGGGGAGAGGCAGACAGGAAGCATGTAGAGGGCAGTTTTAGATTCCTGAGATAGTACAGATTTGAGTCAGAGTTATAGCGCCCCTGCAGGAGAAAACATGCCCTGCAAGCACAGACAGATCCTCCCAGGATACTTACGGCAGCTGAACTCGTCTTCCCCGTGGCGGCAGTCTGGGACCCAGTCGCAGCGCAGAAGGCTGGGGATACACCCCCCATCGGCACACTGGAACTGCCCCTGGCCACACAGTTCCTGAGGGGGCACGGTGCCGGGAACGCGAGGGGGGCAGCCCTCCTCGTCGGAGCGGTCGGCACAGTCCTCCTCGCCGTCGCAGAGCCAGCTCCTCGGAATGCACTGGAAGACGCTCTGGCACTGGAAGAGGTGTGAACCACAGGCGCTGGGCTCTGCTGTTATGGGGGCTGGATCAGTGAGGCAACACGGGAGAAGATATGATACACACAGAGGAAAACATGAAGATATACACAAACACACAAACACACACACAGACAGACAGGCAGACAGACAGGCAGGCAGAAAGACAAGCAGGCAGACGGACAGACAGACAGACAGACAAGCAGGCAGACAGACAGACAGGCAGACAGAGACAGGCAGGCAGACAGACAAGCAGGCAGGCAGACAGACAGGCAGACAGAGACAGGCAGGCAGAAAGACAAGCAGGCAGACAGACAGACAGACAGACAGAGACAGGCAGGCAGAAAGACAAGCAGGCAGAAAGACAGACAGATGCACACATATACTTGAAAAGATATATATGTAAAAAATGCATGCAAACATAAATACATGAGCACGGATCAGCAAAAATACGGATAGAACAGAATACATGACTGCTAAACAGCCTGGTCCCTCCCAGCCAAAGACTAAAATAACAAATGGACCAATAACTCTGCTCTCCTAACTCTGAAACGAAAATCTGTTTATTTAATACACATTCTGCTCATCCAATAAATCTTTCTCAATATTATATGTTTATCTATTTAAAAAAAAAATGACCCACTAAAATTTTCACCTTGCTGTGTGACCCATGAATTATGTATCTGAAGCTGACGAAAAAAGTTTCTCTGACTTTGATACTACCTACGCAATAAATGAAGTCACGAATATACATGCATGCTGCAAACACACAGACAAAGACACTACAGTATATACACACATATATACACACACAAATAACCAAGCACATGGTAAGGGGAGGGCATGGGGATATGACATGTGTCTTAAAACTGGTGATGCCGTAATACTGAGTTCTGTTTCCCTCCAGACCCGGATGCCCAGGCTCAAACCCACACCATACTGTCTGCTCCAGCTTCAAAAGTTCCCCAAAACTACCTCCCCTCCTGTCTCCTGCATCCCCACCCCATCCCTGCAACAAGTGGCTTCATCCTGGGGGTAATTCTAGATTTTTTTAAGGTGTGGGGCACAAGGTGTATTAATTTATAAAAGGGGGGAGGGGCAACCTTATCAATGATGTGATTTGATTTTGTGAGTGACAGGGGAGTGGGCCAATCAGTATTCAGCTGTTTCCCTGTCCCTGTACACATCCCTAGTACACCCAGCTGGGAGTGTCTTTTGTGTGCATGTGCAGGCACAGATTTATTCAAATCAGCCAACGGGTTTAATCCGTGAGCCTCACCTCGCCTCGCACTGCTGGAGGTGTGGACAGGCTCAAGATGATATCGCCACCTGATCTTCGCCTTCTCTTTCCAGCCGTGTGGCATTTTTTCAAGGTTTACCCATAATTTGCATGTAAAAGCAGTTAAACATGCACATCACGTGTGCTGGAGGCTGTCAAGGCTGAACCCAGAGGAGGTTTATTTACAAAAGCGTGCACACATCACTGAAGGGATGCTTCAGACGTGAGCACACCCCTAAAAAAAGCTTGGTGGATAAACTGCATTTACCGGCCGGTACCAAGGTCCACTGTGGGCACGCTCTATTATTACATTTTAAATTTACATTTTATTTAGCAAATGCTTTTATTCAATTGCGATACACAATTGAGAAAGCAGGGTCACCCAGTCCCTGGAGGAATTTTCGGTTAAGGGTTTTGCTCATGGAGTCAATGGTGAAACAACTCTGGGGTTTGAACCTGCAACCTTCTGATTCTGGTCCAAACGTGGATTAAAAAGAAACAGGTATGAGGATGGCTAGGAATTATTCTGAAATATTCCCAGTATAAACGGATTGATGATAGAAAGACAGATTAATGGCAAATGCTGTTTAAAGAAGACAGTGTAACAGAAATAGGAAGCTTGGTGCTTCACTGAGTAGCCCTGTGGCTTCACACTGCCTGGGCTGAGAGCTTAAATCCCCCAGTTTGCATGCTGATGATGTGGAAATGACGCCCGCCCCCTTCAAAGCATTTTTGCAGAAAATCTAAAGGAATAAATGAATACTGCTGGCCCATACCTGCTGCCTTTCATTTGTGTTGCATTTTATTTATGAAAAACATGGTGGAGGGGTGAGGGGAGGAGGGGTGGCAACTGAACCTGCACACAGCTTCATAAAAGCATCTGCCTCTCCTATATGCAAACACCTACCCACAAAGAGAGTGAGGATCACGACAGGATTTGCTCCTACCTCCCTCATAACATGGCGCCGTGAAGGAGACGTCATCTAGGGCGATGTCCGTCCACATGTCCCCCCCGACCTCAGCCCGGAAGGCCACACGGAAGGGGGTGGGGCTAGACAGCATCACACTGGCATATTTCCACCTGTCGCCCTGGTTACCAGCCGCCGCCCACATCAGCAGGTCGGTGCCACTCTCGCCGATGGCGTATACCTGCTCAAACCCGAAAACCAGACGCCGCAGCAAAGGATCTGAGTAGCGGCTCAGAGTGTGAGTCAAAGCTCAGAGCACAAATCACAGCTTGGGGCATGAGTCATAGCGCAGACCGTGAGTCATAGCACAGCCTGGGAGTCACAGTGCTGGCTGCAAGTCACAGTACAGAATGTGAGTCACAGCACAGAATGTAAGGCAGCTCAGAGTGCGAGTCACAGCTCAGAGCACGAGTCACAGTACAGAAGGGCATTAAATCTCAGGGCATTAAGAACTGGCAGAGATCCAACTGCGAAATGCATAAACATGATGAATTTTAAAGCTTTCACTTTGACTCAACAAAATCCTCTAATGCAAAAGGTCTTGGAATCCCACAGGATTCGCGGCATTCCCATAATAGCCTGTGTCTGTCAAACGGGAAAGTGCACTTGGGAGGCAAACCAAAGACGTTGCATACGCTTTACAAATCGGGCTTTGGAGGCTGCCGGTGGTTGTCAAGACAACATCGTTACTCCCCGTCACATGGGAGGGTTTGCCGTGCTTGTTTATGAGGCTCGATTAAACTCAAACCCCAAGCAGGTAGCGCTGCTGGGAGCCCCAGAGAGTCTGTCTTGACTTCACCATTGCTTCATTTAGGGCCTAAGCGGAGGAATTGGAGGGCTAAATACCTGCCTGCACTCATGGCCATTGTGTTGAGGTCACCCCCCCCCCCAAAAGAGCCTCCATTTAAAGGAAAATCAGCTACTGACATTCAGTTTTTATCTTTTTTTATGAGAAGAAACCAAAATATTATACTCCACAAGAAATACAAAAACCCTGCAGGCAAAAGGACGGACAGCTCTACGACTCTCCCCTTCAAACTTGACCAGGACAGCGGAGCTGGGAATTAAGTAGATACATGTAAATTCTTTCATTATTTGGGTACCATTTTAATAGTGAATAGCTCCTCAACTTTCACTCATTTACATGCCAAACTGTACAAACTGAGGGTTGAACCAACAACGTCCCCTGTTCCTTAAACACTTTGGAGGGAATCCCACTCACCTTGAGGGTGCCCATCCGCCGCGATCCATACATGTAGTACCAGAAACGGAGGTGGCACACACCGGTGCTGGCTGGGAAGGGGGCTTTTGTCATCACCGTGGCAACATCGCTCTCCCTCTGCATGGCAGAGGAAATGTAAAGGAAGCGCCCCTGTCCGTCTGTAATAAGAGAGAGGAGAGGAGGAGAGGAACAGTCACAGCACCACACAGATGCCAGTGTGGGCAACATGGAGGACCTCGCCAACCTCGCCCCTAGTTAGAAATTAATGCAGCAATCAACAAATCAAGTGGAATTGTTTGTATGTATACCAAAACCCATAAACTGTTTGGTTGACAAGAAATAAAAAATAAAAGTTAACACTTTCCTACTGATGGTTAACCAGAACTTAATGAGAACCTTGTCATACTAACCAGCCAGTCCTAACCAGCTCTTAGCAGCCTGCATTCCTGGGATAAGGCCTGTCAGATGTTAGAATAAGGCCGTGATTCACATCACAGCGTCACTCCTTGGCTTTATACCAAACAGGCCTCGATTACACCACTGACACTAAGAAGTCCAGCCATGACACCTTCCACCTTAGCGAATAGTGAAGGACCCCTCAGCATACCAGATTACAACAGCTTCAACGTGTCTAATCAAAATGACTTTTACATATATTACAGATTCATTATACTGAAGTAAAACAGCATCAGTATAGCGAACAGCATTGAATTGCATTGAACATGAACAGTGAAAATCATTTCTGTTTCACCAATCACCTTCAACGTAGAGTGCATAAACCTCAAAAAAGTGAAATCATGCCCACAATGGTCTGTAACATCATTCAGTTCAATTAATTTTTACATTGGGCCTTTCACAAAAGAATCAAACCAAGGTCCTTGGCAAGAGTGTGCAGAAATCCATAATTACATAATTTACACAAAATAGTAAGGTAAACATTCAAAACAGCTTCAACAATCCCACCGAAAACAAAGAGTTAAGAGCTTCTGTAGCATTTCATAACCCATACATCCTTCAACACAAACCAGACAAAGAGTCTGTAAGCAGAATATTTTGCAGCACAGATATTACAGATGGGAGAGGCGTGCTCAGGGAAAAGCAGATTCAACTTTATGAAGCCGTTGTGTTTGAAAGGAGGAAGAGAGAATTCCAATTTAGATGCAGACAGTGAGATCACAGAGCGCAGGCTAGGCTAGGCCGATCACCCTGCCCGATATGAATCCCACGCGAATCGGAGGGCGCCGATCGCGGCTATGACCCCCGCATTACGTGGTGCTGCATGGAGGAGAGTGTCGCTCACCATCAATCGTCCCGTAACTCAATGCTGACAGCAGGCGAGGCGAGGCGAGGAGAGGCGGTCACCTCACGGGACGTCCCAGGGTGTGAATTGGAAATCAGGCAATGGGATGGGGGGTGGGATTAAATCACAGTGATGTTTATGGGGGAGTAGGAGAGCTCAGTCGCTCAATAGACTCCTTCAGGATTAGACTATAATTATAAGTAACTGGCTTTTATTCAAAAGCCCTTTTGCAGCTTCACATAGAGAGAGAACAGCCCCATCCATGACACTAGACACTAGATTAGAAGTCAGTACCCCCTAGTGACCGCGATCTTTATTGCGCTTTTAAGAAGTAAGGATGGACAGGAACAAAGGGAGTGTTTTCTACATGAGGTAAGAGGTCTTGGATTTTCCCACTGGTAAGTGACCTGCAGCCAAGCGACATTCACGCCCGGAACTATTCCATTTCCTCCGGGCTTGGCACGCGACGTGTGTTTTTTACTGTGTTTTCCATGTTTACTCTCAGATTCATCGGGATACTTTATTGCTGTAATCTGCAACACAAGCACCCCCGGCCAATCTATCTGGAACGGTATCGTACTGTCAGTATCTGCACAAGCTCATCTCTTACCAACAACAACCTTCATCATCAACACCCACCCACATCCTCTCTACACTCCAGACACACAGAGTGGGGGGCGGGATTTTAACCCACAACCCTGGGTGTGAGGAGACAGAACTACCCACTGTGCATCTTCATCTACTATGACTGCCAAACTTCCTGTAAAAATACATGAGTACAATGACTGGCATCCAGTTTATTTTAGAGTTGAATCATACAGTATGTTGACGTGGGTCATAAACTTTGTTGTGTCATGCTATCTGTTCACCCCATTGCTGTATATCGCTCTTCTGAATAATCTAATTTTCAGCAGTCGCTGGGACGATCATTTCTGAACTTTGAAAGTATCTGACTGAGGGATTTCTCTCCTTCTGTCGACTTAGAGCTTCAGGGGGCTCACAGCCCCAAACCCCACAGACCAGCTTTGAGTCGACCTTTGACCCTTTAAGTCATTTGTTCAGTTGAAAATTCACCCAGCGATAAATCACAGAGAAAACAGCATTAATATAACCAGGGAGCACTTCTGATACAAAAATACAAGACAGAAAGTCAGTGTTTCAAACAGATTTAGGTCTTCATTGTATGTACTTCAGGGAATCTCCAGTGAAATCATGTGATGTGTGCTGTAGGTCTGGAGTGACATCACAGGCCTCATTTCATTGGGCCCCTAGCATTGCTTGCCAAGGATGCAGCCACCTGATTGGACAGAGAGGTCCAGGTCTGCCAGCACATCCTAAACAGCTCCATTTCCTCACTGATCATCTCACATAACCAACAAACAAATCCATCATCACCATCTGCCAAGGTTCATACCCTACCAGGGTCCAGATCAGCCAGGAATATGTCAGCTATCTGATAATCAACATCGTAGACAGGGACGATCTGAGGATTTTCTTCAGAGAGACCAACTTTATCATTAGCCAATAATATGTTTTGCATCAGTGAGTAACAGGGGAGGGGGTATTCTAGTATCCAATCAGCTTTCAGCTCAGGCCAGTGCTCCTGAAGTCCTGATCTCAGACAATTCTATCGAAAATGAACTTACTTTTTTTTTTATTTACCAACTTCCATAGACATTGAACATGCAGTGTTTCGAAAATCTCCAGCTCCTCATCTCCCAGTAAACTCACAAAAAGGGGCTTAACCAAAACTGCTAACTGCACACAGGTTGCCATGACAATGGCCACACCCACCAGGGCTGTGGTCTTCTGGCGGCCCCGTGCCCATGGTCTCCCTGGTGTGACCCAGCTTCCAATCAAATTCATCGTCACGGCTCTGGATCAGGTGACATTCATCCTCCCAGGACTGGGCGTCAGGCAGGTTGAAGTTGCAGGCCCCAGGGAGGCTCAGGATGTGACCTGGGTAGGGGGCATCAGTGAATAGGGTTTTTTTAAAAGGCTGTACACTGTAGCCTGACACAGACATATTGGGATATCCAGGCTATGGACGTCAGGGGTGAAAGGTCATCTCCGTGCACCTTGCTAGGACAAAAGTGGGGATGCGTACCACAGTCCTGCTCATCTGACTCGTCTGCGCAGTCGGCTTTGAGGTCACATGCCAGGTGGGACTCGATGCAGTCACCGTTCTGGCAGATGAAGTCTGTGGCCGTGGGGCAGGATGCCGGGAGAGCCGGGCCTGGAACAACAACTTCAAAGTCATTCATCAAAAATGGACACATTTATACAAAGAAAATGGAAAAAAATCCACTTATAAAAACACTACAGAAAGAAAAACAAGAAGGGCAACAGTATTTGTGGTAAGTGCTGTACCTGTATACCCTATAACGATATATCGATTATTTAAAGACAGGTAGGGTGATACAGGCCTGGAGACTGGGATGAACATGAAGGAATATGTTTATAGAACCTAGTGGGATGAGAACTTTCACACTGTGCTTAATGTAGCAGGCAAATTACTGGAGCAGTTTTTAAATAAATGCACACATAAATGCTCATTGTTTTGCAGCCTGTGTGAAGCCATCAAGCCTCAAGAAATGGTGATTAATGCTTCATCTACAGACCCACTGAGGACGGATGCCTCAGGAGCTGGTACTGTGTTTGAGGGTGGAGAAGGTGTAACTGGATGCTAAGAGTCTTTGACTGGGTATCATCTCATGCCACAGACAAATGGAATAAAATTCACAGTCCTACTCTTCAGTATTTACACACAGATCTGCCAAAGGAAGAGAAGGTTAGAAGAAGAGTTTGTCAGGAGATGCAACACTGTTGCTGTAAAGTTGCGAGTTGTCCAGTCCCAGTTGGGTGAAGTTCTCTTTTCACCAACAAACCAAACTCAACAATGAGAGTATGAATGCTAAAAAGATGTAGCCAGTGCCACCCCGATGCCGAGCAAGTCACTGATCGATGTAGTGGAGTGCTTGACGCCTCAAAATTAATAGGATCATTTGTTGCCAGGCTCTACTAGCATTTCACTTAGTGTGGTGCCTGCTGCTCGTAACGCTTGGTGGGGGAGCTCTGCAGCACATAGGCGCTAAACTTATAGCATTTTAACTATTAACTGTCTGGAAAACATTACACCCTTAGATCACAATGCATTTAATCTTACTTTACTACAGACTACTCCATACGTACTAATCTCCATCCAACCAATCTACCCCCTAACCACTGTTCCTCCATGACTTCCTGTTCCAAGCTACCTTTGATGACTCCTTCCCAGAGATTACAGGCTTCAGCTATTCGATTCTGGGTCATCGCCAACATTCCTCCTCTCCACATCCAATGAAATGTATATCCTCTCTGATTGGCTCCTTTTTTGATCGTGCCCCAACCAGGACTTTTTTCAATATCCACACTTGGTTTCTGATTATAACAGGTTGGAGAATCTCTGGGATGACTGTTAATGGAAAGCCGTCACAAGTATCTGAGAACATTAAAGTCAACACTGACCTCCATTCAATAACACACATTGTGTGATCAAGGAGATTACTATGACTAAAGAGTGATGATTCCAAATGGGGAGGCACTCACTTGGGGCACAGTCGGAGAACTCCAGGTCATCCAATGCGGCACCACCACTGACGTCAATCGCCCGAATCCCTTCAAAGATCAGCTCAAAGTTCCTCATCTTACTCAGGGAGACCTCAGCTCGGTTCCAGCGCTCACCCTGGTTCCTTGTCATGTTCCACACCTCCGTCAACATGTTGTCCATCTAACAAAACAACAATAAGGGGGTTTAGCATTTACTCCACTGAAAAAATGAGAAATGACTCAAGACAGTGGGGAAGAATCTGAGCTTATAACCAAGAAGTTATGGATCACTCCAACATATCCCAAGACAGTAGGGATGGGTCTGAGCTTATAACCTTATGTTGGTAGTTCTAGTCCTAAAAAGAGAGTCTCTTTGGATTAAACTCAAGTGGTTAAAGTTCAACCAAACAAGTACAGCCATCCAGTGTCTATCAGCTGGGCCACAAAACAGACCATGCTTGAATCTTGGCTAGAAGCTGGAGAAACATCTTGGCATCCTTAATATTACATGGTTGAAGCCCTGTCCCAAAGACTGTATCACACATCACAGATGCGCACACTCCCCTTTGCACAGGGCTTGTGTTTTACTTTTACACAATCTCTTATCACACCACATGTGGAACAGATTAAACTGAAGCCAGGACTTACGCGTTTGTTCATTTCTTTTATTTACTAAATGGCCCGCGCAGTATTTTTTTAAGGTCACGTGATTGATTTCTTAAGTGACGCGTGATGTTTACCCTTATGGTGTAATCTCTGAATATACAGCTTATACTGCCTAGATCTGGATTATTTTTTACTTGAATTGCTGCAGCGTCTTGAAACCACGGTCAGCAGCTGATCTCAGTGTGCGGGAAGCTCTTTTTTTCTATGCTGATTTGTGGGGAAAGTAGAATAAGGATCGTTCAGGGGATTTTCCAGGAAAAAACAAACATATGACTTTGGCTGTGAAGATGACAAGCAGAGGGGAAAGAGAAAAAAACTTGATACAAACGACAGGTTTCCTTTTCTTGGTCCATGGGGTCTGTCTCTGGCTCTGCTCCGACTTCTCGCTAAACAGTCACAAAAGGTCCATTTACATAAAACCCGAAACAAGGCACAGGTGGCACGGGACCAGAGAACAGGGTCCAAATCGCAGTGTGACTAATCCAAGCCACATAGGCGGCACAGGGCGGGAGCAGCGGGCCCATCTGAAGAGTCAGTGCCAAGCCAACAGAATCATCCCTCATTCACCGGGCGACTAAAGTGAAGTCCATACATAGTCATAACTGCAGGAAATGAATTCCTCATTAAAGACTGACTGAGCTCCTATTTTTCAAATTGAAGTACCTCAGCCAATGATCTCAGGGATGAAAAAGGGCATAAGAAATTCTTCAAGATAGGTCAATGAATCAATCAGCATAAGCTTATTACCCATCGAGGGGACATGAAACCACCTTCAAGCCTATTGAAGACCATGAATGCATGAGACCAGTATGGTGGCCCAACCGGAAATGGTCCCGTCTCTCTGCTGGGGAGGGTTAGTCAATCTGGTTCTGCGTCCTCTCAAAAGTGCCAATCCCCTTGTACCCTAACCCTAACCCTAACCCCAGCTGATCCACCACGCCTCATTACCACTGCCTGATGGGGGCGATGTCACGAGGGGAGCGCTATGGATTGTGTGCTCCGCAAGGAAGGTGCATATAATGAATGAACGAACGAATGAATGATGATGAGTGAATAAGGATGCATGTATAAAAACGGTTGAACGATGAATGAATAAATGGATGGATGATTGAATGAATGAACCAATCAATCAATCAACTGATTCATGACTGAGAAATACATTTTATTGACCTCTGGCTCTGTGACGCAGTCACCAAAGTTACCATGGCCACGTTCTCGCATGAAACCTGTGGCTCATGGCGCCCCCATTGTGTTTCCTGCTACTCCGGTCCCAGTGATTTACAGGGTTAGCCATGAGGCAAAGAGGCTGCCCTGCTTACCTGGGGCTATTAATACCCACCATAGATTTAAATGCCGCCTCGTGAGTTTTTTATGAACAATGCATTTTCTGTGCTGCTGTTGATATATTTCAGGGCATTTGCTGAAGCTGGGGAAAACCGTCAAAGAAGAAAGGAGAAATATAATATGATTACACTGAAAGCTAACAGAATATATGGCTGCCGTCTGATTCCTGAGCCCAGAAGCCGGAACATTCTCCCCATGTTTGTGTGGTTTTCCCTTGTGTATTCCAGCTTTGTCTTAAAAAATGAAGCAAGTGGTGTGTGATATTACATGTATTACATTCTTATGTATATTTTGTGTGCCCTGCGATTTCCTGCAGTATCTTATGTAGAAATTCTAAATCATGGGATACACTGTAAAACAAATCCATAATAATGTGAAATGGTTTACAAACGGCTTGCAGAAGTACTCAGATCTGAATAGTTTTTACATTTGGTTGTTCTTAAGCATGTTGAACATACAGACAGCCGACTCCATATATCCAAAGCGTTCCAGTACTTTCAGAACAAAACCTATAAAAACACAACTCTCCCCCGACAGAGATGATTCAACCATGAAGCCCGGAGAGCTTTCGTCACACTTCAAAAACTTCTAACATTTAGATATGCTTTGGCTGAAATGGGAGAAAACATGTCAGTCCAGACCATATCACAAATGTGGCTGTGTCATGTGATACGAGATAAGGCCTAAAGCAAGGACTCTGAGGCCTGCTGGGACTCCATTAGAAGTGAATATGAATGGAAAAACTGTTTCAGAAGAGCTGCACAGGAATTCACCTTCCAGCAAAGTACAATGCCAGAGCCATGTTGGAATGGCTAGGGAATAATGAGGTGGATGACCTGGAGGGCAAGCGAGAATATGCAGAAGAAGCATGACATTTTCCGTCCAGGTGATCCTGGGGTAATTAGGAAGAATGTGAGAAAATCTACTGGGGGGAATAGGGGGTGGAAGTCACCTAAGCGGTGTGTAATATCCGCAAGGACACCCAAAGCTTTTATCATCGCTGAAAGTGCTTCTAGAAGATACTCAATTCTTTGGCTTGAACGCTTAATCCATCAAAAATCCACTATGACTATTACCCATTTCCTGATGTGAACTGCAAGTTTTTCAGCCAGATATTTAGCTTTATGATATTAATGTTGTCCATTTGGTTTTCTGAAGTCATTGTGCGAAAAACGCATTGTGTAGAAACCCTGTTGGCAGACATCAACTTGGCGTTAGGGTTAGGGCAGGCGTTGGAACTGCGCGGAAGTCTGCGTGAGACTCAATATGCCAGTACCATTGTTCCAGAAAATCATTATAATTAACTCTCCCTTGCTGAGAAATCACCTGGACCATATAATATGATGACGTTCCAGTGCTGTCTCGAGGCTGGGTTTGGGATCTAGTTTGTAAAATTTATTTCAACAAAGGAAGCCAAACCTTCTATCCATTATTGCTTATGCAATACAGGGTCACAATCAGGCTGAAGTCTACCTAAAAATGCATGGGGTACGAGGCATCAAACACCTTGGCAAGGATTACAGTCCCTCACAGGGCATGCAAACACCAATCCAGTCACTCTGCATGTCAGGATTGTGGGAAGAAACCAGAAAATTCACTATCAAAGAGGTGTGAGACCTCAGCACTACCCACCAGGCTCTGCATCCATCCATGCTGTCGTTTATTAATATTCGTCACAACGGTGTGACTTACATGCTTAATTCCAGTATCCTCAAAGTGGTTTCCATGTTCATGATTAAAATGCAATCTAAACAATTCTTTTTAACCATATACATTCAAAATTGTTTTTTCATCTTAAACCAAATACCCTCTGGGGACCAAACGTAACTGAATAGGGATGGAAACATTTTTCTAAATATACTCCCAAGTGCACCACTCCCATTACCCAGAACCCAATTTATATTCATGACCCCAGACTGCTGATGGCAGCATTGGAGTAATACCACCTTCAAAGAAGCAGGTTCTGTTTTTGGACAGAAAAAAAAAAATACTGAAAAATCTAGCATGGACTTAAGCTGCAGCCAATGGGAGTCCTAGCTGCACATTAACTGAGTTTGGCAACCAATCAAAACATCTCACTTTAAGGTTCACCAGACAATGTAAAGACTCATTTTCAAAGACTTCTAATGCTTCTAGACCACTATTCCCCAGCCTGGTCCTCAGGGACCCACAGACATTCCACGTTTTTGCTCCTTCCCAACTCCTTCCCTGCTCTAGACAAATGAATAGGCCTCTCTGACTCTGGCCAGGTTAACTTCATTAATACATTAGAATATTTTGCACAGATGCAATACGAAGCCTCGCCTTCGTCTCTGATCCCAACACACCGTCATGCAGAGGTTTGACACTCAGTTGGTCACAAAAAGATGGTGACTCCATACATGCACACGTAGGTTGATTAAAGCATTAATAGATAACCCCTCTGGATGATACTGGTTACCAAGAAAATAATCAGGCTAAATGGCGATGACAGAATCTCATAAAGTGATTAATAACAACAAGAGTGTAACCATGGTGCTGCCATTAAATCCACCCATCGGAAGAGAGCAGCTGAAAAATACAGACACTGATTCTATTCTGCTGATTTTGTCTCGCTATGTTTCAGCATTTTCAAAAGGGGGGGGGGGGGAGTGTTAATTAGAGACTCACGGTTCCATTTGTCTCCCATGGTGACAGGTTAGTAATGCCAGCAAAAATCATACCTTCCGAGAAAAACAGAAAGGTCCAGAACCATATTCCCCCTCCCTCCAAGACGTATGGTTCTGAAGCATCTAACCCGCAATCACAAGCACTCCCCACCTCAGAGTATCCCCCCCCACCCACTATTTGCTGACCTCTGTTCATTAAGCATCCTGCAACCCTCCTACAATCCGTGCATTTATCCATAAGCAGCCCATCCTTCCAAAGCAATTTCTTCAAGACAGGAGCTTATCCCAGGACAGTGGGCTCCCTGGACAGGATGCTGGTATTTCATGGGACACCATGGGCTCTCGCTCCAGCTGAAAGACGATTGGCCCCCAGAAGGCTCCTCCCCCTGTTACTCAGCGAATCAAAACAAGCCTTTGTATGAGGCAGAATAACATGGTTAGAGGCACACCCAGACTTTCCACATGTTACCGAAAAGTTCATAACATCAGTTTCTGCACCCTACAAACCTGATAGTGATAGTTACATGCCTGCCCCCCGCCCCATCCACATCAGTTTTCATTCAGGCGTTGATTGCAGGTTGAGTGGTTGCCATACCAACAGGTCTCACAGCCATAATCATCATGTGATCCGTCACAGCAGTCCTACTCTTTCAATAACTCAGAGGAGTGTACTGCTGTTGGACACACAAATTTACCCTGTAGCAGCTCAGATAAAGCTGCAGTCATTTGGGGTGGTGGACACTCACCCTGACCAGAAGCCGGATGATCCCGTTGGCCTTGGGGGACAGGTAGTACCAGAAGATTAGCCTGCAGGTGGCGCTGGACTCCTTCCATATGGAACTCCTCATGTGGGCCTTGTCACCTTTCAGGCCCACTGGGGAGGCCTCCAAGTAGACAAAATGTCCTGGGGGGGTGGACAGGGAGGGAGAGTGAGGGCAGAAGTAAGATGGACATAGAGAGAAAAAGAATAAGTGGACAAAGATGGGGAGGGGGGAAGGGAGAGAGAGAAAGAGAGTGAAGTGGAGAGAGAGAGAAGCAGAGAGAGAAAAAGAAGGACAGGAACAGTGAACCTACGGTAAATGACACATGGATTCACAAAAGAAGATAGATGGGAAATAATGAATGAGAGATGTGTATGTGGGGGTGTGGATTAGGTCTATAATACATTCAGAGGACAAAATGTCCCCCACATAGTAATAAAAGCCTGTTATTTATGTTTCAGGTCCCCACAAAGTTCTGTGACTGCAATCAAAAAATGCCAAATGTGTTATATTTTGTTTGGTTACCTTTGCTTAAGGTTAGGGTTGGGTAGGGGTTAAGGTCGTCATGTTGGGATTAGAGTTTTCCCTATAGAAATGAGTCCCCATTTTGAGTCCCCACAAAAATATAATTACAAACCTGTGTGTGTGTGTGCGTGTGCTTGCGCACGGTATGAACAGATAAATAACTTCCTCTAATGCAATGTTTTTTAATTTCACATTTTACTGTTCCACTTTTCATCTACTATTTCATTTCATTTCAGTGACAAACAAATGACTTCCTCACATAGGAAAATCAGTAATGATAACGCCGCAGTTCTGGAAAGAATGAATATCCTGAATGATGTCGACTTTTTCAGCTCGGGCGCCCGCAGTGAAAAATGGACAATTAGTAGATAGATGTGAGCCTGGGAGATGGAATATGCACTGTGGCGATCGGGGTTAGACACCCCGATGATGTCAGACATGAAGACGGATTACACACGGACAACCTGGGTCAGCAAAAAGGAGCGGGAACATTTTTAACGGTTAATGACTTCAGCATTAAACATTCTTTTCTGTCACTTGCTAGAGAAGATCAGGGTGGGGGGGTCAAGATTGGGTTGGGTGGGATCGGGGTAATAAAATGACCACAGTCCAAGCTGTTCTTCTGCAGTGACCTTCAGTACAGTTCCCGTGTTTACCAATTTATCAAAGTAGTCAGGTGTGTCCCAATTCAATCCAAGGACCACTTGTACACTCACAAAGCTAACATGTTAAGTGGGACACTACATGTTCGAAAGCTTCTGGCGATGAAGGAGCGTATTGGGGCTAACCTTCTGTGGTGTGGGGAGGGAATCAAAATTTTTGTGATGTTGCTAAGAAATGATGCCCTCCCCACATACAATTATACTTATTACTAACAGCTCTCCTAGCAATGGGGACTGGCTAAAAGAGTTACCAATACACCTCAGGAATGATCTCCAACAATACAGAGCTCATATACGGCTTGTACAGAAAGCACTCCTTCCCCCAGGCTTCTGACTGTGGCTAATGACCCTCTCCGAGAGCGCTACCTTGCTCGCTCCCCAGCGTATGGTCCACAGTTGGCCGGAGGCTCTGCACGGAGCCCGCCCCCCGGGTCCAGTCGAAGTTGTCAGCATGGGAGTTCTTCCATCCGCAGAGGGTGCTTTCGAAGGAGCAGGATGTCCCACAGGCAGCCTCATCGGTGCTGTCACCGCAGTCGTCCACAAAATCACAGCTCTGCTCTGGCTGGTAGCACCCCCCATTCCCACAGGGAAGGTGACCCCAAGGGCATGCCCCTGCATATACATAATAAATAATATATTACATACACACACACACACATACACACACAAACACACAGCTCTCAATAAAATTACGAGACGACTATATATTTTTTTAAATCTGCATTTTTAAATCCTGGTTTAATCCTGGTTTAATCTTGGTTCTGCTGGTAGCAGGTTGCTACTCAGGTTCAAAATTTTTAAAACAACAGTACACAAAAACATGGTGAGGCAGGAAACACTAGGGACAACCAGAAGATAATTAGAGGGCAGAAGTGACTTTCTAATGTCAAAGATGACTGTCAACTTATCCGACAGTTTCTCATGAATCGCATATTGACATCAAGTAACATTCAACAGGAAAGGAAAATATTAAGTGGTGTGAAGTGCACTGCTAGGACAACTCATAACAGGGTCCTAGAATAGAAGCTGGACTGAATTCCCACAAAGTAAGGCAGAAGCCCTTCATTAATGAGGTACAGAGAACCACACACACTCTCACCGGCCACTTTATTAGGTACACCATGCCTTTTGCCTTCAGAACTGCCTTAATCCTTCATGGCATAGATTCAACAAGGTACTGGAAACATTCCTCAGAGATATT
>JAODJX010000083.1:15960625-15972904 GCA_026776945.1 Isichthys henryi
ACGAAACATTAGAACATCATGCAGGACAGCACAGTCAGACGAAACATTAGAACATCATGCAGGACAGCACAGTCAGACGAAACATTAGAACATCATGCAGGACAGCACAGTCAGATGAAACATTAGAACATCATGCAGAACAACACAGTCAAACGACAAAGATAATGAAAACATGATAAGAACGTGGTGACATATTTGGTCGACACGCAATACGAGTCAAACTACAGGGAGTACTACGACGACAGAAGTACAGTTTAAACTTGAACTGTTTTGTCAGGTATGAAATCAACACAGTCAATCTCACTGTTAAAATAGATTTGTCACAGCTGAAGTACAGTTCAAAGTTGAATAAACCCAGACAAATATTTTGTGACATGTTCATTTGACATGGATAGCGAGTGCGCTATTGACAAATGGGGTCCCCATATGCATGTCGACATATTTTCGCCCCAAATGGAACCCCATACATATGAACGATAGCAATCCGAAAACTTGGAAAGTCATATAGTGTGAAGCTTTATGGACATGAACGCCAGCTAGCATTTCTTCTCATCCAAACAAGGCCAAGGTAATGGAGCCCAGATCAGCGAAGTGCTTTAGATAAAGGGTTACGGCTGCCCACCTCATTTACATACAGATGAATAAACAAAAGTCTTCGGAACAAAAAAACTAAACAAAAGAAATCTTTCGAATAAAACAATTAAAGAAATGTATTTTTCTATAAATCTTTGGAATAGAAGATTAAATAAATATTTTTTTCTACTGATTCTATTGATTGCATTAATATGTGATTATGTGATGTTTCGTTCCCCATATTGATTTTTATGTTGTTTCACTTTTCGTTTTTTGCATTTTGTTCGCAAGAGCGAAGCAGCTGCTTTGTTTAGACGACACTGAGCCTGCACCTCCATACATGCCTGCGCAGTTTTGGTTATCGTTTTACTTAAGTTATCCAGGTCTGACCACCAGTAATTATCTAAGTTAATAAAGACTACACGGTTATGTATATTTGCATCATTTTGTGGGGGACCAAATTCTAGTACTTCTTTAGGAACCTCAGACATAGAATTCAGAAAGGAAAAAGGAAAAAACTCAGGGTAGCTTCTCCATAATCATCAGTGTACGTAAGGGGGTGCTACGGTATGCTGGCTTCATACCAGTAAGTTTGGAAATGTAACGCACCTACTTGCAGATCAGACATGTGCCAAAAGGAGATTTGCCACTGAATAAGGGCAAAACTTCCTATTGGCCACGGACAATACTACCCCAAAGCTTATGGTCCATGTAGTAAACAATGCAAATAACCCAGAGGTCCGATTAGCATTGGACACGAAGTTTAAGGATAGACCAGGTATAATCTGCAGGAAGGTCTCGCTCTCAGGGGCTGTTGTAATGCAGTTTCAAGCCGACTCATTTTACAGGGCAGAGGTCACAGTCAACAACAGCCAAAATCACGTAGGCCTTGAATAAGCTGGGTTAACACCAGCCACAGGGGGGAAAGGGAGAGGGGAGTTGATTACAGTGTCACCGTGGGAACAAAAATGGAAAGACTAAAGGGCAGTTTTCCCCACAATTGGCCCCACATGATGGAAAGATGTGCCAGTTTTCCTTGGATGGTTCAAAGAAGGCAGGGCACTTACTGGGTGTGGTCTTTAGCAGGCCTGTGGGTCTCCTCGCCATAGTGGATGGACCGGCCCTGTCCGTGGATCCAGCGGAAGATATGTGGAGAGACGTTGGCCCCGTCCTGGTACCAGCCACAGGGGTTACCCGGCTCGAAGTCGCATGCCTCCACCACTGTCGGGGTTGAGGGGAGTCTTCAGTGGGGTAGCTGAGCTTAAAAACATCTCAGAGGAGGGGGGTTGGACACTCACCACAGTCCTGCTCATCCGTGCCGTCATCACAGTCCCAGTGAAAGTCACAGCGATGGGCCAGGCTGATGCAGTCACCGGTGGTGCCACACGCCAGCTGCCCGTCCGCACAAGTGCCTCCTGTGCCCGTCGGCGAGATGGTGATTCCCGGGGGAGTTGTGGATCCTGGCAAGGGGAGATCCCCTAAACATACAAATGAGAGGGGGGTGGCCATCGACAACGTATCGCTAAAATGCTACAGAATGTCATGAAGACAGGAAGTGGTGCAAAATGTACTGTAAATGTGTGGCTGTAATGATACAGAGCATCAGGTACACAGGAAGGGATGCAAACATATAGCTAAAATGCTACAGAATGTCATGAAAACAGGAAGTCGTACTATGTACTATAAATGTATGGCTGAAATCGCTGACAGCTGATTTTGACATAAAAATTAATTTCTTCTATGAATCTCATAGGTATTACCATAACACTACACAAGCAATAAGGTGTAATTAGCATTGCCTTGGGTGAATGACCTGCTCTATGTCAGTGTTCTCTGATGACACGGTGAGATAGGTGGGGAGGAAGAAAGGTTACCGTCATGCGGGATGCAGTCTAGGAAGGACAGATCGTCAATGGCGATGTCTCCTGTGAAGTCGTCCCCCACTGTGCCCTCCACCAAGATCTGTGGGCGGAGACCAGACAACATTGTGAAGTTTGACCTGGAAGGAGAAGCCAGCGACTTTACTCTGCTCCATTTCTCTTACATAGATATCTAAGCCAAACAAGTGCAGCATTATCTGGTATGTACTGTGGAGATATTACGGTACTGAAAGCCACTTAGATTAGCAAATGATTTAAGGACGGTCCTCAGCCTGAACTGTGTCATGACATAGCGCCAACTGATGGAAGCGATGAGAAAATAAATACTGCCGTCTTCTTGTCATCTGTTGCCTAGCAACAGCCAAGAAGAAGGAAAATTGATGCTAAATTTCCTATTTTTTCTCTCCCCGGATGGGACTAGTACCTCCAGTTGGCTGGCATTTGAGAAACCAAGTGCTAGTGTCAGCCCTGATGACCAGCATGCTAATCATTGACCGCAAAGAGCCCAGTCTATGGCACTTTCCAATTTCACATGGCCTAATGGCCCTGCCACCTGGTCAGGAGCACATACCACCCACGGCACCGCGGCCGGAGATGTGGCCACCACAGCCCCTCCAGCTTCAGGATACTGACTAAGATTCACATTTCACCACTTTTACGATACGACAACATGCATTTGGCGGCTCATGGCTTAATTGCATGCTTGTTTTCGGGCTTCAGATATTGATGGGGAGAGGAATGACAGATGGGTTCGGGCCACCCTAATCCGAACATGCTCCCCACGCTCGATGAACAAATCCTCGGCGTCGACAGGAGCTCTGCTGGATTTAACGAAAGCTAACCAAACAGATGGCAAAAAGACATACGGGGGACGTCATGGTTTTATAGAGATTTTTAAAGTATCCCTCCATTTTAAAGGTTCTCAAAACACCAAATCCAGCCTTAAATAAGTGCAGCACCATTGATGGTCTTGGAAATGATTAGGAATTTAATTAGCATAGCTTGGGCTGATGGACCTAATTATGAGTCATTAAACATACATTATTGGGCAATGTGAGTGGCTCCCTTTGTGGTTCAGGCTGTTTGGACGTGCACTGATTGATGGATCCATCTGAGCTGTTACATCCCCCCTCTTCAAGTCTTAAATCCCCACTCATTGAAGTAAATACTTCCTGCTTCCTGTTACAACATCAACTTTTGTCACCACGACAAAACACTGAAACATTACCCAGGTTTGACGATGAGGTGAATGACAAGGGAAGCATTCGAGCTGCAGCAGGGAATCTGCAAACCGCTGTTGTCCCTGATAATAGTTTCCATCATTGCTGGGCCCATCACACTTATTATACCGCAAATATTAATTAACAAATACACTGCCTGGCCAAAAAAAATAAAATAAAAAACAAAAAAAAACTCAAACACACTTGATTATGGTGCACATTCATCAGTGCATTGTTCCCACGTGCTCATGCAACATCTCAACATTTTTCTTCATCCAGATTTGCATTTATTTCTTGTGGTATTGATGATAGATGAGTTGAGCCACTCCATAAAGTTTTCTTCAGCACATGCCAAAGACTTTCAGTGAGGTTAAGGTCAAGACGCTGTGGTGGCCAGTTCATGTGTGTAAATGATTCCTCCTGCTCCCTGAACCACTCTCTGACAATTCGAGTCCGATGAATCATTGGCATTATTGTCCTGGAATATGTCCATGCCGTTTGGAAAAAAAAAATTCATTGATGGGGTAACCTAGCCATTCAGTAGATTCGGGTACTTTAGTTGACTTTACTTTATTGCTGTATAACGTTGCTGAGCCGTAATAATGATCCGGTCATCGGCTCTTGAGTACTTGCTAATTTAAGTACTGCAATTATTTTTTTGGCCAGGCTGTGATTGTTAATTTGTCCCATTACTTTTGGTCCCTTAAAAAGTGGGAGGCACATATACAAACTGTTGTCATCTCTACACCATTCACCTGATTTGTATGTAAATACCCTCAAATTAAAGCTGAAAGTCTGCAGTTAAAGCACATCTTGTTCGTTTCATTTCAAATCCATTGTGGTGGTGTATAGAGCCAAAAAGATTAGAATTGTGTCAATGTCCCAAGATTTATGGACCTGACTGTATTACTATTATATAGAGAGAAAATGTTACATTAGTCTGCCACAAACAAAGGAAAAATGAAGAACAGTCTATCAGTTTGCAAAATTATCAGGCAATAAGAAAGCAAGTGGATTTTTCTCACTACACTATTCACAGAAAGGATAATCTAAAAAATTGAAAGCTATTCTGTTAGGATGGGGGAAATTTTCGTGAAGGATACAAGCCAGATACAAGATACCACGTTGGGTCCGTTTGCAGAACCTATATAAAGAATAATTAACAGCCATTCTATATAGTCCACTTTATCAAGTTTAATGCCACCTTTCTTCTCTATGACCATCACGAACCTATTATCTATTGAACCTGTCAAGTTTTTGATCTGATCACAATTTATATTAGCTGAAGCAGCAGGGACAGCCTCCCAGGAGCGGCTCTGAGAAGTGTACTGATTCTCACACCTTAGTAATCTCAACATCAACAGTAATCTCACAATCTCACACCTTATTAAGGCCCAGTAGTTCTAAATAAGGTTTAATGCTGTACTTCATCTGAACTTGTAACTCAGAAATTCTGAGTTTCTATTCGGAAATTTTCACTGGAGCGCCCCCCTCGAGTTGAAATTCCGAATCGTGAACTCGGAGGAATCGACGCAACCCCGAGCTCAGAATTCAAGATGGCCGCACTATTTATCAACATTAAAGCTGTAGTTTTATACAGTTTATTAGCAATTATGTCTTATTTATGGCTCATTAAACCAGTTGAACACACAGTACTGTCCAACTGCTATCTGTGGACAGGTAGCTACGCAAAATACCGCATAATGTGTTGTTATCCACTGATATTGCTAACGATGGCTAACAATTAACTGGGCTAGCACTTGGGGCCGTTTCATTAAGAAGAATTTCTCACTTAAGATAAGAGATAAGAGAGCACACAGCCGCAGCGTCTAGACACGCCGCCATCTTGAAAAGGAAAACCAGCGTGTCAGATATAAGGTAGTCTGGGCTAAATGTAAGTGAACAAAGATAAAGGTCATTTAAACTGGGGTAAATTAAATCTGACAAGAAATCTTACTTTTTGAAATGTGTCCCTGGTTTTGCTAAATGGCTTTCCGACTTCTTGTACTGGAACGCTGTTAACTCGCGTGTAACGTCATTCCTAGTTCCGAGTTCCGACCTCCGAGGTAAATGGAAGGCAGTGTAAGTCAGACAATTAAGGGGGCTGGGTCATCATTAGATCACCATTCAAGGCTTCTTGGGCAGCCAATTTATTGAACGCTTTGATGTGTTCATTCTCATTTGAGCTTGTGTGCCTTGATGAGTGGAGGTTGCATGTAAGGCTTTGTAACCATTGCAATGTCACATAGCACAATGCGCCTAGTACTAGAGATTCTATTCAGATTGCAGTTCTGAAGACGGTGGCACTTTATGCTAAAGTGTTTCTGGAAGAGTCCCACTTAATCTGGTGCAAATTTACATCTTCTTTATATACTTCATCCGCTCTATTTGGATGCTGGCCACAAAACATATGATTGTACTGCGATCACATTTTAAAAGTTTGTCAGTTTCCATTCCTTTGCATCCCTCTGACAGGAATTTTACTATTTTCGATTTTCACTCTGTAAGGTCTTCTTGGCTCATTTTAATAGTAAGATCAATTTGTCTAATTCTGCTGAAAGTACTCGGGCCAAATACTAAGCACGCTCTATTTTATTGGCCCGAAGAGAGTAAAATAATACAAGTAAAACACACACTTGCCTAATAATTCTGCGTGAACTTGACTTCTTATTTGAGACCATATTCGGGCGTATGTTGATATGGTAGCTGTCCATCACACCTACATTCCTGTATGCATACTGCAGTACGAGTTAGATATGGACAGTGGGTCATTATACGGTTGGCAGCGCTGCCTGTTTTCCCGCACCTGTTTTACTAAATGATACACACGCTAACATCCTACTGTGTCTGTTTACAAGCACCTCTCAGTCAATGTATATCATTTACTATGGATCTCGTATGCAAGTACGATCAGACACAAATAGACACACATACAGAACCACAGACACCGACACACACAGACACACACTGACACACAGACACACTAAGGGTTTTATATGCCCTGTTTAACGTTTTTAATTTATTATTAGATAGTTTTATTATTATTAGATATTATTAGATAGTTTTCCTTCTTGTAATAATTCCTTGGTTTTCTTACAAATTAACAGAATATAGATATTACACTGTTTTCTCTTCTGTTGTGTTTTTCTATTGGCTCATAAAATAGCGCAAGTGGCCCCTATTTCATGTACCATTCTATATACATGAGGTAATAATGGATTGTGACACACCCGTGTCACAGGGGGACTAAAATTCCTATACTAAAATTCCTATTCTTTTGCTCTTTTGTCTTGCACTGTCTTGTCTTTTGTCACACCACTGCCTTGTCCCTTATTGCTCTGCTCTCTTGTCCTGTATTGCACTGCTGTCTTGTCCTGTATTGCACTGCTGCCTATTCCCTTATGGCACTGCTGCCTGATCCCTTAGGCACTGCGGTCTTGTCCCTTATCACACCGCTGCTTTGTCCTTTATCGCACTGCTGCCTTGTCCTGTATCGCACTGCTGCCTTGTCCTGTATCGCACTGCTGCCTTGTCCTGTATCGCACTGCTGCCTTGTCGTATCGCACTGCTGCCTTGTCCTGTATCGCACTGCTGCCTTGTCTTGTACCGCACTGCTGCCTTGTCCTGTGTCACACTGCTGCTTTGCCCTGCATCGCACTGCTGCCTTGTCCTGTATCGCACTGCTGCCTTGTTCTGTATCGCACTGCTGTCTTGTCCTGTATTGCACTGCTGTCTAGTCCCTTACGGCACTGCGGTCTAGTCCCTTATGGCACTGCGGCCTAGGCCCTTATGGCACTGTGGTCTAGTCCCTTATCATACCGCTGCTTTGTCCTGTATTGCACTGCTGCCTTGTCCTGTATTGCACTGCTGCCTTGTCCTTTATTGCACTGCTGTCATATTTGTCCCTGCAACTGTGGCACAAGAATTTCACATTGGAACACATATAACAAAAACCTTGACATTTGAAACTTTTTAAGGCCTCTTTACAAGTGGCCCCCAGGTAACTTGAGTTTGAGGCTCCTGCAATTGCGTTAAGATAACCAATAATCCACTTTCATTGCAGGGCTTTAACTCCCATTGCAGGTGAATTTAACATTCCGGTAAAATGTTTTATAGGCAAGCTCGAGCTCTCAATCTTACCTGGAACGGCTGGGTGCTGGTTAATGTGAGTGCTTCCTGGTGCCAAAGGTTCCCTAGGTCACCAAAGCGTGCCCACAGCTGCTGGCCCTGCCCACTGGCCACAGTTCGCAGGTACACTGCCAGGCGGAAGACGTGCTGGCCATACATGTGGTAGCTGAAGCGGAAGATGCAGGGTTGGATGCTGGTGGAAGTCGCCTGGAAGATGCGGCTCACCAGCACTGCTGTGTCCATAAACTCCTGTGGGCTGGAGGCCTCAATGAACAAGTAGTGCCCATTGACGTGGCCAAGGGTGTGGTCCTTCCAGGGGCCCGTGTTCGGCGTGGGCGTGGGGCCCTGGATGCGGGTCCAGTTGAAGACGTCCTCCTCAGTCGCCTGAGTCCAACTGCACAGGTCTTTCTCAAAGCTGCACTGCAGGTCTGGAGCTGAGAGTGTAGGAGAAACATAAGAGGACAGAGAGAGGCGGGTGATATGATGAGGACGACACTGGGGTAGAGGGTGAGGAAGACAGAGTGAAGAGGAAAAGAGGAAAAAAAACATTTAGAGGAGAAGGTGAAGAGGAGGAGGGGAGGAGAACATTGAGAGGAGAAGGTGAATAAGAGAAGGGGAACATCAAGAGGAGATAAAGAGTGAAGGGAAGGAGAGTATCAAGAGAAGAAGGTAAAGAGAGGGAAGGGAGGGAGACATCAAGATGAGAAGGTGAATCGGAGAAGAGGGAGTACAACATTAAGAATAGAAGGTGAAGAGGTGAGAAGGTGACTAGGAGAAAGGAGAGAAGAATATCAAGAGAAGAAGAAGAGGAGAAGGGGGAGGAGAACATTAAGAGGAGAAGGTAAGTATGAGAAGGGAGGAGTACATTCAGAGGAGAAGATGAAGATGAGAAGAGGCAGGAGAACATCATCAATAGGAGAAGGTAAAGAGGAGAAGGCGTGGAGATCAATGTGAGAAGAATATGAGAAAAAGAACCTGAAAGGCAGAACACAAAGGTGGGGGAGGGGAATGTGTGCATGTGTGTGACGGTCATTAGCAAGGTGCCTCCTGGAAGGGCAGCTGACTGCTGAACATAATTCTTAAGCTGATTTCCTCCCGGGAAACCTGTCAGTATGCAATGATAATACATGAAAACTCCAGGCTAGCAGAATGAATTTGCAAAGTAGGGTCTGCTAGACAGTAAAACCTTTAATTTACTATTGAGGTGCGAGGATGGGTACTCTTTGAGACTGAAGCCTGGATCTTTGTACAGCTCTTTATTTTTATGGAGATCAGATGTAAATGTTTCCAAGTGTTCAACAGCAGTCCTCAACTTTATCAAGCAGTATGGATCACAAACATGAATCCTTAACTATGCTTTATTCAGGTCTTATCTGAACATCACCCCGTCCATTGCCGAGGGTGACCACTCACAGCAGTCCTCCTCATCAGAGCCATCGCCACAGTCGTCAATGAGGTCACACAGCAGTAGATGGTCAATGCAGGCCAGGCTGTGGACACAGTGGAAGCGGTCGCTGGGGCAATGGACCACTGGATGCGGCATGGAGCAGTTGTGAAAGACGATGTCGTCCAGGGCGGAGATGCCTTCGAAAACAGCCAGGCTGACCTTGGCCAGGGAGAACTGGAACGGGCGTGTGAGGCGGCCCAGCTGCACTGTGACTGGGTGCCACTCCCTGCCCTGGTCATATAGCGTCCTCCACACCACCGTGATGTTGTCCATGCCATCAATGCGCAGGTACATGTCCGCCGCCCCCACAGAGCGCCCTGCGTTGTAGTGCCTGCAAGGAATGAAAACACTGTCAATGGTGACAGCCATCTTGGTTCAAGGACTCTATCACAGGTGGTGGCCATCTTGGCTCACACAGCGAAAGTAACTAGTAAATCCTCCTTTCTTACTTCAATTAAATTCAATGTGCCTTTCACAGTAGAGTTGCCCCAAGGCACTTGACAAGACTGTGTGGCGATCCTTTACTTACTTCCACTGCTAAGTTGATATTTAAAACCCACCACATACACGAGAGAGAGAATGACAGCGTCTAGTAAACCTGGACTGCCAGCAATCTAAATGCAGCTGCACATAGACATAAAATCAATTGCTTTTGACGGGAACTGGTCTTCAGATAAAGATTTAGCGGCATGTCAAGCAACTGACTTCAGAAGTGCTTCTGAGGCAGCTTTTGATACTGTAATCGATTGCCACTTCACACACAAAACCAATGTTCGGCTTCATTTAGAGCTTTACCTTTCATGATCCTTTAGAAGACCAGGCCCAAAAATAAGCCCTGTAATCAAAGCATCAAACTTGGCGACTGGAGACAGGAGCTTACAGATTTGAGTCCAAGTCATTTTATTTATTTAGCAGATGCCTTTTATTCAATTGTTTGGGGTCAGAGTGCAAGGTCAACCAGTCCCTGGGGCAGCTGGGGTTAAGGGTCTAGCTCAATAGCCCAATGGTGATTTACTCTGCAAGCCACAGGAACCCACAACCTCCTGGACATAGCCACAGACCCTTAATCCCCTGATCTACACACCGGCCTCAACTATTTTCTTGAAGCCCTGAGTCTGAGCATACCACCACAGGAAACAGGTATTTCACTTACGAACGTAACTCCATGCCTAATGAAAGATGATGCAAATAATCAATTTTTTAAAAACAGGCTGTTTCTAAACAGCTCCCTCTAAATAGAATAAAACACAGAAGCTTTCTCACATGGTCACAGAAATGCTTTCAGCTAGACTTGAGAGACAAGCTGTCACGCTTCCCAGCTCCCCTGCTGCCTCTGAACAGCTGCTCATCTCCTCACAGCAGTGGGATGCGTGTGGGTTTATGTCACCAAAAAAGGGTGGTATGCCTCCCTCCATTTACAAAACTCTAGGGAATGACTTGTGTGTCAGAACACTTGTCTGGAGCATTTACAATTATTTATTTTATCCGAAGCTACACATACGAGGTATATATGCTTTTTGTGAAAGCACAGTTAGCCTGTCCTTGGAGTAATTGGAGGTTAAAGGCCTTACTTAAGGTCCCAACAGTAAAATTGCTTGGCGAGTCACCACATTGGAAATAGATCTTCCAAATACAAGTACAGAGACCCAACCGGCAGAGCCACACACAGGGATTTGAACCAGCAACATTCTGATGACAGGTACAGAGACCTAACCTGTGGAGCTACATGCAGTATCAGTTATCTGGGTCTTTAGTCATGTACAATCAAGGGAGTGCACCCAAACTGTAAGCCTTCCCTCTACCGTAAGTCACTTTGGATAAAAGAGTCAGAAAAGTGAAGAAAATGAAGTTAAAGCCAGGGTGAATCAGGGTGAAACATCAGCCAAACATCAGTATCATGCAAGCAGCACTTTCTCTCACCAGAAGGTCACGGTGCATCCAGAGGCTGCCTGGCTGTACTTGGGACCCCTGAGCAAAGCCTTCTGGGAAAGGCAGCTGCTGTTCTTCAGGAGGAACATGAATCCTCCTGCAGGTAGGGGGCAGCAAGAGCACAAAGCTACAGGTTAGCTGGGGGGGGGTGGGGGGGGACAATAACGAGGGCTGTGTTGCCTCTGGCTTAATTACAAACTAAGCCATTTATTGTGACTGGGAGTTGTGGGAATGGTTCTGAGAGCCCCAGGAATGTGCTGTTTTAGCAATGACAACATCTATTGTATCACCGAATGTACAAAAATCCTCAAGAAAAGACCTCCTACTGTGTAACTCTATTAATGGTTGGTAAATGATGTCAAAGCTCACATAAACTGGTTAGAAAACCCAAACAGAGGAGAATAACTCTTGCTTTAGTTACCTTCACGAGGGAACCAACGTAATCCAAGTGAAGCTGGTTATAAACACTTAAGGTTTTAAATATTGTCACATGTTGAGGTTATTTTATGCATCTATTTAATGAAGGAGACAGAAAACTATAAGAAAGCCGGAAAAAGTAGTCAGATTTTCCTGCAGAGGTGAGCCCTCCCACCTTCTGTGGAGTTAGTGGTGTGGTCCCGTGGGGGGGCCAGGCCCTGGAACGGGGTGGGGACGGCTGCAGCCGTGCTCCTGACCCAGTCGAACCCGTCTCCCGGGGCAAACTCAAACCAGCCGCAGGAGTCGTACTCGAAGTCACAGGACGAGGCTGGAGCAGAGACAGATGGGGTGAGCTGGTGTCTCTGGAGGGAGACCCTAACTTCAAAGCCAGACCTTCAGGTATCACGAAAAGAGCAGGACCTCTTATGTAGATATGTCCAGGGCCAAAGTTTGGGCAGCTTAACTCCCCTCAGGACCAGTCGTGGTTAGTACAGTAGGTGGTTCCCGGGATAACATGGGGTCTATTGGGCACTCCCTCCGACACCCCCTTGGGACATGCCCTGATGTGACCCTCCCCCCCACTCCCTACTCACGGCACTTGGCTTCATCCTCTCCTCCTGGGCAGTGGGCGGTGAAGTCACACACGTAGCGATCGCTGATGCAGTCCCCAGAGTGGCACTGAAAG
>JAODJX010000083.1:16037957-16059348 GCA_026776945.1 Isichthys henryi
GATCACTCATTAAGCTCATACACTGTCAGCTGCAGGGATTTGGCAGAGACTGGTGGCTGTATGGGGCAGGTTGGTTGCCGCCATTAGGTCTCAGTTTAATAAATTACTTTTTGGTGTATTAATGATTCCAAATGTATAGGTCCACCTAGACCAACGGCGTAAATACATACTTAAAAAAAACTAAGGGAACATTGGAAAACAACATAGAACCCACGTACACAATACTCACAAAACATACAACCTGTATCCATGGTGACCCATGGTGCACTGGGAGGGAGTAGCAGCATGAAAGGTCTTTTAGCAGGATACCTTTCATAGCGCGTTTAAAGATGTAGCAGCACGTACTGTTAAATTTAAAAACTGTCTTTTATCTATACAGAAGTGCAAAAGTGCAAGTGGAAGATTTAACTAGTGGACAGAAGTGTCTGGTACTGTGGGGGAGGTTCAGTGGTTCACTGGGGGGCAAGAGTGTTCATGGTCCTCACAGCCTGGGGTATGGAGCTGTAAAACGTTCTGGTCCTGGTTTGGATACTCCTGTACCTTTTCCCCAATGGCAGGAAGGAAAACAGGCTGTGTAGGAGGGGAGGTCAGGGTCTGTGATGATGCCAGAGGTTCTACGGATGCAATGCTAGTTGAAGATCTCCAGCAGGGATGAAAGATGGGCACTGATGATTTTCCCAGCTGTTCTCGCTACTCTGTTCAGCTAGTTGTACAGGTTCCAAACCAAACATTGAAGTGGGTCATAACACTTTGAACGGTGCCCCTGTAGAAGGTGGTGAGGGCCGGAATGGCTATGCAGGCCTGCTTCAGTCTCCAGAAGGAATTGAGCCGCTGTTGGACTTTCTTGATAATTGCCATGGTGTTAGTGGTTGAAGTCAGATCATCCACCATGTGAACACCCAGAAACTTAATGCCACTGACCCTCTTCACGGCCATGACGTTTATGGTTAGCAAGGGGTGGTGATCTGTATGGCCCTTCCTATGGTCTATGACCATTTCCTTGGTCTTGTCAATGTTCAGGAGGAGGTTGTGGTGGTCGCACCATGCCGTCAGCTGCTCCACCTCAATCCTGTATGCTGACTTGTCACATTTGCTGATGAGACCCACAACTGTGGTATCATCCGTGAACTTGATGATATGGTTGTTGCTGAATTTGGCAGTACAGTCGTGGGTCAGCAGGGTAACAGTAGGGGGCTCAGAACTGAGCCCTAGGGTGAGCCTGTATTCACTGAGACTCTGATTATTTGCTGTGTTTGTGTCAGGAAGCCCAAGATCCAGGTACAGGTTCCAGTGTCCACCTTCAGTGACCTCAGATTCTCCACGAGTTGCTGTGGTATGATGGTGTTGAAGATTGAGCTGAAGACAATGAAGAGCAGTCTGGCGTAGTCATCCCAGTTTTCCAGATGGAACAGGTTTAGGGTGGTGGAGGAGGCTGGTGGATATTGCATCAATTGTGGAGCGGTTCACTCTATATGCAAACTGTTAGTGGTCTAGGACTGTGGGGAAGCAGGCTTTAATGTGTTGCATGACCTAACACTCGAAACACAGAGTGTCACAATCGGAGTGAGAGCCACAGGACAGAAGTCATTCATGCAGGTTGAGTGGGGTTTCTTAGGCACAGGTATGATGGTTGCACTCTTGAGGCAGGTGGCACTACTGGTTGGTTGAGGGAGATGTTAAAGATGTTAGTGAAGACCTTCAGCTGTTTCAGGCTTGACATTACAAAAGGCTCTTTTCTCTTTGCCTGTGGACAATTGTAATACGTATTCGCTGGGTGTTGGAGTCAATTTCTGCACTTTCCAGTTATTAGAGGCCTCAAAATGTGTGTAAAACTTATTGAGTGTACCTGTTTGAGAGGGGCCATTTTGGTGTGTTTGGGCTTGTTGGATGTAGCAGACCAAGTTCTCTGAGTACACTCAGCTCTCTCCTCAGTGTTTCTTATAGCAGTGGTTCTGGTTGCTGATGTTCAGGAGGAATTGATGATCATATACATGTTTCTTGTGAATGTGAGGGTTAATTCATAACAAAGATAAAACAAAGATACTCTTGTCACGATGCTAGGAGAGGCCACCTCAAGAATCGGGTCTGATGCCATCTTGGATACATGACGCTCCAAACCCCAGCCCTGTGCTGTTTTTATACCTCCTGTCAGCTCACATCTCTATTGTACAATGGGGCTCTCTGGAGTCACAAAAGGGGCCAATTGTAATTTACCGTCCTCTGCTCCCTGTGTCACCAACAGAGCTCAGCACAGGCAGCAGTGAAGGACAGTGAGAGGATCTTCACTGAGATGATCTGCTTGATGATGAGATGCTGTGACGTGATACAGCTGATCAGAGATCAGGAGAAGGCTGCAGTGAGTCAGGCTGAAGGACACATGGAGAGATTGAAGCAATATATTGATGAACTTAAGAGGAGACACTCTGAGCTGGAGCAGCTTTCACACACAGAGGATCACATCCATTTCTTACAGGTGATAGAACAGCTACTTTGACAATATGGACATCAGAGTATTCAAATGAATGTATTTTTTCATTTGTATATCAACTAGTCTGTCATTTGTCAGATGTTAATGGTCCTGTTCATTCCATTACAATACACATTTGTTTTGACGAAGTTGTTTAATCAGACTGTGTATCTGTAGAGGGGCCAGGGTCTTCCTTTACCCCCAGAAGCTGGATTTAAACCCAAAATCTCAGTCTCTTCATGCTGCTCTTTGGAGAATGTGTTGGCTGTGGTCTCTGAACTGAAGGATCAACTGGAGAATGTTTGCAAAAAGAAAACTACAGAGATCCATCATGCAGGTTAATACAGTAAATAAATACATTAACACAGACCATGCAGAGAGAGTGTGCAGTACAGTCAGCCTCACATTTGTGTGACCAAATCCGATTCAGTTTCCAAAAAGTTAAAAACTCTGTAAAAACCAGTGGAAGAGCTCCACATTCTACAGGCTGCAAAACCCAGATCACAGGAATCATGTTTCTTCTAAATTATACAATGCAAAAACCTGTATTATAGGTAACTTACAATCATTTGCAGTTTGTGAAAATTCCTGTTATTGTCCCTCATAATGATAATACTGTACTGCTGTTCTCTCCACAGTGAGTGAAGTCCATCTCCCACAAGTAAATTCCTTTTACTCACATCCGTGTTTCTCTCTGTCTCCTAGTCGTACCGGTATTAGTGCCCAGGACCAGATCAGAATTCTTACAATGTGAGTCTGTTCACACACTCGCTTCTCTCTCCCTGTATGAGGATGGAGTGTGTTTTATTGTGTTTTATTGTGTTTTACTGTGTTTTACTGTGTGTTACTGTGTGTCATTTTCTTCTCTTTCTCTCTCCCGCTGCCTCCTGATCTTTCACATTTACATGAGCAGTTTATGTCAGGAGCTTTTCAATTTTTTTCCAGTGCTGATGTTTAATATTGTTTTACTAATCATGTTCTTCTTTGAGGCATCCATATTGAGAATTTAACCATATAAAAACTACAGGCGCTCATATAATAAAGGCTTTTTCAGTGATGATATAGACAAATCCCTGTAAAATCTATTTTCCAAAAATATAACAAATGCTGCTACATAAGACAAAATGTATTAATATAATAAATAAAAATAATGCAAATTTCAATGACATATTTCAAAGCCAATCATTCCAAAAAGGCTCACACTCTTGTTTAATGGAGGGAGGGAATAAAGGCCAATTCATACCACACTTTTCTGCATGTCATTACAGTCTGTACACAGTGCAAGTGACGTAAGGTTCTGCAAGCAGACTTTTCCATGTTGGTATGTGTTGACTGTGCATGTAGAAGGAATTGATAGTCTGCTGGTCTGGTGGAATGTCATTGTTATATTGCTGTACACATACAGCGATCATGACTGACTGTGTGCACAGACAAATTAATATGTATGCAGAAGTCCAAGCACATGACCATACATGGACAGTAACAACACATGGACAAGTGAAGTATGAACTAGAATTTAGCTATACATTTCAAAGCATTAAAACATTAAACAGAAGTGGGCACTTTTTGTTATGTGAGGAGTGAATAAGACCAGACCATCATCTTCTGATGTTCTCCATCAGATTCTTCTCGAGTCACTCTGGACCCCAACACAGCAAATAAATACCTCTACCTCTCCAAGTGGAACAGAGTGGTGACATGGAAGACAGAGATACAGTCATATCCTAATCACCTGGGGCCTCATGTATAAACTGAAAATGTTGCGTACGTCCGTTTCCATGTTCACGTCGAGATGTATAAAAACGAAACTTGGCGTACCGCTACGCACATTCTCACGGCAGCAACACACATGGCGTACGCACGTTTCTGCTCGGTTTTGTATACGGACGGCTCCCAGTGGTAAATCATTGCTACTGTGGTTTCCCTTTTTAAACTCACAATCATGACGCTGACTTTATCCAATACACCGACATAAATTGTATGTTGTTTACAAATGTATGGCACCTGATTTTTATTCAATTTGTAACAATAAAACGGTGAAGAAAATGACCGAGCTATTACAACTACCATGGCAGCTCTTGCGTTTTTGGAAGACGTAGCTTATGGAAGAATTGGAAGAGAGGGCGTATTCAGGGATCATAGTGATTTAGTCAACACCACTAGGTGGCAATGTGCCACCATTGTTGCAGTGAATACCAATATGTAAAAAAAACCTTGAATAAAGAGATGGAGTCCCACACCGTGAAGACGTGTTTATACATGTTTGTGGAGGCGGTTATCTAAAGTACCCCCGATATAACATACAGCATTTCTGACACAGTGACCCTCCTGCACAGGGTCCAGACCACATTCATTGAGCCCCTCTATCCTTGGTTTTATTTCTATGACAGTACAATCACACTGTGCTGCCAAGGTTAACAGTGCGTTATCCCAAAAATAATTAACTAAAGACCAATACTACAAAACCTGGCTACTGGCTATGAACAGTTAACCCTAAAACCGCGCCGTCTGGGATTATAATGACAGAAGCAGGTATTGATTCCAGAGGATCAGTGCGCAGATCAAGCCAAGATGTGTCCTCTGGTGCTGGGGACACCCTGGATGGGACACCAGTCCATCAGAGAGCAATTTGATGACACAAAGTGCTGTAAAAATCAGAAAAGCAAAAATGGGAAACACATACAACAGCATGACCCTAGACAGCTCAGATATTGAACTAAAAGCCAAAGAATAAAAATGGGTTTTTAACCGAGCTTTAAACATGGACAGTGTTGGCGCCTGTCGAATATGAGGGCAAATTGTTCGACAGTGTTGGGCCTGCAACTGCGAAGGCATGATTTCCCCTAAGTTTCAGTCTAAATTTTGAGATCACTAAGAGGCGTTGGTCTATCGATCTCACGGTCCCATGTGGAACATGCGGATTTAAAAGTTCTGACATATAGGTGGGACCAAGGACGTTAAGGGATTTATAAAGAAATGTTTGTATTTTAAATTCAATCCTCAAACGCACCAGTAACCAGTGCAGTGCGTATCGGGAAATGCGATCCTGCTTCTGCTGTCCCGTTAGCAGCCGTGCTGCCGCATTTTGGACCAAATGTAGGTGAGAGATAGAGGTCTGACTGATTCCAGCGTGAACAGAATTACCATAATCAAGACAAGAGAAAATAAACGCATGTGTCATCAAAGCTCAGGAAGGGCTTGATCTTTGTCAAGAGCTCTTCTTAACCATAGAGTTACTTCTTTTTCAAGAAATCACTGTCCATAATGACCCCTAGATGTTTTTTTTTTCCAACAACAATTTTTATTTTCAAACATTGTCATACAGATTAATATCACATTCAAGTTTTCCAATATAAGCAAATAACAAAGGACAAAAAAAAAAACTGTACAGCTATAAGATACACGTCTATATACTTTTAATGTCCATCAGTTCCACAAAAGAGTCACTATCCAGACTCTGCAAAAACACACAGAACACCTTCCAGATGGACCAAAACACGTGCAGTCTGTTCCTCAAAAAGTAGGTAATCTTTTCTAAAGCAAGACATGAGGTCATCCCTTTTATCCACTAAGATACATCAGGACTTTCTTCTTTTATCCAAAAGCGTGCAATTATACGTTTGGCTTCCAACAAACATAGAATCAGCAACAATCTTTCATGTTTGGTTATTTTAAGATCCAAAGGACAAATATGTAATATACACATAGTTTGGGATCAAAAGGAATTACTTTACCAAAGATTTTACTTACAATGTTCAATATTTTAACCCAAAAGCCATTAGCTTTAGTACATTCCCACATACAATGAAATAAGGTTCCCTTCTCTTGCTTACATTTGTAGCATTCATCAGGAATATTCGGGTTTTAATACAGTATTAATATTTTGAAAGATAAGGAATCAAAGCAAAGATACTAATAGTATCAACAATACATTCCATCACACAACCTGCAAAGTTGTCTTTGGCAGGCAGCTCAAAGACGCATTCGAAGTGGGGACTGCAGTTGAACGAGGTTGTCTACTGTCACCTTTACTGTTCCTGCTTGTGATTGGTCCATGAAGTCATTCAAGTTGCAAAATGAGGAACAGGATTGATGATCTTGATGCTTGATGATCAGGGGCCTGTGTCATGAAGCAGGATTTCTTGCTTAGACTGATAACCGGTTGGATTTCAGGTAGTCTGGGCTAAATGTAATGAATGAAGATAATGCTCATTTAAGCTGGGATACCTTGAATCTGACAAGTTATCCGGTTAAACAAGAAATCATTACAGAGACCCCAAACTACAGTCCTTGACAAGCAAAACAGTATAGATAGCAGCTGCAATGTGGGAGTATCACATTGGGAGAATCTCTGGTGAGTCTCCCTGGTTTTAGGCTGGATTGTTACATGTGTCGGTGACATTCCCGGCTCAAAACTCTCGATGTGGCTCTGACCAGCTGACAAGCAAAACTTCACCAATACTAGTTGGAGAGAAAAGTACAGGTCTGCTGATGGCACTTAGGAACACTTTGTTTTTTTTATTTGACACTTTCAAGCCTGTTGTGGTGAGTTAGTACCGTAGCACTAACTCACCTGGAGTGTCTGAAAAAACAATATAGAATAAACTTTTTAGGTAAGACTAAATCTAGCTTTGCGTAACAGCCACATTCCCACTCTGCAAACATGCTTGGGTATTCCAGAACTTCAAAAGCACCTGTTTGCTGAAGGAAAGACATATGATTCCAGTGCAGACAGCTGTTTTTAGAATATACACTGTTTCTTGTGGATTTTAACTTCCTGAAGTCTTATTGTGATGACAATAAATAGAAAATTGAAAGAGAAACGGTGCCAGATTTTTATAGATCACAGGCCTAGTTTGTTCTCGGCATCCTGAGTAAATTCCTTGCAAAACAAACAGAAGCAGGGCCCTCTGTCTAGAGCATACTTCAAACGCATATTTCCGGAACAGTCTTGCCACACCCGCTTTTGCTAAATGGCAAGTCTTCTGATATAAAAAGTGCGATTCTCACCATTGTAAAAAGCCTTTCTATTAATATGCAGGAAGACCTAATAAAGGGAGGGGAAACACATAAATAGTCCTTTTCCTCTGTTGCCCCAGATTTTGAATTTTGTTAAATACTCTGCGGCAAATGCAAATTATTAACAGTACTTTTCAATGGTATCGCGATTTTCCATAAGCGCATTGACCTCTGAGTTTTAGTGGGTGGGAAAAGTTGCACATTAAAGCTTCCAGCTGTTATTTTCATTGGCGTGGCAGTTAATTCTGTGAAAATGAAGAACTGTCCGTATCGTCTTGCCCTTCCTCATTACGTTTGTGTCTGTGTGGGAAGTGGGGAGTTCAAACCCCTGAATTTACGTGGCACAGTGGCAGCATGGCTCCTCTCACTCCGTTTCTTAGCTTGTCATTACAGTCAGTCCAGGTTGTTTCCTACCCAGACTGACTATTACACAATCAATACCTGAGTAACTTTTTTATGTTTATGAATGAAGCAGCATTCTGCTTAGGGTTATGTTCTGCTGTGTAATCTATGCCTGCTGGGATAATTGCAACCTGAGATTTGGGGGGTGGTTACTACATATGGATTGTCCATGGAGGTTTGCATGATATATCAAGCTGAACATTACAAAAAGCCATCTCTCATTAAAAAAAAAAAAAAAATGCATTCTGGGAAAAGCTTAACTATTGAATTTGCATTAGGTATGCCTGAAATTGAGTGTCTTCCATAGTACAGCAACTGGAGTGAGAAAGGCAACAGTTTGTTTAATATGATGATATATTTGTATATTCTGCTGACAGTTGTCACATTAGCAGTTTGTTCTTGGGAAAGTGAGGAATGGTGAGCGAGTTACCGCATTTCTATTCTGTTCTTTTTATTCTACCCCATCTGGAGCTGTTCTGAGGCAGAGTGTTTGTTTTTCTTGGTGTGTGGATTGAGAACCAACATCTGAACCGCTACAAGTGATTATTTTTTTTCCTTCCCTTTTCCTGGCCCTACTAAGTTTGGGTGCATGATTCTTCCCTGAGCAGTGAGGTCATTGAAAAAGATCATCTGGATAAGTAGTGTGAGTTTCTCAGTGCGAATGTGATCAGAGAGCAGTACCTTTTATTTCATACATGGATCACAAGCAACTGTGATAATGACTCCAGCCTTCAGGCTTGTGGTCAGCATTTACTTTTGTCTTTGGGTGATCAGCTAAGTACTAGGAACGACACAGGTGAGTTTGTTGAATGGACTAGGCTATGGATAGGTCTATATTTTAGTGGATTTTTCTGGATGATTGTCATAGACTAAGTCAGTCAGTGGTGCTTGAGCATGCTGGATGTTTTTTAATGTTGAGTAAAGTGCAGGAAGGTCCTTATGAATCAGTCAAAAGGGGCAGAGTCAGTGAATTTTGGATTTGCGTTTAAAGACTTTCCATTCATTATAGGTTGATTAATTTCACAGTCCTTAAAGCAAACTGTATGTAATAGTTTATCAATTGTATTTCAAAAGTTTGAACTTTGTACGGTTTTGTTGTGCGTTATTCACCTGCAGACCTTTTTGTAACTTTTTTTTTTTATTTGAAGAAAAGGGTTTCTTAAAATAGTGACTGTAATGTTATTTTTATTCAATTTTTTTTCTTATTCGTATTTCGTATCAATAATATTAACTTTGGTAATCTGTAGACTAGGTTATCCAAACAAGTTCTGGAAAAAGCATATATCAGAAGCCTGTACTACGAAGCGGGGTCACTGGCTTATCGGGGTAACTTGTCGGATTTAAGGTAGTCTGGGCAAAATGTAACTGAATGAGCATGAAGTCCGTTTAAACTGTGGTACCTTAAATCCAACGAGTTACCCCGATAAGCCAGTAACCCCTCTTTGTAGTATAGGCCGCTGGTTTAATTGGCCAAATATGTTCACACGTAGAGGGATTTTTGTCTCCAGTTGTCTCTGCACACATTCGTGCAGTAGATACAGATAGATAATAAAATGGTAAATGTTAAATATTAAATATTGATTAATTTTAAGATTATTAGCAGTGTTTTTTATTCTTTGTTTAAATTCCTTCTTAAACTGTCTATGTATGTCTCCTGTTCAGTCTGGAGCTCGGCAATAAAGTTCCAAGTGTAACGAATAAAACTTTGAAACTTAAAAGTTTACAATACTGAACAAATTTATATGTGGAATGTAACTTTGCCAGGGTCATTTGAGTGAAATTATCTCATTGACATTTTCATGTATTCAGAATCGAATCCAGCCAAAGCCTCACTTGCTGGAATAATCCTTTTCATTATTGTATGACAATGACTTTATTAACTAAGCATGTGCTGTATTTTTAAACCGTATGTTCATGGGAAGGAAGTGTTGTATTTACCTTTTCAGTTGTGCTTCTGTTTTGTTTAAAACCTTTCTGTAACCTCGTGTAACCTTTCTGAATAGCTTGACTGTATAGACCTTGTTTGTTAGGTGATGGGGCTGATGATGTATCAGATATGCAACTTATTAATCTATGACTCACAGCAAAGGCTATGTGACTCAGTAGACTAGTCCTCTGTGCTTGTAATTGGAAGGTCCCAAGTTTGAGCCCTGCTGTCAGTAGAATAGTCACACATCTGTAGCTCCCTGAACAAGGCCCTCAACCTCTGGTTGCTCCACGCTGTGATCTCCAAGCTTGCTCTTACTTACATACGTCTCTCTGTGTCTCATAGAGAGCAAAATGAGGCACGCAAAAATGCTTCGTCATAGGTATTAGGTAAAGTATTCTATTCTATTCCTGGTGTCAGCTTGAAATGTTCCCAGAGCTGCAAATGGTTGTTTAAGGTACAACAAAAGAACTTTACTAATGTCTTGGAAAATATTAAGTTAAAGCCTATTCTTTCTCTGTCCTCTGGTGTGGTGCAGCCTAGCTAGAAGATATTTGGTCTATGCTCAACATTTTCTTGTAATATTAATTTGTAGTGGAAAGTTATTGGTGTTCACAAATAGTTATATCAGATTTGATCAAAGTTTATAAGTAGACAATGAACAAGCATTACATATGAAATGAAGAGAAGAGCTGCTTTTGCTATAGGAACCTTCCCATCAGAGGAATTAAGAGGATTGGATTCCTTTTACATGAAACCAGGAAAGGCATTCATTCCATCACTATGAGCTGGGTCTGTGAGCCACTTACCCCATAAACCTTGATTAACATCCTCCAACCTCCTTCATATCTTTTATTAATGCCTTGTGCATAGTGATACTCGTGGCGAGGGACCAGATGTGCTGTCCGTACCACCACAATCGCAAAGCAGAGATTATGGAATGAATGAAATTCCGTGCGTGTCACACGCTAAACTTAGTAATAACTACACAACCCCTCCGGCACATGGCAAGCAGGGAGCATTACCATCTGCCTTTCCAGTTGGGCTCTTTATGGGGCATGTGAAATACAGACCTGGAGAGTGAAAACGGAAAACAAGCCATGCCAGACGAGTGGAAGGAGTGTGAAACTTTACTTAGAAGTCCCAATTTCATCCTTGAACAGCTTTCTGTTTGTGCTGCACTAATATCTTTCTACATGCCAATTTGCTGCTACTGTTTTATTTCTACTTAAAAATGACCTTAGGCCTCCATAATAACCAAGAATAACTGTTTGGCAGTGTTCTAGGATGTCTGTGGCTGTAATATTCATTTTAAAGCTTTGTAATTGTGTAAGAGGCCTTACTGGGCACTGTGACAGAAACCCAAAGAATTGCACAAACTATGTTCCTGCTCGTTCTGTATTTTCATTCTAATGCATTTACTAATTGCTTCAGATTCCAGGCAGTTCTGCCACTAATACGCACAATCGCAAACTTCTGTACACTTTGTCTCCTGAAATACTGCAAATACTTAAGATCAGTCCAGAAGATGAAAATATGCCAGTAAGAAACAACATTCCCTCGCTATGATATTGGATAGTTAATACTTCTTACAGACCATGTTTAGTAAACCAATCTGTGTATATATACACAGTTATTAAGAATGTTATTCTGTTTTCTCTAAAGAGCACAGTTCCAATAAATGTACACAATTGGTTATAGTATCAGAGTTACTGTCAGGGTTTACTGTGGTGATGAGAGAAATAACACATCATTAAAAATAATAGCAATAATTCCAGTAAATGGCAAACAACTTATCACATATTACCATATCCAGATGACAAAGATGAATGAAAACCTTTCATGCTGTATTTGGGGAGTTTGGGGGTGGTTGCTACATAATGTACCATAATGTTCCAGGTTAATGGCTGGACTTGGAGCCCAAAGCTTTGCTCATGACCGGTGTATATGGGTGTGTATGTTTCATCGGAGAACAAGTTAGCGATATGTAACAAGAAGCATTCCAGTATACTTGTGCAAATGGAAATTAAAGCATCATTTCATATACAGCCTTGGATTTTATTTATTTTTTTAAATCTGCATTTTAAAATCCTGCTCTACTCCTGGTTCTGCTGGCATAAGGCTACACTGAGAGAGAGACTGCTTCCAGACTTCGAGTTTCTAAGATAGCAGTACACAAGGCAAAGGTGAAGCAGGAGACACTGGCAATGACCAAAAACCAGGCAGGTAGAGAGCAGAAGCAACTATCTAATGCCAGAGATGACCGTCAACTTGTTCAACAGTGCCTCATAAATTGGAGGACGACCTTAAGTGACCTTCAAAAAGAATGGGAAACGTTAAGTGGTGTGAAGTGCACTGGTAGGATAGTTAGGACTGCTAGAACTCCTAAAAGCCCTTAAAGACCTATAAAACACGGAAGAAGCCCTTCATCAATGAGAAGCAGGGAAGAGCCAGGCTAGAGTTTGCAGAAAAAGTATATTTTATGCAGATGCATTCCCATAAACTGAGGAATAAGTGAAACTAAAAATGCTGTAGTGGTCTCTTAATTTTTTCCAGAGCAGTATATATAAAAATACGCAAGCACAATTTAAAAAAAAAATATTGTTTTTATTTGCTTCAGTGTATTTTTCACTAGTGAAAGTAAGCCACCTGTCTGTCTGTCTGTTTCATTAATTAATTAATTTATTCCTTTGCAGGGCTTTTTTGCAGCTGTCCATCACAAGTGTCCCTCCTAGAGAACTTTTCTACCGGGAGAACAGCATCCAACAGGCAGAGGCCACCAGTATCTTATGGTGCTCAGGGATATAGAGCCAGTGACCGACCCAGGAAAATCTTCCTCCAAGAAAGAGAACTTAGTTTTACAGCTATGCCCAACCTGCAAAATGCCAACACTTCCTTCAGTTCCAGGCAGGAGCTCCTGGATCTCCATGATGGGTCAACTCCTGGCTCCCTGGATGGTCACGATACAGTGGAGATCCAGGATGTTTCCCCAGAAGGTTCCAGCCCTGGCATTTCAAGTGCAGTCAACCAGAAAATTGACACTGTGTCTCTAGGAGAGGGTTTCAGGGAAGAAACAGGTGGTTCATATGAGGTCAGGTTTGTCCCTACAGATTCGGAGCATCTCTGCGGCTGGGGGGCCCTGACACCCCAGTGCATCCAAGCCTTCAACACACCCCGATGGGTGCTCTTCTTCCTGTGCGTGGCCTCCTTCCTTCAAGGGATGATCATCAATGGCTTCATCAACACAGTGATAACATCCATCGAGCGGCGCTTTGACCTACGCAGCTACCAGACAGGCCTGATCGCCAGTTCCTATGACATCGCCGCTTGCATTTGTCTGACCTTTGTTAGCTACTTTGGAGGTACGGGCCACAAGCCCAAGTGGCTTGGCTGGGGGGTGCTGATCATGGCCCTGGGCTCTCTGGTATTTGCCCTGCCACACTTCACCACCCCCACATACCAGGTTAGCATGGCGGAGCAGACGAGCCTGTGCTTGAACAATAGAACCGGTCCTTGCCATGAGAGCAGTAGTGGATTGTCTAGCTACAGATTTGTCTTCATGCTGGGCCAGTTCCTGCATGGTGTGGGGGCCACACCGCTCTACACCTTGGGTGTTACGTACCTCGACGAGAACGTCAAATCCAGCTACGCACCAGTCTACATTGGTAAGTAGGTTTCCAGATGGGCATAGTGGATCGGATCTTCCTGACTCATCTACTATTACACACACACACACACACTTGCACTAATCACTTTCACCAGTTTCAAGCTAAAACTGACAATTAGGAATAAATCATTGAATGAAGACAGTCATGAAATTTTGCTTCATAATTTGTGTCACGGCAATTTCTTTAATATTGTGTTTGCCAGACTGCAACTGTTTGAGAAATTTGGTCACGGGTGGCTGTGTGTGTTAAGAACTCTGTAGTCTAGTCCCTGGACATGACTCCGACAAAGAGGAGAACGTTAAATATTGTTGTTTCTATTCTTATCATTGTCATGACCGGAGGAAAGTCACTGCCAGAGATCAGAGAAGTCCAAAACCAGTATGTATTCATAAGCCAGCACAGGTCCTAAGAGATTAGGCCTAAATCTTTCAACAGTAGACTGAATGAGCAGAGAATACATCCTAATTATCCTACAAAGAATTACAAAAAAGCTCTGACACCACATGTGAGCTACATCTTTTTTTATTTATTTAATTTGGATGACAAACTATTAAGTGTCTCTGGGTTACATTTGTCGTAAGCTGCATTATTTAAGACTTGAGTAAACTAATGATAGCAGGTAACAGATTATATCATTATTAGCGTGAACCTTGTTTCTTTAAAAACAGGCTGAATAAAGGGAGTGAGTCTCAGAACTGCAGTCATATGCGGTTATTGTTTTCGTAGGGCTAGTTTGTTGCAGCATCTGAAAGGAGCTGTAGAAGGTTGAAGGTTATTCTAATGGGCAGTGATGTATAAGGGAATTGCCTGTGTTTGTGAGTATTTGTGTACGTTAGTACTGGCATGCTGCGACCTTTGGCATCCATGCTTTGTAGGAACACAGAACTGAAACACTTTCACTATGGAAAAGGGAACACACTAGTCACCTGTTTTTTGTTTGGGAGCTTTTTTTTTTTTTTTAAAAAAAAAAAAGGAAACAAAGTCGGAATGCCAGTTGACAGGGTAAACACGGATCTGAGCACAGTGTAGAACCAGAAGAACCAGTCTCCAGCCATCTTAGAATAAACTTTACTGATGTTGGTTGAAGCAGGTTCCTTGTCCTTGTAGAAGAAGAATAGTTGATCTCATGGGTAACATTTTTCCTTACTTGGTTTATAACGTCATTATTTTAACACGGGTTAAAAATACTAAATTCTGTCGCTACTACGAAATGACATTGTAGCTGTGGCTTACATGCATCTATGATTTACACGTAGTTCTTTACGAGATACAGTTGATCCGTTTAATTTCACTGCACAATAAAGCTATCCTTTTTGCTTTTTAGGTCTCCAGCAATACACCAGCCTTCTCAGCAGGGCCACCAGTCCCAGCCCAGACATCAATAACATGTCCTTGAATTGCATTTTCCTCCTAGCAGTTAAAAAGCTATCAAAGACTATCAAGGAAGTTTAGCAAATGCACTTGACTTAAACAAAAACAGCCCATTAGGATGCAGACAGGACAAAGCTAACAATGCCGTCAGTCCCGACTGATTATCCTCCTCTTCCCAGGAATTTTTTACACGGCAGCCATCGTGGGACCTGCTGCTGGATACTTGCTGGGGGGAATCTTCCTTAACATGTATACAGAGATCCACGAGACGTAAGTGCTCCTCCTGTCACATCTCTAAGTCCCACTTCCTTTTATGGTTCCTTGCAGGGTTGCCTCCAGTCAAACCTCTGGAAACTCTCATCTGCTCATTCAGTGGAAATTAAACACACTGACGTACATGTGTGGGATCCTTCCACATGATTTGGTAATTCTCAGTTTTATAGGGTCCCGGGTAAACAGACTAACCCTCAGGAGACCCTCACATGGAGCACGTCAGGTGTGAAACACATCGTGAGAAATCTTGGAGCTTTTTTACGAACCTGGGGAAGAAGACTTTTAACGTCCTGTGGAGGGACTCGGACAAGCTTCCGGACATCCTGCCCCATAGAGCGCTCCCCAGACTGCATTTTGGTCGTGCAGAATTCTAACGATGTCTCTTAAAAGACAAAGAAACAGCAACCTGAGTGATGCCATATGAAAATCCAACACTGCCTCCTACAGCACCACTGCATGCGGAGCAGCATACAGTACAGGCCAGGCATAGGCGGGGACTCATTTATAGCCTGGGAGTTTTCTGCCCAAGACCAGCCCGTTTTGTCCTTGTTCTTGAAGGGAACTTTGATAAACGATAGTTATTAGCCCGATAAATTTATTACTGACATTCCAAGAAGAAAATAGTAGTAATAATAATAATAATGAAAGTAGTAAACAGCGTACTGAACTATTTAAGCAGTCTGATTTTTTTCAGCCCTGCCCTGCACGGTCTCTTTCTAACATCCATCGTTTGAGAAACATCCAGTGATTAGCAATAGCAAGCGAATTGCTGTGGCATCTCCCCAAACATCTACTGTGCCCACTCGGTTCTAAATAACAGACGATCAAACTGATAATCCGCATATTTGCTCATTTATCTATGCGGAGCGATCTGTGTCTGTGTGTCTGTGCATGCATGCACACGCAAGTTGCTGTTTAACATTCTTAAGCTTTGTTATAAACTTGTCACGTAATTTTGTTTCTGACCAGCATGACAGCTAAGGGGCCCACCGGGAATTTTCCAGAGTCTCCTGATTGGTCACTCCGGGCCTAAAACAGGCTGTACAGTTTAACTCTTCTTCACTTCACGTATGTTGCCCTCTATCTTCCGCAGGACTGAACTGACCCCAGAAAATCCTCTCTGGGTGGGGGCATGGTGGATTGGCTTCATCCTGGGAGGTATTGCCGCACTCGTCATCGCCCTCCCTATTCTGGGCTATCCACGGCAACTGCCAGGTAATTATGCACCCTCATCTTGCATTGTGCGGGCTTTGAAAGTCCTGTTACTATGTGACTTGCAATCTGTGCTATTATCGCTACGTGAGAGATGGTGCTCGTGAAGGAGCTGCTACAGGAGTTCTCTGTAGGCCTGCTGGTCTTTTAATTTCGGTGTTTTCATTGTCGTAATGGGTGCCAGGTTCTCAGCGTTATGTGGCTATGCGTGTATCGGAGGCCCATCAGATGAAGGATGGGAGCCAGGAGAGGGCGGCCGACCCACAGTTTGGGAAGACAGTGAAAGACATGCCCAGGTACACCCAGAGACCTTCCTGTGTGTCTCCTAATAATTCTCTTTCTGATGGTAGTGTAAGGGTGCTTGTCCACCACACCCAGTACCATGCTTTTAGTACGGTACTTTCCGTTACTTCCAGTAGAGTACCAAGTTCCAGTTCCAAAAGTGCCACACCCGCTGGGGTACTTCTGCGGTTCTTCGGTACTTTGAAGTGCGACTTCTTTTCTTTGTTGATCAGCCATACAAGTAGCCTGTCGATGAAACGGAATGCGAACGCCGCCTTGAAAACAATAGCGAACTCAGAAACCAAGGATAAACAAAGTCAAACAAATACATAAATTTTGCGATCTGGTCGGAAGAACAGATACGACGAAAAGATTAGGGCAGCATGACGAGAAATCGAAAGTCTTTTCTTTAATGTACTAGGATGTGTTTAAATATACTAGAATCCTAAGTATGTGATTTTGTTGTAAATATAGCGATTGTCATTTTGTTAATATTTAATATTGTTAATATTTATAAATATTGGGGTATTTATAAAACAAAAAAGGAGTTCACAAACTCATCAAGTGATGTAAACGGCAAGGATGAAAATTATCTAAGATTGTCTCAGAGAACACATGCAGTGGTCGTTTAGAAGCAGCAGAAATAAACTAAACTGATTTCTAAACCGATAATCTATAAAAGGAGTAATCATTAAAATCGCAAAGCCTGCAAAGTATTTTTCCTATGACAGAGTAACAGATTAAAAAGATTTCAGCGAAACTTTAACCCCTTGCGCTATAATCTCTGTAAAGAATTGAAAGTAAGAAAAAACCAGATTTTTAATCTAGCTAACTAGCGATGTAAGAATTGCTTGTGTATAACATGCTATGTTGGTATTAATAATATCACGCATAATCCAGGCCTATAATATACTACAGCCTTTTTCAAATTCAGTACAAAATACTGTGCCTCGCATTGTGATGTCATTCCGGGCTGGTAACGGTTCAGAGGCCAGTGGAAAACAGACACTCTGAAATACCAGACTGTTTGAGTGATATTATTCTTAGCCAGGTTCTATTGAACGAGCATCAGAATGTATTTACTGATGAGACATTTAAGCACTTCTGCAAGTCGCTCTGGCTAAGGGCGTCTGCCAAATACCTTAAATATACTTTCTTGAAGTACCAAAAGCATGGTACCTGGTGTGGTGGAAAAGCGGCCGATAACACCCTTGTTATTAAGACCTCAGAGCTTATAGAGCCTATTTGATAAACAGCTGATTGTTTTTTTCCAGATGCCAGACATTCAGACCTTCATTGTCCTGATTAAGCCTTTTTTTTCTCTCTGCCCTAAATGTTACACCGCAAGTTCAGCTGCACAGCCTCAGTCTGAGTCAGCATCTGTCTGTCTGTGCTTGTCTATAGGTCAGTAATGCTGCTGTTAAAAAACCCCACGTTCATTTTCCTGTGTTTCGCTGGAGCCACGGAGGCCACCCTCATCGCAGGCATGTCCACCTTTGGGCCCAAATTCCTGGAGTCTCAGTTCAGCCTCAGTGCGTCTGAGGCGGCGACCTGGTTCGGTAAGAGAAAGGGGGGCATTTGACGCATTTCCTGTCAGGCGGCAATCGCCACGTGACAAACCAAAGAGTGGAAGAATCAGCCAGCCCGTCTCTGTTCGCCACCTCCGCAGGCTACATGGTGGTGCCCGCAGGTGGGGGTGGCACCTTCCTGGGCGGGTACTTCGTCAAGAAGCTCGGCCTTCGTTGCCGTGGCATCATCCGCTTCTGCATGCTGTGCGCCGTTGTCAGCCTGCTGGCCATATTCATCTTCCTCATGCACTGCCCCAATGTGCCCATGGCCGGCGTGACCACAGCCTACCACACCAGCCCTCTCCAGTACCAGAACCAGTACCTCACCATGTTCCAGGATTCCAAAAACAGGTGGGAAATAGCACTGCTTTCAATGATGAACAGAAGACCACCCTATGACCTTGAATAAACTGTAGTATGCTACTTTCATTAACCTCATAAACTAGGAGAATAGTGCCTGACCCGCTCATATTTGGTAACCAATCTATTTTTTCACAATATTATAAAAACAAATAGCAATATTAAATATTGCCCTTTTGGCCATTTTCCTGTTCCTAAAGTTCATCGATAATCACACAAGCTTCTCTCTTTCTCGGAGAGAATTGTCACTTTGAACAACTGCAACGGGGCGTTAGCTACAGGACAGTACAGGACAGTTGACTGCATTCTAGCAGTTGCTCCATGTTATGGTCAGAGGGCTTATGTCCAATCAAGGCTTGGAGAAAATAATCCATGATCTCATTTCCAGTAAGGTGGATTTTTTTTATGCTTTTCTCTGGTCTCCCTAAAATGACAATTATACAGTTTCAGCTTATTCAAAATTCCAGTGCAAGATTGCTTACTAAAACTGGGATGAGCACACCTCGCAAATTTTTAGGTTTATGGTTTCCAGTCAGCTATTGAATGGATTTTAAAATGCTGCCAATTGCCTATAAATCACTAAACAATCAAGGCACAATTTTTTTTTTCTGAGATGCTTGAAGTCTACAAACCCAACAAAGCCCTTTTATCCTCTGGAACTGGTCAACTAGCAGTTTGTAAAGTTAGAACTGAGCAGGGAGAAATGGCCTTCAGCTGCTACGTGTCAGAAGCTGGAAGCGACTACCAGAGGATCTCAGACATGATACAGCTGTAGCCATTTATAAATCTAGGCTTAAGACCTTTTTAATTCACTATGCTTTTGCCTAACTGTGTTGTAATCTTAGCTTTTTTTTATCATTTTAAACACTTTTAATGCTTTCAAATGAAATTGCGTTTCATTGTATTTTAACCTCCTGAGACATTATGTCAGTGTTATGTCAGTAGGGGCCCAAATTGTGGAGAAATTACAGAACTTTATTCCAGTTACTCCAGGAACTTATTTAATCATCCAGTGTATGATGCTTACAAATATTCTTTGTTTGTGTATAAACATTACTGCCAATATCCGTGTAGTAATTTTTAAAGCATAATGCCAAAAGCGTTTCCACAATTTTGTCCACTAATGTAGATGTGTTTTTAATCTTCTGTAAAGCACATTGTGTGTGAACGATGCTATGCAAATAATTCGCCTCGCCTTATAAAATCCCATTTTTGTCGAAGGTCCCAGCTGAAAGTGAACCTTACAGTGGGGTGCAATTCTGGATGCCACTGTACAGAACAGCTGTACAACCCGGTGTGTGGATCTGACGGGATCATGTACTACTCACCCTGCCATGCTGGCTGCGCTGCCATGAACGACTCTCAGCGCACAACTGACCGACAGGTATGCAGACAGCACTGCACAGAGATGTGCGTGGATGAGTGTGTGTTTGTGTGTGTGTGTGTGTCCTAAAGTGTTTGGCCCTATTGCATGTTTGTGGAGATATAGGGGCTGATATGGGCACATGCGGTCGGTTTCAACCCCCAACGTGTTTGGTGCTACAGTTTGTGTACTTCTTACCCTCATTCTCCTCCGTACTTCTCCCTTGGCTCTTCTGTCGCCCTACCCAGCTGTTTTCCAGTTGCAGCTGCATAATGGGAAATACGACTATGGAGGAGGGGTTTGCCCTCGCGGGAAAGTGCAGCTCCTCATGCCAGCATATGCCTGTCTTACTCGTCTTCCTCTTCATCGTCATTTTCTTCACCTTCCTCTGCAGCATCCCTGCCCTCACCGCCACCCTCAGGTACGTTTTTTTTGGAGAATGTTACTCACTGTATTATATAGCAGTCAGTGTTAGCTGAAAGATATCAGATGCCACCAGGTCCACAGGTAGCAGCAACACATCGGAGGCAAACTGTAAAACAGCCGAAACCAAAGTCCTATCGTTATAACGCAGTTGACAGCATTTGCATGGCAGGAGAACATTGCCAGAAGATCCCAACAAAGCAGACCGATTGCTGGCCAGCTGAAGCCGTGAATTTTTAGGATACTTCTGAGAAACAAGCTGCTTTGTGAAGCCTCCCTTTGTCCCCCTAGCAAACTGTGCTTCTGAAAGCCTGCCTTTGTCCCACTTGTAGGTGTGTACCCGACAGTCAGCGTTCCTTTGGACTGGGCATTCAGTGGATTGTTGTACGGACGCTTGGTATGTTTCACTTGTTGAATAGCATGATCAGATTTACAAGGTTTTAAACATTCCAGACTTGGATAAGTACCTTCCAAACGTCATTCTCTGGCAGCCAAATAAAATAATCAAATAAAAAAATGTTGTTAAAAAGATAAATCAACAAATCAAGTTCAGTCTTAAAGTTGAGCAAAAGACAAATGATTTGACTGTAATGTTTTTCCCTGTACTGTGTTTCAGGGGGAATCCCAGGCCCCATAGCTTTTGGATCCATGATTGATATCTCCTGCATCCTGTGGCAAGACCAGTGTGGAGAACAGGGTTCCTGCTACCTCTACCAGAACTCCGCCATGAGCAGCTACACACTTGCTGCAGGGGTCATTTATAAGGTGCTTGTCTGACTGCATTATGGCAGCTCTCTAGGCATTGGTTTACAGTATCTGTGTCAGAGAGGTTATTTGACATAGTATTGTATCTATGTTGGGGCGGCATGGTGGTGCAGTGGTTAGCACTGTTGCCTCACACCTCTTGGACCCGGGCTCGAGTCTTCGCCTAGGTTACGTGTGTGGAGTTTGCATGGTCTCCCCATGTCATCGTGGGGTATCCTCCGGGTACTCCGGTTTCCCCCCACAGTCCAAAAACATGCTAAGGCTAATTGGAGTTGCTAAATTGCCCATAGG
>JAODJX010000083.1:16085210-16098244 GCA_026776945.1 Isichthys henryi
TGGCACAATACTGTGCAAACTGCAGTATCTGGCCCCCCCTCCTCCAGGATAGGAGTGTACCTGGATCATGGGGCAGGAAATCTGTCCTTCTACAGTGTCTCTGACACAGTGACCCTCCTGCACAGGGTCCAGACCACGTTCACTGAGCCCGTCTATCCCGGGGTTGTTCTTTACAACAGTGAAGCCAGATTGTGATGACTTTGTTATAAGGCTATAAATGTATCTCAAAAAAATAATTAATACTGGAAACCATGACAACAGTTTGTGACCTGTGTGCTGTCAACTGTGAAATTCAGGACGGACCTCCATGTTATATCAGTTATGAGATTTCTTAATCTTTACTTGACGGTCGAAAGACTGTTATGCTCTCAGGTCCAACCAGTCCATCACAGAGCAGCCACTCACACATCATCACACACTGTGGACAATTCACAGACACCAGTTTACCTGGAGGACATACTGTACATACAGACACAGGCAGAGCATGCAAACTCCACACACAGAGAGACTGGGGTGGGAGTCGAACCCACAGCCAGGGAGGCTGTGAAGCCACTGTGCAGCCAACTAAAACACCAAGTCACCCTATATACACACATCATTATTGTTATTTGCCCAGGCACAGAGTCCAGACCACATTTACTGAGATTCTCTATCCTGGATTTTCATTAATTTATTACACTAGACCAGGGGTCTCCAACTCCGGTCCTACCAGGCTTCTGATGAGCCACACCTGTGCTCAGGTAAATACCAGGAACAGGTGTGGCTCATCGGAAGCCGGGTAGGATAGAAAACTTACTGGATGGTATCTCTCCAGGACCGGAGTTGGAGACCCCTGCACTAGACACAGGTTCCTAATACTGCATAGCTTACCATATGTTTATAGGTTAATAGGAACTCCAGTTAAACTGAGCAATACAAATGAATAGCTAAGTATCATCAGATCCTAGCAAAAAGCAACAAAGAAACACGTCTCTTTAAATTTGGTGTATGTAATATTTCTAGTAAAAGTCAAGTCATTTCTGTTTATATTGCACTGTTAAAATCAACCAGTGATTGATTTGATGAAAGTGCTTTACAACAATAAAATCGATATGGATAAAAAGCGAGGGGAAAAAACAAATTGCATAAAACATAAATAAAACAAAGTAAAATGGACTTTACAGTTACAAAAATTGTAATGAAACACAGCACATTTGTCTAAAATGTCTCAGCAAATTAATGAATTTTTAGCTTCGACTTACAATATTCAATAATGAGGGCTTTTGGTGACTCCTTTTAGTCACCAAAGACACCGTCCTACCGGTATTAGTGCCCAGGACCAGAGCAGAATTCTTACACTGAGTCTGTTCACACACACACTTCTCTCTCCCTGTATGAGGTGGAGTGTGTTTTACTGTGTTTTACTGTGTTTTATTGTGTTTCGTTTCCTTCTGCTAGAGGAGCTTCTCTTTCTCTCTCCCGCTTTCATGTGGAAAGGTGGAAATGACAAACATAAATATGGATATTAAAAATACAGGTATCCAGATTTCTTATAAATTATACATCTGTGTTATTTACAGGTGTAACTCAGAATCTTTTTATTCGTCAAGTACAGAGAAGTACAGGGTATTTCTTTTGGTGCCGGTGGTATGATGACATAAAGAAAACACACATACAAATAAACACCTAAAAGTAAAGGTACAAGGATTTATTTTTTACAGGAGATGTGCAATGCTGAGTCAAGCATGCGGACAATATAACTAAAGAAATAAATAAAGAGATAATGGATGGGTGTAATGTGCAAAGAGCTTAGGTACAGTGCAGATGAGTTGTTAGTTAAAATATGATAATGAATAGTGAACAGTGAGTGGTTCCATTATAACAGTGTCTCATGGGTCCGTATTTAGAAGGGCGATGGCCTGGGGGAAGCAGCTGTTTAGGTGACAATTTGTCCATGTGCTCAGGGCTCTTTGCTTTCGCTGGGAAGGAAGATGCTGGAAAAGCTGGGACTGGCCAGGATGCAGCGGGTTAGACATTATGTTTTTGGCTCTGTTCTTCATCCGAGATGATTACAGTGTTTCAAGAGATGGGAGCTGACAGCCAATGATCTTCTCTGCACATCGCACTATACGCTGTAGTCTCCTCTTAGAGTGCGATGTTGCAGAGCCAAAGCCGACACAGATGGAGGATGTAATAAGTGATTCTGCTGCAGCCGTGTAGAACTTAGACATGAGCTTCTGCGGCAGCTTAAATCTCTTTAGCTGACGCAGGAAGTATAGACGCTGTTGGGCCTTCGTAGTGATGGAGGTGATATTTGTGTCCAATTTGAGGTCTTGTGGTGCCCAGAAATTTGACGGTTTCAGCTCTGCTAACAGTAGTGTCCCGATAGACCAAAGGAGGTGGTGCTGGGGGATTTTTCCGGAAGTCAGTGGTCATTTCCACCGTTTTTTGTGTGTTGAAGTCTAAATTGTTTACATCACACCATGACACCAGTCGACTTACTTCCTGTCTGTAGTTGGACTCACCCCCATTTATTATGAGTCCAATCAGGGTGGTATCGTCTGAAAACTTAAGGAGTTTTGCAGATTGTGAGATTGTTAGTGTAGGAGTAAAGCAGAGGAGAGAGAACACGTCCTTGTGGGACACCACTGCTGAGGAAGATGGGATCTGAAATGTGGTTGCCTGTCTTCACGACCTGTTTCCTGCCAGTTAAGAAGTCATGAATCCAGTAGCAGAGAGATGGCAGAACATCGAGGGACAAAACCAAGATAAAAATTAAGACATTTCCACTCCAGTTATTATGTAATATTTTAGGACCCTGTGCAGTGATCTCGTTTGTATATCTGTCTCTGTCATGACTGGCCATGGTAAATGACCATCCACAGTGTGGGTAAACAGGTGCAACCCATTACAGTCAACTAAAGACTAGAGACTTGGAGCCACAAGGAACAAGTGAGGGTCATTATTACTCAACTGAACGCTAGGGACTAGGGCTACACAGGAGATCCTGGGGACAAAGGTGAACCAAGACGTAACCACAGAACTAGATGCAAGCAGGGATCATTAAGAACAAAAGCACGAAAACCAGAAACAATGCAACACATAGTTGAACATAACAAATGTGTATCTAACATAGAGATTTTTGAAGCCATGATGGTAGGGAAGCAGCCACTAGCCAAAGAGAGACAACAGATAAGGCAGAGACTGATCCTGACAGTCTGACTGTGTCAAGGAGAGCAAGAAGGGGGCAGGCGAAAGGACAATTTCCCTTTGGGGAGGAATAACCTATTACTGTTCTATTCTGTTATATTTTACTGATTTGACTTCTTTAAATAATGAGGTTATGATCAGAAATTGTTTAAAATAATACTTCCTTCCTTCAAATGAAAATGATTTTGTCAAATCATGAAATATTAAATCATACGGTGATTTACAGAGTTTAAAATTAGTATAAATTCAACAATAATAACCTACATGGAAAATGAATGATTGCTTTGATTGAATAGTCCTGATGTTTTTAAATCGTTTCTGTATTTTACTCAGAATTTTGAAAACCAATGAATTAATAAACTACAGCCTTTCAGCAGTTCACGTTTTCTGACTCCTCATTCTCCATTTTGCAATTATAAGCCTATAGATATATAAATTTAACTGTAAAGTGGTTATCAAACATGGATGGAGGTTTAATAGTCAGCATGTGCTGAACGTATCTTCCTCTGGATCTGCGGACTGTAAACCTAGAATTTAGCCTTTAGCCATGAGAGTACAGAATACAGAAATGAAATCAGACAACAGTGTCAGGTTACAAAATGGCTTTAAAATACTTCCATACCTGAAAATGCCAATATCCAATTATGAAGATCAAAACAATCAGAGCTGTAATAAACCTGCCTGGAAATGGCTGAAGCAGTGGAGAAACTGAAGAAGACTGGACTACAATCAACTACTCCTGCAGACCATTATGCTGGACCTGGAGATGTGGAGTGTGACGTCTGTACTGGGAGAAAACACAAAGCTGTCAAATCCTGCCTGGTGTGTCTGGCCTCTTATTGTGAATCTCACCTCCAGCCTCACTATGAGTCTCCAGCTTTTAAGAAGCACAAGCTGACTGATGTCACTGGACATCTGCAGGACGAGCTCTGTTCCCAGCATGACAAACTCCTAGAGGTCTACTGCCGTACCGACCAGCAGTGTATCTGCTATCAACACCACTACCCTAGTCACAACAGCATCTCCACCTGCTAAAGCAGCTGCAGTGTGCAAGACCTCCACACCCCATCCTCATCATGTTCTACAGGGGCACCATAGAGAATGTTCTGACCAGCAGCATCACTGTCTGCTTTAGGAATTGTGAAGTCCAAGGCCTGTGACTGTGTAAAATTTCTCATCAGATGTGCCACAGTAGCACTTTTGTTACTCCATACCGGACGGGATAGCCACCATTGCCCCAGTTAACAACTGTTAAAAAATCATTTAAAGCATGTCTATTATACATGAAGTTTAGATAAGTTTAGGAGGACGTAGCTCTCAGTTTCAAAAAGGTTGGTGACCCCTGATATAGAGCATCCCTGGGAGGTGCTGGAACAGCAAACCCAATCTGCAGTGGCTCCACCATGCATCTTAGAGGTCTTAAAGGATCTCCTGCTGACACCATGGTACCAAATACCATAGGACACCTTCAGAGGTCCAGCTGAATCCATGTGTCCGTGAGTCACAGCTGTCCTGGTGTATATGATATCATAACAGAAGATGGGGTGACTAACACAGCCCCAAAAAGCTAACAGATGACAAAATGTAGCAGTAAAATTGTTTAATACATCAAGAGTCTAACTCATCTTTTTTTTGACAGGATATACCAGACATAGGCAAACAATATCAACACCAAAGCTTCATTTACATTATGTAAAACAATGCAGGACCATGACGATTTGGGGCTTGACTGTTTACAATCAGAAATTCTCTTGCTATACATCGGTATGTTAACATGACAGCCAGTGGTCAAAGAAAGTGAAATACTTTAAGGGGGGTGGAGGGGGTATGGGGGGGGTCCCTGGTGACAAAATTTGCTGGAGGGGAACAATTGCCCAGATTAAATTGTTTTGGAGTCCGCCAGTTGAATACCCCTGCTATAACAGGTATATTTACCTTTCCGTGACTAACAGTTACATAGAACAATGTATGGGATCGGAGTGGTACATTTCTAAAGGGGATGATTTCTGTCATTTTCCCCCACAGTGGTGTCCACATGCATCCCAATGCAGCCCCAATGTTAGCGCCAAAGCTCAACGTGTGCAATCCGCATGTGTTACATGGGTTTCCTCCCTCCGTCCAGAGAGACACATTTCTACCAACTGGTGTCTCTCAATAGCTCACGCAGTATAGTTTAGTACATCTGCCCTACGATGGACTGGCATCCCATCCAGGGTTGAGCCCAGCCTTGTGCCCTATGCTACCTGAGGAAGGCTCCAAAAATATATTCAAAAAGATACACGCAAGACATTGTGGTCATCTGGCACCTAGATCATCTGTAACCACACTTAGGAGGTTTTATACAGAATATGACAGCATTTTGGCAGAAAAACGTTACAGTACTAAAGGTAAAATGTACTGATATTCAGACGCACATTCGCAGGCTAATTACTTTAAAAGCTGGTAATTTATCAAAATACGTAGACTACCCAAAATTTACAATTTACTTCAATAATATACATGGTATAGATTAAAAAAAGCTGTAGTGATAAACTAAAAAACTGAGAATGAAAACATTACAACTGCATGTACAGTCCGCTGCATCACCACAGACAATCAACGAGATTGTAATCACTGCACGAAATCCACTCCGATTGTGAATCAGCACTAAAAGAGCCAATAAAGGAAGGATGTGGGTCTTCATATGCTCTCTTTAAGACCATTTATAAATATACACTTTACAAATAATAAAAAGAAAAAAACACGCAAAACACAAACATGTCAGTTCGGCAAATACTGCCTGACAAACTGCACCGTCATGGCCTGTGTACGCGTATGTCTACGAATATAAACATGTTATGTTGCCCAGGAAGCCAGGGTCTCCATATCGTCATCATCCTCGACCTTCTTCTTCGTCTTGGTGGCTGTGAAACAAGGACAGCACAATACAATGGTGTCTTTAGTCCATGGCTGAAGCTGACAGTCACCCGAAACCACCCGTGTGGTTTACACACGTCTGTGTGTGCTGCTGGCCGCGCCTTTCTGGACGGTAATGAAGCCGACTATTTAATTCAGAAGAGGTATCCCCTGGGGCACTTAAACCCTTCTCATTTCACGGAGCTCGAAAGTCAGGGCCATCAGCAGTGACTGCTGGAAGATGTCGCAGTGACTGGTTGGAGAAACTGACTAAGATTATACTTGGTAGAAAATCAGACTATATTGAGCCAACTTACAGTCAAAAGATCTTAGTCCCTCAATATACTCAAATATACACACTTTTTAATAAATAACAAAAGGACTAGTTAGTTAACTGTTTCCTTCCACTACAAAGCTGTGAAGTTCCTGAGGTTCTTGAGGTTCTCTCACACCTACTGTATATAGGAGTGTTGACCTTGTTATTTATACCATCCGATTACTAGACCCTACCGATGCTACATGTCATACTGTTGCCGCTTTTACTTGGCTATTTACCTTGTATTTATGTTTATCTTGTATGCGAGGAGATGCACCAGGGAGAAATTCATTGTATTTTACTGCATCCTGTACTTAATACATATGACAATACATCTCAAACCATTAAGTGTGCCTGAGATGCTGGTAGGCGCTTCTCCTTGGACGCGAGTGCTCACCTGTCTTCTGCTTCGGCAGTGCGGGCAGAGAGGTGGCAGGCACGCTGGGCAGCTTGCCCATACTCTTCATGCTCTCCTCCATGTCCTCTTGTTGCAGCTGCTCCAGCTCAGCAAGCAGCTCATCCTGAAAACCACCAGCAACGGAAGATGTAAGTCTTGGGTGCAAAACTGCTTAGGATCTAGACGGTTTCAGCACATCTCACAGGAGATGCAATAGAAGGTGCTACATGATAAACTGGTTTACCTCATCAAAATCCTCCCCGAATGGTTGTGTGATGGCGTTGCTTATCTCCTCTGCTACCTCCTGCTGCTCTGTGATGTCCTGCATCAGCGAATCGATCTTCTCCAGGTCCCTGGAGCAGACGGCCGAAAGGTTTTTGCTGAACGCAAACTCGGGAGTCCCTCAATGTAAACAGAAGTATCATTCGGTTCAAGGAGAAGCTAATGCTGCTAATTATGTTTCATTATTCCATGAGTCTACAGCCATGGTCTTTTAATGCAGAGTTTCCCAACCCGATCCCTGAGCGCTGGTAGGGAGAAACCATGTGGACGGTCTGGGGGCGGGGGGGGTTTCCGAGGACTGGGTTGAGAAACACTGTCCAAATGGGCATTTGGATCCAGAAGAGCTGCCACATCCTCCAGCCCGGACCACTCACATGTTCTGATGAATGCCCTTCATGGCCTTGGCAGCGTATCCCATGTTCTTCAGCACCTCTGTGTTGGTGTTGGCGTTCTCCAGCGCCTCCCGCTGAAACTCAATGGTGGAGAGTGTGCCGTCAATCTTCGTCAGATGCTGCTCCAGACGCTTCTTTCTCTTGAGGGCCTGGAGGGCAGCTGGGGGGTGGAATGGGAGTTGTTTTTTCTGGAATACTCAGCTTTTAAGGTTCTCCTCAGTGTTCCCATGTTTTGGTCTTGCTCTGATTCGCTAGTGAAAACCAGTGACTGCTTAACATGACAAATAAGAAAGGAAGTCAACAGACCGCATGGTAAACCCTTTACATAAAATAAAACAATAAAATAATGATACAATAGTTATTCATCCCTGTGGGGAAACAGGCTACTTTTCATTTATTGCATTTGAAAGCTTGTTTTGGGCCAGAGTGCAAAGTCAACTAGCTTCCAGTGTCCACTACTGGGATTACGGGTGTTGCTCATGGGCCCAACACTGAAAGCATTACTCTACCACCTATGAAACATGTCCTTTGTGATAAACATAAGTTCAATATACAAAAGACCTCAACTAAGGGCACTGAATCTATCAAAACTAATGCAGATAAAGTGGTTGCAGAGGAAAACATGGATGACCAACATCTGGGGTAAGCCAAGGCCATTCACTGTGAAATACTGCTATGGTTTCATCTGGCTCATGCATTACTGACACTGACATGAACAAAAATGCTTAGGAAAATCGGGTCAACCTGGGAATCTTTACCAAGCAGAGTGCTGGTAAAGATTGTTTCATGTACTGCCACTGAAATTTAAAACAAATAAGTCCAAAATTTAGAAATTGATGCTAAATAATTAGTCTAATTAAGACACCCTAAAAGAGGCAATTACACCTTTAGTTCCCGCTTATGAAAGAATAAACAAAACCGTGCAAAGGCATCTCAAAAGCGTCAAACATTTACTTCGCATAAGCTATTATCAAAATTGTCTAGATCTAATTAGTAAAGTCTAGCAACACGCTGATTTTAAGCAGCATAAACAACTATTTTGATTGTATAGTTAGGCGTTCCCAGTACGGACTCAGGCCAAACCCGGCTTTGTGCGGCTGTATTCCAGGGCAACATGGTGATTCAGAGCCTCATCTTCTGCTACGATACTCTAACCATTCAAGTTTGGCAACTCTGCTCTTTTAGCCCTATTGTAAAATACATTCCTTAAATTGCTGCATTCGTAAAACAACCGAGTACTACGTTTTTCTCAGAGCCATAAGCTTAAAGCATACTGAATATAGCAAATACATCTGAAATGAAACCGAGAAGTGAGGAGTTTTTAACAAAAACGTTTTAAAAGTCTTGTTTACAATTGCAAAGGCAATTACCTTGCTACGCGCATACATCACTTCCTATTTGCTTTCTTTTTTCGGTGAACTACACACCGAATGAGAGCATTGTAGTAAAACTGGAAGTTTCATGTTTGTGCAAACCTTTGCTTGTTGGGCTGAGAATGATATCACATTTCTTTGTTCTTATTTTTTCACAAAGAGTTAGACTCCACAACATATCGACCATTTCATTAATGCTGCGCAACTAAGTCACATTACATCCCGCTTTTTTTCCCCCGATCTGTTACACAATCGGTAAAATAACTAAGGCCTGGTGGGTAAGGAAACACTTATACGTGCGATACAATGTATTTTTGCTCTTTGCAATGTTACCGTTCTTCAATACAACGCATACCTCGTTTATTTTTGGTTCCATTCTTTTTGGCGATGGCAATCTCTTGCTCGATCTTCTTTTCCAAGTACTCCTGCTTCTTGGTTAACATCTCCTCCGTCTCCCTCAGCCTGTGGATCGCCTCTTGGGGAGAAGCAGTGCTCTTGGGCTTTGAGGAGCCGCCTTTGAACATCTTGGATATTTTACTCATTTTTTAAAATTACTTATCGTCGCAATCGTGCTGAAAACGGGTGAAATGTGGCGACCAGAATAGTTGCTGTTCCAGTACCCCAAGCACTGGTTTCAAACCATAAGTACACACCTGTAACTTCCTGAAACTTGACGCCTGGAAGGAGGGAATGGGCGAAGCGTGGATGTAAACAGAGTCAAGCCTTTGAAAATGACCTCCACGCTGAAAACGTACAATTGTAGAATTCATTGGGTAGCTTATTAAGTTTTGCTCTTAAGCTTATTTACCATAAATTGTTGAACTGCTACGAGAAACCAAACCGACTGTAAAAACAACACACTTTGAGTAAACACGTAGATGATTACAGGTTTTGTGTGTGTGATTAACTTATATCCAGCTTAATCCACATTACAAATCTTTCAACATCGCGATTCTGTAGACAGATAGCTGGAAGGTCACACTTCGACCAAAAAACATATGCCTAACTTTAAAATGATCAATTTAAAACCAAAATAATAAAACTACTAAAAACTACAGCGAATGATTATGCAATAGGCCTGTCTAATAGGAAAATTAAATCTGTACTTATTTTATTTATGAATAGGTTGTAATAAGAGTTCTTTGAATTTGGAGACCCGAGGGCTATTCCCTCAAGCAGTATTTCTCAATTAGCTGGATTAATTTAAGATATAAGTCATGATTGTCCAATAAGGGTTTAGCTAAAGAGTATTGCTAGATTGACAATCGTGACTTCCAATCTAAATTAACCCAGATAATTTAGAGATCTCCCCCAAGCGCTTGCTCATATCTTGATACCGGCATCGTTTTGGGTATTTAAGATAGACTTAGGGCACCGTTTCTAATGTAATCTTTTTCAACCGGATCAGTTTTTCTAACACAAAATGATTTTCTTTTCATTTGTACACGGACACACACGAGCATCAAGAAATATGCCATAAAGCGACATTAAAACTAACACGGATGGGAGTTTCAAACGTGCACGATTTAACAGCTTTCTCATCAGTATCTGCTACCCGGCCGTACTATTACTGTGGAATTTCCTGCAACAACACCCCCGATCCCTGGGGGTTGGAGCCTGAACCTCACGTGACACTGCCCAACCATTAGGGGGCGGGACACATTTGAAAAAAGATGACGTCAGGGTAAAATGGCCGAGCTGGATATCGGTGAGCACTGTCAGGTTGAAACCTGTAACCAGAAAGGTGAGGATACGGTTTAATCTGATTATTCAAAATATTAACACGTCGCTATTTAATTAATCCGCGTCTTCCGATCTTGTTGTCATGGCCCTAGTCCTGACTGCCCAGACAGAAACACGATTGACTGGTTAAACCTGCCCGCATCGGCAAATAATGGTAAAGACATACATGTGTGTGCCCATTCACATGGTTTTACTGTTGGACGTGAGATATTAAAAATCAAAATGGAAATAAGCAGCAGTCCATCCTATGTTTAAGCTCTCCCATGCTTACAGATTGCCTTTTACACTAGTGTGCATAGAGACTCTGCTTTGGTAGTCCTGTCATCCAGCCACACTGTCCTGGGGTCAGTCTTAACTTTATTGTACCGCTATATAGTGGACGAGTGAATGTAGATCTCTGTTATATTACATTTTATATTATATTAAGTTGAGTTATTACGGCTGAACACAGACGCTTTACTTCTCAGTGAACTACAGGCCGCAATCAGTCCGTTCAGTGTCGTGTACTAAAAATGTCATAAGAGCCTTTGATTGATTCGGGTACTGTACTGCAGTTTATTTTTTCTATTTTAAGTCGTATTTGATTAACTGTTATGGTGGCAGTTTCTTTTTAATGCAACTTTCTTCATATCGTATGCATTTGTTTTTTTCCTCTTAGATTTTCTGCCTTTTGTGTGCGACGCATGTTCCGGCGTTTTTTGGTAAGTGCAACTTATCACCGTGCATTCGATGTCGCGACAGTCGGGAGATCAGCATCGTTATGAAAACGCGTCACCTTTACACTTTTTTTCCATCTTTTATTAAAGCGGGGAGCACAGGAGCCGCGGGTCTCACTCTTGCTCCGAGGTACCGGCAGCGCTGGATGTCTTTCACGATTCCAGGGGCAGCGGTGCAGGCAGCCAGTGTCCCGCGATATGTCCCGTCTCTGTTGACATGACACCCATTAGTCTGTGCCCAGGTTGACCTCTTGCGATAATATTTTTCAATTGTTCCCCAGTCCACATCCAATCAGGCTGACCTTAGTACTGGATATGTTTTTGTACTGGGGGGAGGCGGAATACATCACACATGGGGGAGGATATGCAACCTAAACACAGGCAGAGACTCGAAGCCTGTCTATAGACGTGTGAGACTATAGTCTACTCTGTGCCACCACTAGTTATATTGCTCTGTTTTAAATCTGTTTTGGATCATTTAGCCAATAATTAATAACATCCATCTGTCTTCCTTAGTGATTATTCAGTACACGATAGTGATGTTATTCGTGACTAGTATCCATAATAATACATTAGTTCAGCATATAACCGTATATTAAAAATTTCTATATATCGCCTGTATCATTGTTATTGCAAAAACACCTCAGAGCAGTCTTTAAAAACAAAATTGTTGTTTCACATTTAAATCAGCAAATCCATCATAATTCACTCATAAAAGAAACAACAGCGCCCTCAGGGTTCAGCCGTTCAGGTGGCTCCCTTTTCTCCTCCTTTTTCAGATCCCAGCAGTGAAGGAGGCGCTCCCTTCTGGTGGCAGTTTATCCTACCACTGTGCTTTCGCAAACTGCAGTGGGAAGGAGCTAGTGCCGGTTGTGTGTGAACACTGTCAGAAGCACTTTTGCCTTGCGTACGTATCCCACGACTGTCCACACACTGGTGTGAAATGGAATCGATGTTGGAATCTATTTAAATGTATTACTCTATTCTGCTAACAGGCATCGACATCAAGGTGACCACAAATGTGTGAGGCTAGAAACACCTGGGCCGCGTATGGCAGCTACCCAGGAACTTGTGAAAAAAATTGTAGGTGGGTCACACCGCACATTCTGACTCTGGTGTAATTTTTCCGTGCGTCCACACGAGGGCAGTGCAGCACTGGATTGTACGGAGCCCCTGAAGGTACCTGTGCAACAATTAAAACTCTCATATTTTCGGGCGCTCACCTGAATTTTTCGCGTGGCCAGTACTCGCTATACGTCACTTCCGGTACCCACTGGGACAAACCTGATGTTTTTATTTACAACTCAACTCTGCCCATTCACTACCATTGACTGTAAGTGAGCGACAACTATTTATAGCTTAGTCCATATGTTCAATCTTTAGTTCTTGTCAGATTATGTATTTTTATACATATTTACTGCACTGTACCTAATCACGACCAGTGACTCGACAACAGCTATCGAGTGTGAAGCGCAACTGTAAAACAGAAATATAAAAATTTGCCCGTAAAGAAATCGTGAAAACTCAGGGGTGTCGCTTGATTTTTTATTTTTGTAAGATAACAGAATATAAAGCTAACTTTACCGCAGTGTCAGAGTTAAGGTTTTACCCGAATCTGCTTTCGTGAATAGACTGAAGATGTATAACGGGATGGGCAGATCCATCCATCCATTTTCCAAACCGCTTATCCTTACTGGGTCGCGGGGGGTCCGGAGCCTATCCCGGAAGCAA
>JAODJX010000083.1:16098344-16120098 GCA_026776945.1 Isichthys henryi
TTTAGCAACTCCAATTAGCTTCAGCATGTTTTTGGACTGTGGGGGGAAACCGGAGTACCCAGAGGAAACCCCACGACAACATGGGAGAACATGCAAACTCCACACACATGTAACCCAGGCGGGGACTCGAACCCAAGTCCCAGCGGTGTAAGGCAACAGTGCTAACCACTGCACCACCATGCTGGGATGGGCAGATCAATATTGAAATATTGGTGCTTTTGACCTGAATGTTTCAATTTGAGAAACTATTTTAATGTTAAAGTAATACTTTTTACCTGGAAATTTAAATGTGTATATTATTACAGGGAGCAAGAAATGAACTTTTGCTGCCAATAAGGGGGGAGGTAGGAGAAGGGGCTCAAACATTAGGGTAATGGAATGAGCGACCCAGCAGTGCACTCCCCCCCCCCCAAAAAAAAAAAAAAGTCTGCAAGTTTTCTCTGGCCAGCACTGTGAATATCAGGATCAGTATAGCATCCTTGGATCAAATCGGTAGCAGTATTGGATGGAATACCCAAGGGCATCACTTTGATATTTAGCGGGGGATCCATTAAGAGTCAAATCTATCCTCTCACATTATTCTGTACGACCTCATATCTACACTTAAGTACAAGCTACCCATCCATTTCTGTATTGATTGTATACATTAGTTTGCAACTGTACACACAGTATGCAACTGAAATCATCGGCTAAAAGTTTTTTTTTCCCCCCTATATTAGTAGTGGTTTGCGAAAACAGTTGGTCTTGATAAATTGACACAGTGGAATTATTAATAAATACGTATAAATACACATAATCTGATAATTAAATGGTGTGTCAATTTTAAATTGAAGAGTCAAAGGCAACATCATCCACCAGCAAAGGACGGAAGGGGGCGAAGAACAGCGCCACGGCGGCCAAGGTGGCACTCATGAAGCTGAAGCTCCACGCTGCTGGGGACAAGGGGCTGCCACAGGTACCTGCGGGCACATTTGGGTGGAGAAGGGGGCGGAGCCAAAGGAGGCAGAGCCGAAGGGGAATTTGTAGTCTCCTTGTTCAGCTTGTTATCTCCACCCATGCAGCTGTGTTCTTCTTGACCCGCAGACAGAGCGAACGTACTTCCAAGTCTTTCTGCCCAAAGGCTCCAAGGAGACCAGCTCACCCATGTTCTTCTGCTCAAAGTGGACCGTGGGAAGAGTGGTGGACTTTGCAGCCTTGCAGGCAGGCCTGAAGAACAACAACAACGTGGTTGCAGCCAAGGTGATACACGACTATCCTGGTTTCAGGTCGCCTTCTGCCCTACTGTGTGAAGGGCCTTAATTTAATGGAACCAAGCACACTGGGTTCTGTTGCTCATATGCACACGAAGGCACATCCACAAGCAAAGATGTCAAAGTACAGTGATAGCCCAGTGGTTTAGCATGCTGTCCCTCTGATCAGGTTTCCATGGGGATGCTGGCTCACATTGACTCAATTGGCTCCCACAGTCACGCTCAGTTGGGTATGTGTTGAACATTTGGTTCCAGATGCAGAACCCGGCTGACGTGATTACTGACTTTGCTTTTGACTTGATTTGACATTGACCAGGTCCTGCTCGTTTCCAGAATGTAGCAGGTGCCGCTGATGGTTTGTACCCTCCTTGCCCGTATCATGTGACTTTCATCTGAATCCGTCCTGCCTCCTGCCCTCAGAAGCTGAGACTGTGCCACCCACAGACGGGCAGGGTCTTGAAGATGGATGACACCCTGCTCTCACTGCTGTCCCACCCAGACACCCCGCTCTACAACGGGGGCAATGTCATCCTCGAGTACCTGGACAACGATTCTATGGAGCTCCCTGACTTTGACACACATCTCCCTCAATCCTGAGGGGCCTGCATCTCCCAGCAATGTTTTATGATGTCATTTCCTTTAAAATTAAATTTTTGCATATGATAATTTTTCTATGTGTTTCTTGTTTTTTTTAGCACATATTGGGGGTATTTGCAGGGAGGTGAAAAAAAAAGACTTTAAGGGCGGTTTAAAAATTGACAGTGTGTTTCAGGAAAGTGCTCTAAAATACTATGTATGACGCTGTGGCCTCACTGCTCCAGGCGTTTTTGGAGTTTTCATTCCCTCCCCCAGTTACACATGTAGAGTTTCCTCCAGTTTCATCCCAGAGTTACCCACAGTATACCTGTGATGGACTGGCATCCCATCCAGGGTGTCCCCCCTGCCTCGTGCCCTGTGATGGACTGGCATCCTGTCCAGGGTGTCCCCCTGCCTCGTCCCCTGTGATAGACTGGCATCCCGTCCAGGGTGTCCCCCTGCCTTGTGCCCTTTGATGGACTGGCATCCCATCCAGGGTGTCCCCCTGCCTTGGCTCAGTTTTCTGGGAGAGACTCCAGGTTCACCAGGAACATTTACTGGATAAGTGGCAACTGGAAATGGATGGAATTATGGTTAATTTCAGTGATCAGAGGTGAGACTAATCCTAAATAAATGAGTGTCTGTTAAATGTTAAGTTAATTAGCACTCGTTTTCCTCCGACATAATACATTGTAAGCGACACTGATTTGGAGATTCCTGTCTCTTCTGAAAGCTTAAACATTCCCAAGGGAGAGACCCAAGTTGTTTTGTTGGGCTTTGGGAATGAATAAGCCGTGATTTGGTTTTTATTTTGTGACTAAATGAAACCGCTAATAACATTTGGGTCGGGGGGGTTGTATTTAAGCCCTTTCAGCTGCCAAAATGCAGTTAGAGGAGAAGACAAGACCGTTTTAATTTTATAGCTTAGTGTCCACAGGCTGCTCTAGGCTGCCACAGGTGGGTCGTGAACCAACAATCAATAGCACCAGGATCTGGGTTCTTATCAGGTGTTGCCACATCCTGCCACATCAGTGAGTGTTTCAGTCCCCAGATTCGGCCCGATACAGGCCGTTTCAGCCTGTGCTGTAATTGGCTCTCCTTGTTCTTTCACAGCTCCAGTGATCAGTTTGTAGGACCACTGAGACACCTTCCAATCAGCCTCACATTTACTTTGTCGTCCTACCAGGCATAGCCTGTGCCATAGCCAGTGCCATAGCCAGTACCATAGCCAGTGCCATAGGCAGTACCTTAGCCTGTGCCATAGCCTGTGCCATAGCCAGTGCCATAGCCAATACCATAGCCAGTGCCATAGGCAGTGCCATATCCTGTGCCATAGCCAGTGTCGTAGCCAATACCATAGGCAGTGCCATAGCCAGTGCCATAGCCTGTGCCATAGGCAGTGCCATACCCTGTGCCATAGCCAGTGCCATAGGCAGTGCCATAGCCAATACCATAGCCAGTGCCATAGCCAGTACCATAGCCAGTGCCATAGGCAGTACCATAGGCAGTGCCATAGGCAGTGCCGTAGCCAATACCATAGGCAGTGCCATAGCCAGTGCCATAGCCTGTGCCATAGCCAGTTCCATAGCCAGTATCATAGCAGTGCCATAGCCAGTACCATAGGCAGTGCCATAGCCAGTGCCATAGGCAGTTCTGGTCTCCCTGAAATATAATTTTTCTAATATCATTTTGCACTTCCTCCGTTATCAGATTATATAGTCAGAACGCCCCCCACTTCCCGATTGAAAATGGCCACCCTACTGGGGGCACTGTACTCCCCCAAGGGTCTACTTGTAGAATTACCTCTGGAGCTAAGAAATGTTACAAGAATTCACTAAGACATTAAATAAGGAAAGCATATATAATATATATAAATATACTAGTAACAGACAGTCTCCAGACCCCCCGTGACCCTGAATTGGACAAATGGTTACAGAAACTGGATGGATGGATGGTAACAGGCAGTCAGGTGTCCAAATAATATGCAAATAATAGCTATTTTTCATCCATTTAAAATAAGATGATCTTTATTGATCCCAGGGGGAAATTCCTTAACTTATCATCCATCTCTCCACCTGCTTCTCCTGGTCAGGTTCGTGGTGGGGAGTCAAAGACCATCAAGCTGTAAAAGCACAAGCAGAGCCAATTACAGAACAGGCTGAAACTGGGGACTGAAACACTCACTGGTGTGACAGGACGTGGTGACACCTGATAAGAGCCCAGATCGAGGTGCTGTTGGTTGTTAGTTCATAACCCACCTGTAGGGTGGAGCTGGAACCGATCACAGGCAGCACAGGGTACAAGCAGGGCTACACCGTGGATAGGATGCCAATCCATCACTGGGCACACATACAGTGTCACATGATGGCCAGAGATACTGCTTGACCAAACTACAAGTCTTTGGACTGCAGGATTACTTGGAGGAAACCCACCTGTCACAGGGGGAGCCTGCAGACTCCCAGCAAGCAGCAGCACTGGCACTGAGGACAGAAAGCAGCTCATGCAGCGAAACTCCCCGGATGGACACAGTGCTGGTGTAACACGTCACTTCCATGTCTTATATTACACTCATTTTTCTGGACTTCTGATCACCTTGCATTAATCACAAATTAATGACAGTCAATTAACTAACTGGCTAACAAACAGCTCCTGTCTTCTGAGACAGCCAGCCTGACTTGCTCTCCCTCCAAGACAGCGAGTATAATGAATATGTGTGTCTATCTCCTATAGGCTCCTGGTAAAGCTCACACTTCCATCGCAGAACAGCTACAGCTTTGAAAATATCCAGGAAATTGAAGGAAGACAGGAAGACAGATTCATGTGTTACGTCTGTGAACATGTGCTGGCTTCTGTTTCACAATCTCACTTACAGCGTTAAGCAGTAAAACTATGAATATGTATTAGTATAAAGATTTATATTTTATTTTGCTTACTGTAAAATATATTGTGCAAATTTTGTATTTTAATTAAAATTTATTAAATCCATCTTTGAACACATTTAGTGCCAATCGTAGTAAATTTTAGATCCTGCTTCATTCACTTCTACTTCATACTCCTCAATAAATACATTCATTTTCAACAACTGCATGTGAGTCGTTGCCATGGTGACCCAGGGCCTAATCCCAGGAAGCACAATGAGCCGAGTGTGCAGGATTTACTTCCCTGCTAGGGATTACGGACCCATTCATACACCGTGTGTTTAAACCGTGTGAGCATGAATGGTCCACATAACACTGGAGGTGAACCTGAGACCACAGCTGCTTAAGCCAGCATATGAGAACTTTGACTTGCTTTCTTCTAATTTATTATAATTATTTTAAATTCTTATTGGTAGGCAAGTGACAGGCCTTGGGTTGAACCAAGCCTGTGATTGGCTGAGCCAGCCATTCTGCTATAGCGATATGTATCCTTTAGCAAAACAGCGCTGTTTTCTATGAAGCGGGTGCCCACACCTGTACGCCGCAGAGAGGCGTGTGTTTGACGGATGGCGGGGGAGGCTGCTGTCTCGAGTCCGGGGGAACGGAGAAGATCAATGGGAGCCTCGGCCCACACAGCATGTAGGCCTGGATTTATGGAGCGGCTCGTTGTCAACAAGGCCGTGTGCTGTGGGGAGATGCTGGTGAGCCCGGGGGGGGGGGCATCCAGAAAGTCCATAAACCCACAGGGCCATTCATTACCCCTGACCTTCAAACTGCGGGCTATTTTTAAAGATAAAATGGGCAGCACGTTGGCCTCAGCCCCCCATGGGTCTGAGCACGGCTCTGTGTGTGAAAGTAGCATGTTCTCTCCATGCGTAACACATACATGTCAATCCAGCTGCAGTGAAAACAGTAACATGGGTGATTAAAAAAACTGCAAAATTTGGTGAAAACAGTGCACCATCAAAAAAGGAGGGGTCTTAGCTTGCGGAGCAGGGGGTATGGGGGTACCCCAGGATAAATTCTGCTGAGTTTCACATGAAGCTCATAAGATGGAAGAATGGCAAAAAGGCACAGGCTACGCTTTTTAAATACAGCGTCTGTTATAAAAATTACATTTTGATAAAAGTGTCAGTCGGAATTTGCGATGGTGTGGACCCATGGACTCGACACCTATGCTCAGAGGCAGTTATATGAACTGATGTTTCCTGTAGAGCTGCTCAATTATGGCGAATATCATTTTGGTCAATATTGAGATCACAGTTATTTAAAACAATTACTCACTGACTGTAGAAATATGTATTTATTTCTACACTCTCAATTTTTAAACCGCCCTTAAAGTCTTTTTTTTCACCTCCCTGCAACTACCCCCAATATGCGCTACAAAAACAGAAAATAACAAGAAACACATAGAAAATTTTATCATATGCAAAAATAAATAAAATTAAAAAATTAAATATGTATTTTAAAAAAAACTTGTCTTTTTAACAGTGGATTTCCTTGAACTCTAAAATTAATTCAGCTGAGAAACAAACACCAAGGGGCTGTAAAGTTGATTTATAACACAAGAGAAAACTAGAGCTTCACTGCAAAACAAAATGCGGCACAAAAATCATTTTTTTCCTGATTATTTTGTTTTCATAATAGTCGGAAACCAAAATTGTAACTGAAATAAAAATTCGATGAATTGCCCAGCCCTGATTTTCTGCAGTGTGTCATGCGCAATACGCTTCTCTGTGATGGACTGGAAGCCCATTCAGGGTGTACCCCCAAATTGTGTGATGCATTCCAGGGGTCACCACGCACTGGATAAGCAACCGGAACATCACCCACCCATGGACCGATTAACCAGTGATACACTAATACACACCAGATCTGCTGGCTGAGCGGTTAGTGACTGCTACACATTCAATTCCACCTTGTCACCCTGATGAAAAGTTCTCGCCTCATCCCACATCAAATGGATTATTTCACTCTTGATCTTGAGGACACTAAGCCAGTCAATTACTACTGTATCATGATCGCTCCTACAAGGGTCTCATAATGAATCTCCAAAGGTATTTTATTGATTGATATTAATTCCAAGTGTTGCAGAAACACCCACAGGAACACAAGTAGCCCATTTCTACGTGTCTTACGTCTTGTTCTGACATGACAGAGACAGTGTTGGTACGTTGCTGTGCACCTCAGTGATCCCGCAGAGATAAATCGCAGGTAGGAAGACGGTGGATGTGCAGCAGATGGAGTGCCGAGCCACGCGCACGGATTCCTAATTGCGTCTTAGTCATGCGCAATACGCAAAGCGATGAATGCGCCTCGCGAGCACCGCTACGGTCTTAGTGAAAACCCCACATGTGGATGCGACCGCATGTTCGGGGCTAATTAGCGGGATCAACGCGGACGAAGCCTTCCCGAACGGGGTCGGTGTGAGGTACTTGCGTGATGTGATTGAGTCGCCCCCATCCTCCTTACAAGCATACAGCAGACAAATTACAAATGTTACCGTGATGTCTTTATCCTACGATCCCACGCTAATGAATCAACAACTGTCGCAACACGGATGAAAACCTGCCTCTATGCAATGCCGCTCAACTACTATACGACTGATGTATGATTTTAAAACTCATAAATTCATTCTTTATAATAACGACAAAACACTCACTGTAGCGATCAAAAATGAAAACGGAGAAAAAAACGCTCCAAATGCAGCCAATATGACAAATAAAGTTCACATCTGCTCTATTAGTGTATAGGCTAATTTACATGTTGGTTTGCATTGAATTGCCTTATAGCTGGAGTAGATGACATTAGGCCTAGTACACCGAACACAGTAAAGTGGCGTTTCCTTAAGATTTAATAATCACGCCACTTGTCTGTTAAATATTATGTATTAACTAAATCATACATACTATATTAAAGGCGCGCAAATGAATGCAACACAAAAGTCAAGCAATAAACATTAAGAGGTGGGTAATATATTTCCGCTAAATGGTTACGGGTAACGCCAGTGGGATGTCACCACAAGAGCGGAGGTAATGTAACATAAACAGATATCACTTAATTCCGCATATCTATAGGGCTAAAGGCCTACACCATGCATTAATAGTGTCATTCCTGAAAGACTGCAGTCTTAATAGTAAAACGTATTTGCCAGTGTGTTGGTGTTGAATGCCACCTATGCCAAGTGCCAGTGTATTGCCCTTAACCTCGCTTGCACGCCCGGAAAATCCGCTGTCTCCCAACTCAGTCAATGCGAGGCCCCGTGCATGTCGCCGATCCGTGATTTAGTGCACTTAGGCGTGCCGTGCAATAGGAAAACACCCCCTCAAAGTTCTCTTTTTTTCCGTTGTGGGAGGGGCCGGGGTGTGTGGAGAGTGGGATCATTAGCAAGCCGTGCGGCGGTGAGATGTTGCTCTTATATCTAATGAAACGGATTCGTGGGGCTATATAAGTTGGCCGTGATGACAACTTCTCATTGGACGGAGCGGACCTCGTAACGACGCCCGCTGGGCTCAGTACAACTTGTGCAAGAAGGTAAGTTTAATGGCAGGGTTTTAATTAAATACCTGTGCCTTTTCGGGACAATTAGGCTAATGTAGTTTAATCTAATGACAAGTAAAACATCCATTAAACGTAGGCTAGCTATAATATCTGGCTGTTAGAAATTGGCCGGTGAATATTAAAAGTACTTAAAGAGTAATTCATGTATGTTTTCCGTTTTTTAAAAGAAAATAGAATGGGAATTGGGATTTGAGGAGTTTCACAACTTACGTATGTGCTTATGAATGTGTGGAGTGCAATGAAACGGAAGCCGATGTGCTTTAAACTGGCTTATATACACATTTGCGCGTGTTGACATTTTGGTGCTAAGTATGTGCTACGGTAGTATAACACACCTTTATATAGTAAATGAATCTCTTACACTACTGGCAGCGTGTATTAAAACGTCTTGACAAATGATTTCCCCATTGGCGCACATTTGGGCTCGGACGGTAGGATCTGTCCCTACCAATATTGTGGGAGAACCGTTTGTGTTAGGGGGGGTGATTAGGTCCTATGCCCTTGGATTTCCTCAACCATGCTATGGTGTCTGTTGGTAAAGCAGAATTAAAAAGTGATTCTGAAATGCACCCCTGTAAATGCATTTGTATTAGAGACGAATAGATCTAGATTAGTGCAATCAAAGATTAGAATGCGATATAATATGCCGGTAAATCTTACAGTGACCTTGCTCTTCCGGACGATGCTGGCAGCCGAGGCTGCGTGTCCCGCGCAGCAGTGCCTGTCCAAGTGCACCCGTCTGAGGGTAACCGCCGTTTACACGGCACTGCTCCTCCTGTCCGCCAGCATGGTCTCCGCACACAGCACGACGCTCAAGCACGACCTCCACATCGGCCACAGCGTGGACAACAGAAGTAAGTTCGGCCCCCGTGTTATGACAGAAAACAGCGCCAATCATGTTTTATTTTACCCCCACGGTGACCATAGGGACCTCCACACTCAAAATGGCACATACTAATAATATCCGAAGGTGAGACTAAAACAATGTTGAAATTTTAAATAGGATTTTAGTTGGGTCAAACGGCCTGTTCTTTACAATAAAGCTGTGATGCCAACAAAACTAACATTTACTTATAGCGTAGCCTAATGTTCTAGATCCGCGATAGGATATCGATGCGCGATTTTAGATGCGCGAATGTAGAAAATCGTGTCTATCGTGTATTTTAAAATGACAACTATATTTTCAGTAGCCCTATATTTTGCTATTAACAATATTTTAAGTATATACGCCTACGCCATATGCTGGATTTATTTAAAAGCCATATTCCATTCTGTCTCATGCTGGTCTAACCCTATAATTTACGGTCCCAGGGAAGGTTCACTTCTGGTGTATAGGTAAAGCAGAAGCTTGCTAATAAGAAATGCGTTAGTAACGATTTTCATCGTAACGTTGTAGAAATCACATAACGAGGAAAACTTCCGTATATCAATGCCAATAAGGAGCCCTGTTACGCTACCAGGCTATTCTGTCTATTATCTACAAGAGTTTTTTTTTTTTTTTAAGTCTTTTTTTCAAGTACGCGCTACTCTTCAATGACACGCCGATGACGTTTCTCTCTGTCTCAACATGCACCGTGGTCTGTTAATAGAACACCTTACGGTTTATGACTGTCTCCATCCAGCATATCTGAGTAGATTTCAGTAGAAATTCACAACGTGCGATGATGGGGCTACTTTATATGTATTATTATTATTAGTAGTAGTATTGTTATTCAATAATTGAAAAGGTCCAGAGATCGACCCCTTCTGGTACGTCGGCCGAGGCGTGAGACCCATCGGGAGATTTGGGAAGAGGCAGAGCGCCAGCGGGGGCTTGAGACCCCTGGTGAACAGCCTGGCGCTACTTCTCGGCGGTTTGAGGGCCAAAGATCTGCAGAAGCTCCCCGACGCGTTGATCGGCGAGGACGCCCACTGGCTGCCATGACGACGGGCCGCCAGCTGCCACGCAGATCATCCCCCATTTCAGTCGCATAGCCCCATGGATGATTCCTCATGCGACAAATACTCACACTAAGTGTTTTAAATTTTAAAAATGCAAATCTGAACTGGGTGTAACATACGAGTATTTCCATATACAATAATAAAGGTCAATTCTTTGCACGATTTTGACAGTTGACAATTGATATTTAATTTCACTGTCATTCGATCATATCTGAGTAAATAATGAAATACTGTACTTAACTGCAGGATACTAAAATGCCGAACAGTCGCAACACGGATATAGTTTATTGTGAATTAATTAAATGTTCTGACCGTTTGGTGATGGAGGCTCGGAAGCGGAGATTACGATGAAAATCAGATCTATGGCATCTTATCCCCGACGATCGGAGTCTCCGCTGCGTTGGTCGCATAAATGAATCCCAGTCCGTTCTTAGCAGCTTTTGTCCAGGCTGCTGCCTGGCGTTGGTTTGCTTATAGTGACAAAAGGCACCGCAATTTTATTTCAACCTATCGCCAGCATAGACTGATTATATATACCACTGGGCCAATTTACTTTTAATTGGAACATTATTCGTTTCCTAGCCCCTTCATCAGATTATTTATAAAGTATTTGTTTCACCTGATTTCAGATGTGTTAACAGCATAAAGGGATGGTCTACTAATAATACGAATCCGTTTTTTCTTTGTACTATGTTCTGACTACAGTGTATGTGATTATTAAAATTCATATTTTTGAGCTTATCATTGTGGTGGATTCTTGCTCTTCACCGTCGTAAATGTTTCAGTTACTATTAATAAAAATCAGATATGCAGCCACTGTACGGTATGTAACGTTTTTATTAATTTACAATAACACTTTTCGATCAGAACAATTTGGCACAGTTTGAGGACAATGTCAAACACCACTTTATTCATTTTATGCTATTTGGCTTTTTTTCGTATTCTTCTCGTACATTACCTGTTCAGACGGCTGAGCATACGGATACAGACCGAAAAAAGCGGTGCGCGTTGCACGTTTCACCGCGATCATTCCGTTTCAACAACAGCAACTTTTCACATACGGCACGCAAGGACGACGTCATGATTTAATATGTGTACAATTTCCCAATGACCTACTCCAAGCTCATTTACAGTTTTATTTTAAATAGAAAAATACAGGACAATCAAATTATAGTCAACCGGTTGGCTGTGCTTTGCGTATGATTTTGTACGTTATTTCGAACATGCTTCACATAAAACGCCCAGGTCGATATGATCCGCTTGATATGAACAGCGACGGGAAACGTGAGGATACGTTTAAGAAATGTAAATAGTATGGGGTAGCTTGAGGCCAGTAATCAACGAACAAGGTCAAGTATAGTCCATAGGCTACCCACACCGGGAACCTGTTTAAAGCACATTCATAATGTAACAGCTGGTTTGATAGAAAAGTTCAGAGAACTTGGAGAATTTCAGCAACTTGAAGCCAGCAATAGCTTTTTTTCGGGAAAAGAAACTAAAAATGGTATCACCCAAGGGGGCAGCATGGTGGTGCAGTGGTTAGCACTGTTGCCTCACACCTCTGGGACTCGGGTTCGACTCTCCGCCTGAGTTACATGTGTGTGGAATTTGCATGTTCTCTCCATGTCATCATGGGGTTTCCTCCAGGTACTCCGGTTTCCTCCCACAGTCCAAAAACATGCTGAGGCTAATTGGAGTTGCTAAATTGCCCATAGGAGTGCATGCGTGAGTGAATGATGTGTGAGTGTGCCCTGCGATGGGCTGGCCCCCCATCCTGGGTTGTTCTCTGCCTAGTGCCCGTTGCTTCCGGGATAGGCTCCAGACCCCCCCGTGACCTAGTAGAATAAGCGGTTTGGAAAATGGATGGATGGGTATCACCCAACTCAGCTTATTAGTATGTATGAGTAAAATCAAATCACAATGTTTGACTACGGCTTCCTGCTTCAACATATCAGCTAAAAAATAGTGCTAATAATTATAACCGGCCTAATAGTGTGTGCTTTAAAACAACTAGCAGGCAGAGAAATCCACTGAATAACAAAATACACTGTCGAAGAAATCATAAAAGAAGCTGACATGAGTCAGTTCTCTAATCTCGAGTATCCCAACGATCATCCCAAACAGTACAAAAATACATTACTTAAAAAGTGGTGTAACCCATCAGGACTGCATGAGTTACCGTTACTAGAAAACACCTACTGGTTTAACTACACTGGGCAAAAAAAGAAATTCTAGCCTGAAAGGAAAAAAAACGTGACTAAATATGATGCAAAATATATAGAAAGATGAATTGGATTGCAACGAATGAGACAAGTGTCACTATAACATGAGTAACGTGACTAAAGATGGAAGTTGATATGAGCTCGGTACGTGCTCTGTTGGAACATCTTCTCCTCTAAGCGTCACTTTTTTGCAACTTTGAAAATAACATCGAGCGCCCGTCCTCTGTTTTCCACAAAACGGACAGAGCTGTACCAGATGGTGCGGGAGGAAAAAAAAAAAAAAAACAGACAGGCCACGACTGTCACTGCAATCCTTACAGTGCCTATATTACACACATGCAATGTAACCTACACACAGCGTGGTGCAAAAGAGAAAACGTTTAGAATGCTATTTATCTGGGTAGTAAATGCATATTTGCTCAAAACGAGCACAATTTAACAGACAAGAGGAAAAAGAACAGTAGCAGCCCAATAAAAACAAAAAAAGAATGTTCTGACCTCCAAAGTTACTTGTATACCTTCCTAGATGAACACTTCAGTTCCCACACCTCTCATCAAGGGCACCCCTACCATTCCATACATCGGTCACATTTCACCACCAGCTCACTTAATTTAACTTGAATACCTTAACCAGATATTGATCAGCCATTGATTAAACATGGTATGCTAGCCAAACAATCACGTGGGTGTACTGGATGGTTACAGCAAATACCGTGATGAGATTACACAAACAGGGACACTGCTAAAGATTTTGGGTCCCATGAAAGCATCTTATGGGCTCTCCAACCAATCCAATAGTGTTTCAGATTTTATGCATCTTAACCCCCCCAGCTTCCCCGTAAGAGAGGTTTTGAAATGGGCAAGCTAATACACTGACAAAAAAAAAAAAATCATAGTTCTACACCAATGTGACGATCATTTAAACATTTCTCTCTCTACTTAAGGCTTTCCCACAGTACTGTTTATGTACAGATACATCATATATTCATTACAATACACTCGTGGATCTTAGAGGCTCCTGATCATGTGGGTGATTAAGATTGAGGTAAAAGGATGCCACGTTTGACAGGTAGGATATGTCCCACATTCATGGAAATAACGCCAATGCCTCTGACCGGAGGAGCTGCTACAAATCTGGCTGAAGCTGAGGGCCGCAGAATTAATGCCTGGTGACCAACAGTATGGAGGTCTAGCTAATCGGAGAAGCACTCCATTAAAGCACTCCAGCAAGCGACAAGCGAGTTCCCACAATGCACTGCTCCTTAATGAGGTCGTGAGGCATCTCGCACGTGCGAAAATACAGGCGTTCAGCAAGCGAATCATACGACGACAAAAACCTATTTAATAGAAAAAAGGTAAGGGGGAAAAAAAAGATACCAAAAAAAAAACCAAAGCTGGGTAGAAAATATCTATCTGAAAGAAAACTTTTTTTTTTTTACTACAGCTGTTGTAGGAAAATAAATCGCACTCCGAAAGTTTCAGAATGGCTTTTGGACCACACACCTATAGACCGCGCAAATACCTTTCTGTGAGTTATTTAAATGTGACACGTCGGCATAGTGTCACAACTATGACAGACTAAGAAAATATTAATGTACCGGAGGTGCTGAGGTAAGCATACGAAACATCTAGGCTGGTTCCGAGAGGCGAGGAGGAGAACGAAAACCGCGCCAAGCAACCCGAAACGGAGACGAACCACAGCGTAAACAGATTCAAACGAAACGGAGAGACTGAAAATAAAATAATATAAACACCGTAAGGAGGGAAATTAAATCAATAACTCAAATTGCCAAGACCGCGTAAAACACGGCCAATTAACGAGTTAGCGAAAAAGCAGCTGCAGACAGGGAGGTTAAGTCACCTGGTTGTTGCAGCTGCGAATGATTATCGAGCGAAAGCACCTGGAAGTGGGCGTGGCCTGAGGAGGACGAGCACGCCTGTAGCAGGTAAACTGTGTAACGGAGTCTGGAATGAACCTACAGTTAAAAAAGACCAGAGGTGGATAGTTCAGGTCCAAAAAGTAAAAATCCAAACCAAGGTTTTGTGTCAACCAACCAGTTGAATACTGTTACTGTGACTCTTCATACTCAACTGGTTGGTTGAAACAAAATCTTGGTGTGGATTTTTACTTTCTGGGAAAGACCAAAATCCTTACATTACGGATACAATCTTACTTTAGGGAAAATAATGAGATGAAAATTGTGTTTTCTAACAAGCTACCCCAGTGGAATTCAAGGAACAGCTCTCTGGAGTCTTTCTGGGAGTATTTTTGAAACAAAACACAAAACCCAGAAAAAAACACTTCTTTTGAACACCTTCCAAACTTGAAAATATATTATGTTATGCCACTTTCACGTGCATTAGATTTATTAATACATTACACAACATATACCGATCAAGCAAGCGAGTAAAATTGGAGCTACAATTTTCAACGTATTTCTGTGTAGTTCAATGTATTTTCGTCACCTTATGTCATATTCTAAATTCCTGTTGTAAGGAAGTTCATTGCCGGAGAGTTAGTATTAGTGTGCAATGAAGTATTTTTTCATTTTTGTGCAGCTCATCTCGGCCTGTAAAAAAATATATTTTCCTGTAGATTTGGAATACACGTTTGAGAACGCACAGCTCTTCCCGTACAGGAGGTCCGTCCGAGGAGTGTTGGTGGAGCAGCACTTGGACACATGCTCTGTCAAGGCACTGGGATGAAGAACTCCCCCGATGGTGGAGCTGGCGTCACTAAAGCCACGGAGCTCGGGAGCGTAACTCCGGGAAACCGCTTTGATCTGAAAGGTAGGACACAGGTACAGACATGAAAAAACACAGGTAAAGAAATGGTGGAACAGATATAAATATGGTGAAACACAGGTAAAGATAAAGTGAAACACATCTACAGACCTGGTAAACCACAGGTAAAGAAGTGGTGGAACAGATATGAACATGGTGAAATACAGGTAAAGAAATGGTGGAACACAGGTAAAGGAATTGTGGAACACAAATAAAGAAATGGTGGAACAGATATAACCTTGGTGAACTACAGGTAAACAAACTTTGGAACACAGGAACAGACATGATGAAACAGGTAAAGACAGAGAGTGTAACCCAGGTAATGAGAAGAGAGTGACAGTGCTCACACACTCTCACCTACGAAGGGCAATTTCAACACACTAGTTCACCAAACGGCATGTTTTTGATCTGAATATGGAAAACTGAGCTGGGGGCAGAAATAAATGATATTAAGGATTAAAAATAAAAGTTTTGCCGGGTGTCTTGTGAGCACATTTGAAACACATCTGACATAAAAGCTCACAGTCATCGTTGAGAGGTGCTAAATGGCTCACGTCTGAGCTGGACTGGCTGACTAATCTTTGAAGATATATTTAAACAAAATAAATGAGTCATTTACCTGCTGAAGTTATTCATCTGAGTGGGGGAGACACGTATTAATTAGCGGGCCGGCCTTTGCTGAATGCCACCCCCAAAATACAGAAGGCTAATCCTCTCCGTGGCTAATTGAATACGCTCGCCTGGCTTTCATGCCCATTCAGCCCTGAGTGCTTTTCATGCTGCCACTAGCAAGGTGTGACTACTGACGCGACCTTCAAAGGAAGAGCGGCAGGCGTCGCTCCTGAACACGGAGCTGAAGAGGCGATCGATCCCACACGGAATGGGATGAAAGAGTGCCCTCTTGCGTGGCGAGGACTGGGATGGGGAGGGATCGATGTGGTACATTGTTTTTTTTTTTTTTTTGACTGTGGCACTAATAGGACAGGACTGAGTGTACCTGCAGGAGCTGTCGGACAGGCCATTCCAGAGAGTAAACCCATTGAGGAGATCCTAGCCAAAAAAAACTCACTGGCTATGTCCATATTCAGGGGCTGCATCTGTCATGCCCGGCTCATCCGATCCTCGTGTGTGCCACGCCCCCCTGATTATTTACGTGTGCTTCCCCGATCGTACCCAGCTGTGTCCACTGATTTTCGCCCAGTCCTGTCTTTTTCAGTCCATGTCTTGCCTGAGTTCATTGTCTGTCATTGATGTTAGTTGGCGTCTGATGTTTCCTGAACCCTATGTCCTGATTAAACCCTCGTTTTTCCCCGATCCTGCCTGCCTACCTGCTTGCTTTTCTGCCCGTCTGCCTGCCCGAGCGATTCCCCGCTCCCCAGCGATCGCGGCGAACCGTAACAGCATCATTCTAACGGCGCTTTCCCACTGCCATCAGGAACCGACCCATTTACTAAGAAGGCCGAAAGAGTGCTGGGTCACAGATTATGTGAAGGGGGAACGGGACATATTCCATATGTTATATATTATTACTAGTATCATACATCGCAATGTGCATTCCAGATAAACTGGAACTTGTGAATTTTCAACCTACTTGTAGAAGTTCTACAGACTTGCTAGTGGAAATTAGCACATAAGAAATCATGATGTACACCATGTGAACAGTAAACAAGGGTCTCTTCAGTTTTCCGTTACTGTCACTGTCCACCCTGGCCATGCCTATACCAAGTCGACCCTTCTGCAGTGTAAAATCGAAGCGTGCTGGAAGCGTGCTGTAACAGGTCTCTCTTTGCGGCATGGGTCAGTTCCTGTACCCCAATGGAAAAGTGCCATACTGTAAAGCGGCATTTGAATGCGTCACAGTGATGTGACAAGACTGTCCCAAATGGAAGGCTCCTTCAAATGCGGTCTAGAAATGCATCCTTCTTTTGCAGAATATCAAACAGGCTGCCTGCGGGGTTTTAAAAAGTATTAAAAGGTAGTAAATCAAATTAGCAAAAATTAAGGCCATTAAAAGGTATAAAAATTTTATGAGGTATTAAATTAAAAAAAATTTTCAAACCACAAGTTTTTTTCAAACCACGAGTGTTTAAAAGTTTATCTGCTAAAGTTCGAGTAAGTGGGATTAGGCTCATTAATTCGAGTTAGTTGATGTCTATGATGCTAACGTCATATACAATGGATGCTGGCTGGCTTGTGAAACTCCTCAAACGCTCAGACCACCAAACATATCATCGACATGGGTGAATGCAAATTCTCAGACAACTCGCTAGAGGTCCCGGTGTTTAAAAATTGGCTCAGGCCTGTAGTAAGGAATAAGTGGCAGACTTACTGTTCAGTTTGTAAAAAAAAAAAGAAAAGTATCACTTGGATGTGGTTTAACGTTCTTCAGTAACATGTGCAGTGCACTAGCCATAAACCTGGAATGCGTGGACACGGAGAGCAGTTATCAATCTCTACTTTTTGTGCTGATGCCACTGTTACACCACTGGAAACCAGTGCCACCGTCCAAACCAATGTTACAGCAGATCTCAAGGTGACTATGGGCATGCAGATCTCCAGGCGCCAATGCCGCATGCCGAGGTTCTGTGGTGTTTACGCAAACACCATTCTCTGAACTCTAACGAAGAAACTGGAGAGCTGTTTAAAGCAACGTTTCCCGACTCTGACATGGCTAAGTCATTCTCGTGTGGTAATGATAAAACCGGGTACATCATCAGATTTGGGTTAGTTCTGTTCTTCAAAAAGCAGCTTGTTGATAGCATCAATTAGTCATCAGAGAGGAAGCAGCAGGATATCCATGTTCGATACTGGGAGGATGGCTGTGTCCGATCCAGATACTTTGGATCTCAGTTCTTGGCACTTGGAAGGGCAGATGACTTGTTGCATCACATCAGGGTAAGTTTACATTCTTATTGATATACACATAGGCCTAAATAGGGACATTGTGTGGTTACACATTGGAGTAATTTTCAATAATTTATAATCATTTTATTGATTTGCTGTTGATTTGTTGTAGTACAATGTTGGCAAATTGGTTGTATTCAAAAGGACTGAAATCGATGAACTGGTGCAAATAGACAAACTCATTGAAGAATGAGCTACACAATTAAGGTACTTGCCATGATATTGCATTGCTATCACAGGTTCAAGTCCATGCACAGGTTGTAATGACATCATCAGTTCACGTAGTATTGGAACTTGTATCCTTTTATTGAACATTTTATATAATCTATTTTTTTATTCAAGAAGTTAATGCAAGATGTGTTCAAGATTACTGTCTACGCCTTCGTAGACCACGTCCTTCAAAGGATGTAGCCTCTGTATTCGGACACAGCATCTGACCTGCCTACTGAGCCTGAGTCATCTGTACATAGTGTGTGCTTATAACGGCCAACTAAATTCTTACCCTGAGTTTTATTCTATTATTATGCTTGGCCATTTTATCCCTCGATTTTCCCCATCCAAACGGTTCAGGGTGGCACAGTTGCTTTGCTGTTAGCTCTGCAGCCTGCCACCTCTATGATTAGAGGTTTGAATCCTGCCTCCACCCAACTAGTCACCCAAACTGCCTCCACAAACTGTATTTTGTTCGTGAATTTCAAAGACATAGCTAGGTTAGTCTATATCTTTAAATTCCCCTTAGTGTGTAAGTGTGTGTGCCCTGGGATAGGCACCAAGCTCACAGTTATCCATGGTTTTTACTAGTCTGTACTGGTCTGTACCGATTGAAACTTCATGGTCCATACTGGTCGGAACCCATCTGCACGAGTCATGATCTGTACCTTTTGTCGGAGGGGCCGGTAGCTTCCTCCTTAATTGTCTTGATGAGCTTATGGTTTCTGGCTGCAGAGAAAACAGGATAAAATGAGCTAGGGGCTAACAGAGGCCGGTAGGGGGAGCAGTCGCACAAGCCGCACCTTTGGCTTGAACCTGGAGAAGCGGTCACAGGGGACAACGTTCAAGCCGGCGTTCTTCAGGGCTGAGATCCTTGTCTCAATGTCAGTTACCTGGAAGAGATGGAGCAACAAAGTTGTTTCAGGATCTGTCAAGGCTTCCACTACAACATAGACAATAAATTATTTCCCAGCTAGACTAACTTCTATCATGTAGCTGGCTATCTACAAGCCGTGGCGAAATATAATGCTTTCTCTATAACACTTGTTAGCATAATCAGTTAGCTTCAGTTAGCATGTAGTTGGCTAACTACAAGCAGTGGCTAAATATTACACTTTCTCTATAGCACCTTTCAGCATAATCAGCCGGCTTAGCGTAGCATGTGGTTTGCTAACCATAGGTGGTGGTTAACGGTGATGCTTTCTGTCTAACTTTGGTTAGCATAACCCTTAGCTGCTGCTCGTAAGTAGGTAACCCCACACAGGGTGAAAGGTGAGGATACAGCTGGGCGTCGGCGGTCCGGACCCACCCGCATCTCTGACTGCTGCACCTGAGCGGCAGCACTGGCCACCTGTTCCTCGAGGTGGGCCAGCTCCCTCTCAGAGGTGACGGTCTGGATGGCACGGGCGCAGTCTTCCAGGTTTCCCAGTTCTCCCTCGAGCCCGTACACCGTGCCGGCTGCCAGGTACACCTGCAGGGTGTGGGATGCATTGCAGGCGTTACGGTGACCGCCGTGTTGTCATAGTGACCGTCTCCCCATTATACGGTGAATGATCAGACATGCCCGGGGGACATCATGCTCTTTTACAAGCGAAAAAAAATATTTTTAACAATGACTTTTCTACTTGAGGTACTTGACCACAGAAAAGCCGTAGAGTCAAATCAGGAGGGATGCTCAAAAAAGAAAAGATGACGTAGGACACTGCAGTAAGCATCCAATTAGCTAGCATTACCTAGGCAACACACCTCCAGGGACGTGGGGCGTGGTTAGTGACTTACGTTCTCCTCCAGTTTGGTGAGGTGCTTGCCTAGCCATTGGGTGCCTGGGGTGGTGGGGGCAGGACTGGGGGTGGGGTCTTCACCAGCCGCTTCCTCAATCAGCTCCTCCGTGCTGTTGAGCACCTTCAGCACCTCTGTGGTAATGCTGGTCAGAGAGGCCGCTGAGTACTTCTGCCCCCCCGGGGAGAGTGGAACAAAAAGCCAGGCCGTGAGGATCGTCAGTGGGGGGGTACAGCTGTGCTGGTCCCAGTAGGGAGACACAGCACTGGCGTTTAAACTGGTTTAAACTGATTACTGACCATCATCATCATCATCATTATCATCGATATATTTATATAGTATTTTCCAAAAACATTTTGAATTTGTTTTTAAAGTGTTTCAGACAAAGCCCATTGTGAGTTGATGACATCTGATAGGATGAATAAGAGGGGGCGGGGCTTTACGGGGGCGGGGCCACCATGTGCCGGCTCCCGGCACATTACTTGCAGCTGAGGATTTTACACAGTCCTGCCAGGAATTCTGAGCTGGCGGGACATGAGATGTCGGACACCAGCACCACTTCTCGACAGAACAGGGCATGGTGACCATAGTGATCAGACTGTGGAGTTTCACACTCCTCCCTTCAAATATAGCCCACCCTGTCAAATTCATGGCGGGGGGGTAGCTGCTGGGGGCGTTGATGGAGCAGGATTCAGCAGGGAGGATGTCCGTCTAACAATAGGCATCAGGGCAAACCGAAGCACATGAGCATTAGCGAGCGCGGGACGAAGAAAAAGGGCCCGCGTATGCTTTCACAGCATGACTCACGCGTTCGGGGCCGGGTCGAGTCCCCAATACTCCCCGTGCTAGGAAAGCATTCGGCCTTTTAGCGAGAACTTTTCTGAAGCCGAGAATTCTTTAATCACACACCTCGCCCCCTGCCTTTATTTTGTCACATAAAATGCAAGGGGGGGGGGGGGAAGAGAGCACAATAACCCTGAGATGTAATGAATTAATCAGCTGCCTCAGCTTTGATCCAGCAGGATAACAGGATGTAATGAGGCACTGATTCCCACCGTGAAAAAAAAAACTCACGACACTGAAGAGGGGGTCAGGAGTGGAGTGGTGGATGGATGGCTGGGGGGGGGGGTGCAGTTGGTCGTTTCTGAGCATCACAGAGAAAATCTTCGAGGAGAAGAAGGAGAGGGCAGTCAGCAGCCCAATAATCAGAGCGCCATGTGACTGTGGCTCCAGCTGTAAGCCCCCCAAAAGCCCCCCATGACCAACAGTAGGTCCGAGACAATCACCACACAAGACCCGCAATTTCTGCAAGCGATTTCCGCGACCTTCTCCAGTTATGTTCCGGCTGCAGCCGGCTTCAATGCTCCTTAAACAGCTCCCCGATTTGTTTGCCATGCATGTTATGTAAAAAAAAAAAATCGAATCCTACAATCTAAAAATTTACTTTGCACGACACAAACATGGACAGCTGGGAGATTTTCATCAACTGAATGCTGACCTGCATCTCAAGAGCATCATTAGATTTATTATTTCTATCCAGCCTTGTTTACATTCTGAGCTGCCTTTCTCTCTGTCAGACTGAAAAAATAAACACATGCATATTACTTTA
>JAODJX010000083.1:16150788-16161773 GCA_026776945.1 Isichthys henryi
CCCCCCCCCCCCCCCCCCCCCCCCCCCCCCCCCCCCCCCCCCCCCCCCTGAAGTGACTTTTTCAGTAGGGCCCCAAAAACAACATACCTACCCCTGACAGCGGAAGAGATGCTCATGTGGTGCCCCCCCACTGAGTGACACCTTTGACATATTAGTATTGTGGGGGGGGGGGAGTCTCTGAATAATTCTGCAATGGGAAACCACTATTTTGTAAAATTCCATAAAAAATAAATGTCTATACAGTCGAACCACTGATAGATGATCACTATAGACTGTTCTATGGCTTAAAGATGCCTCTTTGATTGTCACCCAGATTCTTTACTCAGCTCCGATGTTATTAACAGGTGCCCCGCTGGGACGACAGAGCCTAATAAAAATGCCCAAGGTTAATGAACACATTCACATAGAATGTTACAATAACACAGATATACCTGCATTCTAAATCACGTGATCAGTGGACAACACACCCTCATTCCAAAGAATTGTTACCATAACCTGACATCCAAAGGAATGCTATTGCATATGGCAATATTGCAATTCGACCATTTTATTTGTTTTATGTTCATGTTCGTATATAACCTCCCCTGTGATACAGTAACTGTGTGTGTTCAATTTAATTTCGTCTGCATTGTGTCTTGTACTTTAAGTGCCTGTATTAAAACACGTAAAGAAACACTATCCACAGCACATAGCGCTGACTAAGTTAGCCGAATTGTATATGCAGACGTGTATCTTAAAAATGAAAAAATTGCACCAATTTTATATATATAAAAGCCTCAATCAATAGTGCTGTTGCATTCTAAGCAACAAGACAGAGTTAATAAGCAGGTTAACCTGGTCATTATATTTATTCATTTTTTCATAAATCATGAGGTTAATATAGCTCATGCTGATGTTAATATGGTTCAGGCCTAATCCATAACACAGTTTCATACTGTGCAAAGAAGGGTCCCTGCTCTGTCTCTCTGTGCCTGAAAAAGGTTGAAGACCCCTGCTGTCAAGCATCAGTCAAATCAAGGCAGCTCTCCCTAGAGGTACAAACCTGACAACATTAGCTTCTGGAAGCAGACAGTCACATGACTGTTTGAACCAATCACACCCCATTAGTTCATCAACCAATTAACTCACCAGCAAGACAAAACGAATGACACTGGTGATACCAGAGTGGACTTTGCTACTGTCATATCCAGAAATGAGCACCTCTGGGCTCGAGTACAGAGGCAAGACTGATGGCTGTGACTGATCCATAAAACTGCATAAAGAATCTGGCCAAAACTAAAAACATTAAGATGAATCTTATCTGGTACATAATTTACAGCAGATGGACTATGATCCACGGGCATTAGGCTCCACCCTCAAGCTCCACCCTCAAGGCCACTGATTTCCAGTCGATGTATGTACATGGTTTTCCAGAGAAACTGGGTGTAGGTTCAAAGCTGCATAAAAGGTAAGTGACAATGGAGGAGAGCAAGCAATAAGGAAGGCAGCACCAGCACCATGGACAGCAGCTTCTGCTGCACATTACCTCAAGCTCAGGGCCCTTCAGAGGGGAAGGGAGGGAAGGAGGGAAGGGCAAGTAAAGGGAAGGGGAATGAAGAGAGGGTAATAAGAGGGAAAGGAAGGAAGGAAAGGAGGGGAAGGAACGAGACGAGAATGAAAGGAAAGGGAAAGGGAAGGGAGGGAAGGAAGGGCAAGCGAAGGGAAGGGAAGGGAGGGAAGGAAGGGCAAGCGAAGGGAAGGGAAGGGAAATGAAGAGAGGGTAATAAGAGGGAAAGGAAGGAAGGAAGGAAGGAAAAGGAGGGGAAGGAACGAGACGAGAATGAAAGGAAAGGAAAGGGAATGGAGGGAAGGAAGGGCAAGCGAAGGGAAGGGAAGGGAAATGAAGAGAGGGTAATAAGAGGGAAAGGAAGGAAGGAAAAGGAAGAGAAGGAAAGGGGAGGGAATTTTGTCGATTTTCACAGCTTCTCTACAGACCCCTCTGCAACCACTCTACAGACCACCAGGGGGTGCTATAGCCTATTCACCCACTAGTCCGCTATACTTTTTGAGCCATTATCAGCAGCCTTCCAGGCAAATGCCTTCAGCCTTTGGGTTCGGAGTCAGTGTTTCCTAACCAGTATTCCACTTGTTGGCTTAATTCACATCAAAGCAGGCATCAGGGTCACTAAGTAACTAGAGTGTACATTCCGGGGGGGGGGGGGGGGGGTGGGCTAGGCTGAAAAAGCCAAACTGCTGCAGCTTTTAAAAAAGCCAGAGAAACGGTGAGTGAAAAACCCCCTGACACCAGAAGGCAAGTTAAACCCACAGATTAGAAAGACCGAGAAGGAGCTTCTCCGCGTGGCCTGTTGCAGCATTAGCTACAGTAGGCAGTTAGTCATATGACTGTTTGAGCCAATCACCAATTCCCCAGCCGGGGTGCCTGTAATGAATTGTAAAACCCTCAATGCAGCTTCCGATATCACTCCAATTCCGAATCGAAATCACCTTTTATTCCTGTGTTACTTTCAACCCATGCAAATGCTTGGTTCGAGTGGTGGTAAACGCCGCCAGCCCTTCCACTAGCCTAAGAAAAACGATCATTATCATCCATTCATATCCTTCATGACTAATGCAAAAAAGGATTAAAAAGGAGAAAAAAGAGAAAGCTTGCAGTATTCCTGCGATTAATGGCTGTTTGACAGAACAAGGCTCTCCACTCTCCCCTCCCCCCATCTCTTGCTCCCTTTCCATCTCCTCCCACCGATTTCTTCAAAGCCTGCCCCGTCGCGGGTGAAGTGAGCGGCAAATGGAAGCCGCAGAGCCGTGGGTGTGAGGCTGATTGAAGGCTGAGGGCTTCTGAAGGAGGCCGCGACCCGCACTGGAGACCAGCGCCGTCCTGTGCATCGCTAACCGCAGACGTCACAAAAAAATCTGACAGCTAAATGGTCCGCAGAGATGTATCTAGATGCATGGATCTTCACAGGAACCCTGCAACAGAGGCCCAGACCCCATCAGCATTAAGGTGTGGGGTCTGACCTGTCCCATGATGGAATCCCACAATGCACTGCAAAGTGCAGCATGTGTCTTTGAGTAAAAGATCACAAACATACAACAAGCACCAGAACCCACAAGGGCCTCACAAGGGCCTCACAAGGGCCCCACGAGAGCCCCACAAGGGCCCCACAAGGGCCACACGAGGGACACACAAGGGCCCCACGAGGGACACACAAAATCCAAGAGAAGAGCCACTACTTTGGAGCAGAACCTTGACAATTCGACCGGACGACACAGCTGACAAGCACAATTTTATCCGAATGGGTGGAAGGGAAATATTCTGCAGCACTGACTTTACAACCTATTTCATCTTCGGCTTTAATGACATGAGCAGGCTGTCCATGGAAGTACGTAGGATTCATCCTCAGGCACAAAGTATACTGCCCCCTACTGGTCTAACCCTACCCCCCAATGGCATGACGACATACTGTACCACCAGAAATCCATATTACATGCATCACCAGAAATGCTTTGTTAGATAAGCCTGGAAAGGATGAGTACAAGAGGGGTGGGGGTCTGCTGTTTCTGGGGCCCACTCAAAAAGTTTGGGGGACCCCTCTCCCCCCCTCACCAGATGTTTCAAAAACTAAATAAATAGCTAGTGAGTAGAATCAGGAGTACATAGCCATGCAGCTAGCTTTACCAGAACATGCTGCTTCAGCATCTCCTAAATAAGGAACGTGTTTATTTAATATTTAGTGCAGTGACTGTTTGTGGCCAACAGGGGGCCTCATTCCTGGATGTCAGGCATCCGTTACAGGGACTCTTTATGAATCTTAATCATGATTCAAAAAAAGCTGACCCTGCATTTTCCCCTCAGAAGGAAAATGTCTCCTTTTAAAAGGTACTTTCAGTGTTCTGTTGGAGTGAGACGATATAAACTGCATTAGTGTCAGCTGATGCAAAGTTTGTTTTTGTACTTATTTGCGTGTTTGACAGCTTTTCTGTGTTGTCGGAACCCATTTTCCGCAAAAATAAAACCACATAATTCAGACAGCGCTGACAATAGCATTAAAACGCTGATGCTGTCAGGTTAACTCATGGCAATGTAAACAGCTGAAGCCTTTGACAGACTTGTTTCCCACAATCCTACAGTGACTCGATGTTTCTGATGCACGTTACCACAGGTTTGTAAGAAATCAACGTGATAAAGCTGAAAACCACGAACAAATGACAGTTTAATCTCCACACTACTTGTGATCCCATAAAGACAAGCTCTCGGCATTCCATGAGGGGGGAAATACCGGAAAAAATTACTCACTACTCTGAACCAAATGCTCAACAAGTCGTGACACCTTCATGGGATAAGAGGCTGAAACATGCACAAGCCTGACATAGACTTATGAGGCACCGTCATCTTGCTCTATATTAATAAAATAAATTAACATTTTTCCAAGAGTCGCATTTTTATCTGAAGCCAAGCCCCAAGATGGGGTAAAAGTACAATTTATGATTCCAGCTGCTTACATAGAGACACAAGTGATTCGTTTATTTGATCGTTCGAGTATTTAAACCTCACTAGAAATAAGCTGGCTCTGTAAACCGCCACGCCCCCTGCTGTCATCTGAGGGAACTGTTATTTGAAAGAGATGCAAAGGCTGCTCTGATAAATGGAACAGATGTTTGATCATAAAGAGAAGGAGCGTCTGTCTGCAAGTCGGATTTGCAGACGCGTCAGACCCACACGCACCTGCTCCATCTGACACGAACGGCAAGGGAGCCAATTAGCGTGATTCTATAGACACACAGTCACCCCCGTGATACAGGGGTTTCCCGGTTTTTTGGCGATCCGTGGGAGGTTCTCCGCTCCCCTCCACACTGAAGCCGTGCTGTGGACCGTAAGCTGCCTCCACTCAGATCCTCCACCTGAGTGCAGGATCCCAACCCGATGGCTTCATGCAGAAGCCAGAACCACACCCACGTCCACATGCTTAAACACACACAGACACAGAAATGCAGAAGCACACGTACATACAGGCGTGTATGTACTGCTTGTCATCCCATCAAGACATACATGCGCGCTCATACGCATACACAGACATACACGCCAACATACAAAATTAGCATGAATATATACTGTACGTGCTTGTGTACACACACACAGACATACAGTATGTATAAATGTGTGCACTCATTAGCACATGCATATAAACATGCATGTACTCACATAAGCACACACATGTACAAACACACACATCTATAACACACACACACGCCCATATATAAACATACATGTACTCACATAAGCACACACATGTACAAACACACACATCTATAACACACACACACGCCCATATATAAACATACATGTACTCACATAAGCACACACATGTACAAACACACACATCTATAACACACACACACGCCCTCATATAAACATACATGAATAAACACACACATGTATAAATATAGACGCTACATGCACGCACACACTCATGAACTCACATGCATGCACAAACGCATGCACAAACGCATGCACAAATGCATGCACGAACACTGACCTGGCCTTGTGGCAGGCGGTGCAGATCCAGGCACGCTCCTCAGCGCTGTAGCTGCCGCAGCTCCGGCACACGTTGTAGCCACAGTCGTCACACGGCCGCTTGCGGTTCAGCAGGAAGGTGAAGGGGCTGCAGCACCGCATGCAGCAGCGCTGGTTAAACTGCTCCTGCCTGGACAGCAGGAGGCAGCGGCTGCCCTCCTCAGCCAGCTCCCGCCTCAGCTCTCTAGGAGGGAGAGAGAGGCAGAGGGAGGGGGGGGTCAGTGACGAGGAGAGACGGGAGAGAGGGAGCGAGAGAGAGAGAGAGAGAGAGAGAGAGAATAAGTAAGGAGGAGAGAGAACGTATGAAAGAGAGAGAGAGAGAGAAGTGAGAGAGGGAATGACAGACAGAGAGAGAGGTGAGAAAGGAAGAGAACAGAAAGCGGAAGGGAGAGAGATGCGAGAAAGAGAGAGAGGGTAAGGGAGGATAAGAGATGATGGGAGGGAAAACACTGAAGATGAGGAAGAGACAGAGGGAAAGTGGGAGGGGCAGAGCCATGAGCGTACGTGTAGGATCCCATAACCGCCGTGCCACCTCCTGGCCCCGCTGAGAATGACACGCATGGGTCCGGGCCACAGTGAACCACATTACCAGAGCAGCATTGAGCCCTGCCCTGCTTCCCCGCTCCCCCACCCCTTTGCCTCATGATACAGATCGCCACGTTAACGGCCTTAACGATGATTGGAATGGGGGAAGTTCAGGCCACGCCATTAAAGGACCTTTTCTGCTGAGCAGCTCAGACACAACTCTATGACGAAACTGAATAAACAACACTAACAGTACTTCCATAGATTAATTACATCATAATTAGATCAGACTGGTTATAAGTAACAAAGTCATATAACAGCCATAATGACTTCTGAGAGAGCACACCCTCCCACGGGAGCCTTCTGTAGGCTGATCCATAACCCATTAGCCACAGTCCTGGACTGTACCAATCGTTTTGTAGGGGAGGTCATGAAAAACGTTAGGTGCGATGAAAATATTTCCTGCAGGCTGAAAACAAAAAAACTAACCATGCAGCTTGATTTAAGGGTAATGCCTGATAACCATGCAGGATTAAAATTAGGGGAGAGTCATCAGTGGTTAAAAATGTAAAATGTAAAAAAAAATAAATGTCCAGTCATGTCACATGGACTTTGATATTTTCATGGGAGCATTTTGTTATGTCCATGCAAAAAAACATTAAGAACAGATACACACAGACACAGAGGGATTGTGGGAGAGAAATGCTCAGAGATACGGCAGGTCAAACTTTGGAACAGACCACTGAGGTGGCATAGATATGGCGCTGCACCAAGTCCTCCTAGGAAGGGAAGACCCCCCCCCCCCCATCTAAAATAAAGGGAGTAGGTGGGGAGAGGTCCGCATAAATAATGCAAACTGATGTAAATGGGGGCAGGATTCATGTGGAATCATGGAGGACAGTAGTTGGTTGCATGTGGCTGTGATGCCTGAGTAGCACCATGCCCCCTACGGGCATTGTTGGGTGGGGGGGGGGGGGTTGAAGGGAGGTTTGGGAGGTACGGCTCTCAGAGGCAGTAAGATAAACGACTCGGTATGATATATGGCCGCTGTGGGAAATGGCAGGTTAGGCATTAACTGAAAGGCTACAATGGGGGGGGGCGCAGTTTAAGGGATAAATTCATGTCCCAGGACTGCTGTCACCAGTGGGCTAACAGTGATACTGCCTGCCCATACCGTCCTGTTCAATGTGCAAAGGCTAAGGCCTGACCCTGGCCAGCTTCAAATGACCTTGAATAAATAGAGTTGACCCCCCCGTGCCTCCCACCGACCTTCTCACACAACAGAGAAGACGCCACAAGGTGACGCGACACCTGTTCTTCAATCATTGGGGTTCTCTCTCATCCCCCTCCGCCCACGCCTGCATCTCAGACAGGCGTATTCTGATCCCGATTCATCTCCGAGTCACATAACCAAACCCCGTCCCCAGAGGGAAATGAGAAACAGAGAGAATGCCGATTGAAGGCAAGAGAACTACTCCAGCAACGACTTCCTCAGTGAGTGAAAATCCTAGAGATGTTTATGCAAATAAATATTATTTTCCTTATTAGCTAACCTGCCCCCCACCAAATGAGGTCACTGTGGTGGCTCAGTGGGCAGCTTCAGGGCTAAAGGTTCGAATCCTGCTCTCATGGCGGGTAGAGCCTGTTTGTAAGCATTACCTCCGGCGTATCAGAGAAACTGTGCCTCTCAATAGCCCGTAGTGTGTGCTTGTGAGTGTGTGCATCCTCATAGGGCTGCATCTTTTCCAGAACTTCCTGGGATAGGCTCCAGGATCCACCAACCCCATAAAAACCAGCTCACATCCACACCAAATAAATTCAGGGCAGCACTTTGGGTTCACTAAGCCAGCAAACATTCCCTCAACACCATGACTCAGCAATCACAGGTCAGCCCAAGGGATTGTGGGTAACAGAAATCACCAGAACCAGAAATCCAAGCTGAAAATTTGGATGTAAATCTACTGTAATATCTCTCTGAGATTGGGGGGGGGGGGGGTTGTGAGGTTTAAATGGGTCAGCCTGAGGGAAGCCTGGGGCTGACCGACCCAGTAGGTGCCATTTCAATCAGGGTAACGGCTGATATGTCACACCTGCAGGGTCTACAGGCTCTAAGTCCTGAAATACGTCGCCTATCATGTGACCATGACATCATCACATGACCATAACGCCCATCATGTGACCATGACATCCATCACATGACCATAACGCCCATCATGTGACCATAACATCCATCACATGACCATAATGCCCATCACGTGACCATAACGCCCATCATGTGTCCATGACATCCATCACGTGACCATAACGCCCATCATGTGACCATGACATCCATCACATGACCATACCGCCTATCATGTGACCATCGCATCCATCACATGACCATACCGCCCATCATGTGACTTGGATATGGGAATGAGTCAGTCACCATGCTGGGGTTTCCTGGCACACAATCTAGAGGATTGTGATTACAAATAGCACCCCCTGCCCAGAGCTGAGGTGTCCCAGGTCAAGTCTGGTGGGGAGATGTGGGGAGGGGAGTCACTCTGTCACTGTAACCTGGACACTGGTAGATACTGTGGCCGTGTCAGATTTCAGCGCAAGCCTGAGCTGACCGGGTTCTGAGCTGTGGCCTCATTCGCCCACTCATCTATCCATTAACAACCAGACAGATGAGTGGGCGGGTCTCACATCTGCTTATTGCCAATAAGGGAAGAGGCTCACACCAGCAAGTCCAATCAGGCTGCAGCCTGGACTCAGTCACACCCAAATGTGTCTCATGAGCCTATGCTGAGCATATTTCTTTTGCCACAAACAGTCATTTCTTAAAAGCACTTCTCAGAACGGGGCAGGAGGTGTCACAGATGCAGAAAGCAAGTAAAATTTCCAAAACCAGCATCCTGCCTCAGTGCTCCTTTTCAGAAGAAGCTTACAGACTTTTCTGGCCCTGGCGCAAGCAGGAGAGGGCTTTCCACACAGCAGCTAGGAGTCACTCATGTTGCCACGCAATTTAAGCGAAACGTGTGGGTCGCCGATAAGGTTTTTTCAATTTAAACGTTTTCTGCATTTTTTTGTGTTACCCACAAACGATAAAAAAAATCCTTTTGAGGCATTCATTCCCAGCCATTCTGTGAAATAAATTAGGATGCAGGAAAATGTGTTTGCTGGCATCTCAACAGCCACCCAGCACTCTGTGAATTTCCGTGGCTTCTGGCTGGATTGACAGAGCGAGACAGAGACAAAGACAATGCAGCACGTAATAATGGCTCAATTAAGCCACTGCTTAGCTGGGGAATATAATGAATCATCACCATTTTCATTTTGTTTTCTATATTCCACCATGGGGGGTGGGGCATTTCTATATTTACCTATTTATTGTTATAATTGTATTTATTGTCTTATTGAAGCACATTAATCTGCATTCAGTTCGTGTTTATTGGTGGCCGGCAGGACATGCAGGGTAAGATTTCATCGTATTCAGTGTAACTGTCTACTCTGCATGACAAAAAACTCTTGAATCTAATCATCTATCACCTATAAATCCTACATCCCTTTAGTTCCCGAATTCCAAGCACAAATATTCACTCATCTTTGTTTCTGGGGTCACCATACATGCCCCACGGCCCTGATTCATCACAGAGTCCCAGCCGAAAAGCACCAGAGAGACGCCATCCCAAAATATGAGGATGAAACTATGCCAAGATACGGGCTGGAGAAACCTGAAGAAATGGGGGGAGTTTCTCTCCCTCCTGTCTGCTATTTTCTGATGCTGAATCTGCTTTTTCAGCAGAGTAGGGTCTCATTGGCCAAAAACGGCTTCACTATTTTAGTTTGGATCCAAATCAGAAGCTATACAAACACCATGACCCAGCTGGAGAAAAGAGAACATCTTCCAAGCTTCAGAGAAATGTGACTGCACACCTCCCTGAGATCAGGGAACTGCATAATATATGGAGGGAGGGGAAAATTAATTGGCTTTTATTCGGACAAGCAGTGCGTGTCATTGCAAAGGCGGGAGCTGGTCTGATCAAGCAGAAGAGAGCAGTGGGACGTGCTTCTGACTATAATGAAAAATACAACATTAAATTGCCCACCTAGAACAAGTACACCTAGAGTCCACAGAAGGCTTGGATTACTTTGAATTTGTCACCCCTGTGTGTAGACTAGTGAAGGCCTCATCATGACATAACCATCTGGTGCACGCTAGTGAAGGCCTCATCATGACATAACCACCTGGTGCACGCTAATGAAGGCTTCATCATGACATTACCACCAGGTGTACGCTAGTGAAGGTCTCATCATAACATAACCACCAGGTGCACGCTAGTGAAGGCCTCATCATGACATAACCACCAGGTGCACGCTAGTGAAGGTCTCATCATAACATAACCACCAGGTGCACGCTAGTGAAGGCCGCATCATGACATAACCACCTGGTGCACGCTAATGAAGGCTTCATCATGACATTACCACCAGGTGTACACTAGTGAAGGCCTCATCATGACATAACCACCAGGTATACGCTAGTGAAGGTCTCACCATGACATAACCACCAGGTGTACAGTAGTGAAGGCCTCATCATGACATAACCACCAGGTGTACACTAGTGAAGGCCTCATCATGACATAACCACCAGGTATACGCTAGTGAAGGTCTCATCATGACATAACCACCAGGTGCACGCTAGTGAAGGCCGCATCATGACATAACCACCAGGTGCACGCTAGTGAAGGCCGCATCATGACATAACCACCAGGTCCATGCTAGTGAAGGCTTCATCATGACATTACCACCAGGTGTACACTAGTGAAGGCCTCATCATGACATAACCACCAGGTGCACGCTAGTGAAGGTCTCATCATGACATAACCACCAGGTGCACGCTAGTGAA
>JAODJX010000083.1:16171547-16188915 GCA_026776945.1 Isichthys henryi
AGGACACTCCACATGTGGTTCCTCAGAAGACGGCCCCCGTGACTCCAGTGAAAAGACACCCGGACACACTTCCAGCCCCCCCCCCCCCCCACCCCCGTTTTGTTTGCTTCATTCACCATGTTGAGATCTGCAGTGTTGGGAATACATCATAATTACACAGAGAAATCACTACCGCCTGGATGCCCCTGCCTGTTAGGGGGTGCTGTTTATATTCCTCGCACGGCTTGCCAGTGAGAGACCCCACTTTTATGGGGGTGGGGGGGGTGTTTAAGGCGAGCCGTAACACAGAAGTGCCCCCTGGTGTAGGAGGGGAAAAACATTGTTTGGGTTGATTCAGTCATCTAAAGAGAATACACCCCCCCCCATACCCCCCAACACCATGAGCAGAGTGGTACGGTCTCGCTCTCCCCGTAATGGGATGATCCAACTGCTCTCTGGAGGCCACGATGTATGGATCTGCTGAGTCACCAATCGACAGACAGCACAGCCACCCCCCACCTCGCATCACATCAGTTTTAAAGTTTAACTTTTAAAGTTTCCCCTCAATTAAAGAGACAAATGTTTTTTATAGATGTCGTTCAGGTAGGCTGTGGTTACACAGCAGCTCCCATCTATGGGACTCAAAGATTACACACCTGTATGAAGCACACACACACACACACACACCACTGTCCTAGCAAACACCTGATGTCTCAAAACATGTGCTAAGCAATTAGCGTGTTTCCATGATGTGTTCATGACCCAAGCAACGCTTACAGTGACCTGGGTTGGTCTGGCCCTAGAAAAATGCCAACACCACAGCTAGAGAAAGAGTCGCATTCAAACCCAGAGTGTGCAGCCTCCAGGGTGAGGATTCGACAGGAGAAGAACATTTAGAGCCTGTGGAGACGCAGAAACCTTTGCCCCATTGGTGTGTTTTCTCTCCAGATGGACCACACTGCACATACTGTGAGGAGAGAGCTGACCCACTCTAATACCACTGAGAAGGCAGGTTCAGACAGAACCTGGAGCAACTGGGGGCTAAGGGCCTTAGCCTAGGGCCCAACAGGGAAATCATTCTGTCAACACTGGGATTTGAACCAATAACCTTCCGATCACAGGCACAACAGTCTAACTCATATACCCTCAGTGCTTACAAGGCTGACATAATCTGCATGGTCTACAGTCCTCTCAGTGTCATACCATGAGCTGCCTAACCATAACCATAACTATAACCGCTATGCTTCTGAGCTGCACATCCATCTCCAGGAACAGAAATCCAGCTCTAATTGGTGTTGCACTGCACTGATCTCTGGTCAGTTTTGACAGCCAGAAAGACACAGATATGCACACAGCGGGGCATGTGTCAGAGATGCATTGCTGATCACTGGACAGCTTTGGCAGCCAGGACTCCAGAGAGAGTCTGGTCAGGGCAAAGGTGGGCAGGATGCACTGCAGTGACTGTCAGAACACCGACATGCACGCACGCACACACAAATACACGCAAACACACACGCGCTCACATTTGTATTCATATCTTTGCAGGAGAGACAAGGACTGTCCATTCATTTCTATGGGGAAAACTCTAATCCCAACATGATGACCTTAACCCTAACCCTTAACCCTTAACCCTTAACCCTAACCCTAACCTTAACCATAAGTTACCATACAAAATACAAGACTTTTGGCATTTTTTAAATTTTACTGCAGTCAAAGATTTTTATGAAATTGAATTTCCCTTTGTAGGGGCCAAAAAAATGGTCCCCACAACATCAAAATATCAGGTGATGTAATATATACATAACACACACACACACACACACACACACACATATACAGGCAGTCCCCAGATGAAGAACATCTGACTTACGGACAGCTCATACTCGCGAACGGGCTGCCATGAAGCTTAATTGTATTAAAAATTCAACTTATATAAAATGGTGGGTAATAAGAAACGCTTGTATTACTTTGTGATGTTCGTGAAACATCATGCAGTTTCAGTGGTTCGTCAGTTTGAGGTACGATACAGTATCACATGTAGTTACTTCTATTATTATTGCATATTTGTTATCATCATTATTATCTACTATATAATTATTTTTCTGACAAATTCAACATACAGTCTAAAATCTACATACATGTATATATGTGTGTGTGTGTAATTATATAGAGTATAGAATATATTTCCAACAATATCATTACATTCTCATGATAATAAAGCAGCAATCTGGCCTCACAGCTGCAGGGTTGGGGGTTGGATACCTGACTCGGTTCTGTGGGAACCTGGATTCTGCCTGTAATGTTTTGTGTGGGTTTCTTCTGGCTGTGTGGGGTTCTTCTGGCTGTGTGGGTTTCTTCTGGCTGTGTGGGGTTCTTCTGGCTGTGTGGGGTTTTCCCCCCTACAGCCCGCCAATATGCAGATAGGCGAACTGGTATGTCGAATTTGCCCATCATGAGCCTTGTGATGGACCGGCACCACATCTACAACCTGGACTGGATCAGCAACTCAAAAGATGGATGGACAGACATACAGAGAAGGAGCAAGTCATACAGCATGGCCTACAAGGAGGAGAGAGACAGAGGATAGAGAGAACATGAGATCCCGGTCCCAGATCCTTCAGGGTACTTCAAGGTGATCTGAAGAAGGTTACCAGTTCACAGCTTGGATGAGGGACCAGAGCAAAGTCCTTGCCCTCCTCTTCCTTAGCTCCCCATAAATGGGGCTGCTTCTCTGTTTGTCCATCTAGTTCCCCATTCAGTGGCTGTGCCTATGGTTAGAGGGCGGCGCCTCTGAAAGGACCAATCACAGCACAGCAGCAATTAACCAATCACTGCAGATCACACCCTGAATCATATGACCATTACAACAAAAAAACAGCTCAAGCTGAAGTGAAAAGGGAGACCCCAGGGGCTTGAAGAAACGGCCACAGACAACTCAAAGGTACATTAAGACATCAGTCATCAGTTTAGCTACACATAGGTAACGGCTACAAGCAGCGATAGTGTGTTTAATTAGCTGCTGTGAGGACTAATTAGTCAACAACGACTGACACTGTCAATTGTTAATCAAATTAGCTGAGCTTGTGATGAGGGGAGAGACTCCCAAACTAATTGTAATTGTAATTGGAAAAATTAGTGCAATTACATCCAACCCTATCTTTTCTGTCAAGGGAGTGAGACAAACCCAGAACAAGCGGTAAATTAATGAGCACGGCAAGCATATCAGTCCATGACGCCATGTCCGCTCAACCTTCAAGATTGAATGGCAGAGAATTCTGAACCAGCCCGTGGTCCAACTGTGGAATCTCCATGCAGGCAAGGTCTTCTCCACGTTGTCTTTCTGCTCCAAGGTTGTGTTCGGACCCCATTCACACAGTACCTGGGGGGTGTGGGCTGGTAAAGACGCTACAGCGGTCTAGCCAACATGACTTAACTTCAGGAGCTGTGAGCGAAAATGCAGGCAGAAATTATTCTCAACTCTTCAGTTCACCAACTGCACATTTACAGGTGTAAGTTTCCCACAATGCACTCTGATTTGAACAAAGCTGTTTGTACCCAACCTCTGGTTGTCTTATCATTACTTGTGTATTATCCATCCATCTTCTACACCTGCTTCTCCTATGCAGGGTCACGGGAATCTGAAGCTTATCCCAGAAGCTATAGGTACAAGGCAGAGAACAACCCAGGATGTGGCACCAAGCTATCGCAGGTGTTTCATTTAGACTCATTGCCATATGTGTATAAAACCAGGCAGTTAACCACACGCACACCAACACAATTTGGCAACTCCAGTTCACCATGTGAGCCGATATGACCACAATGCTCATCAAACACAGACACTGTCCTGACACTCATTGGAATCATCAGTCAGATATGCTTTGGCTTCATTTTGGCTGATTTTGCATGTCTTTAGACTGCGAGGGGAAACTGAAATTCCCCCTGACAACATGGGGAGAACATGCAAACTCCACATACAAGGAGCCATGGTGCAGACTCGAACCCGGGTCCCAGAGGGGTGAGGCAATAATGCTAACTACTGCACCCACTGTGATGTTTGTTCACTATTTGCATCTTAATTTATTCATCTGTCTCTATTGTATTTCCATTCTAGTTATTATTTGTGCCTTTTGTCCTGACCGCATGTTTCATGCCACCATCTGCACCAAAACAAATTCCTTATACCTTTTGGTACATGGCGAATATAAGAATTCTGATGAAGTACCGCTAGTAGAAACACTGAACTGGAGAAAAAAGAAAAGTCCAAAACAGGTGAGGAAAGAGCTGAATGGGATTCACACAGAGCATCGATCTTAATTGGTACAGCCAAGAGCTAGAGTCCGCTAAAAACACACTGAAAAGGTCGCCCCAGGTGTTAAAATTAGCCACTCAGATTGCAATTAGCTTTACGAAGCTGGACTGCAGCAGCTCAAGATGGAATGAGACTGGGATGGGAATGAGCTTTGAACCAGCAGAATTTCTGCTGCCCATGCAGTGCCTTAACTGCCGCGTCACCTACAGGCCAGAGACGGAAGCAGGGATCCCACATTAGTAGCGCTTCGTCTGATAGGTGATCCTGTACAGCAGCAAAAAGGTCTATAAACTGCAGGAAAGCTGTTATGAAGGCTGAGGTTCTCACAATAAGCTGCAGGACATCAAGGCTACAATTTCATGCTATTTTTCTTATTACGGTAAATGATACATGAACCAGCAGACATAATGTAACATTTCGCACATTCTGTCTCGGGGGGCTGAATGAGTGGCCGTCACAGGGCCCTGAACGCAGCGTAAAACGCCTCCACAGCTCCAGTCCATCGGGATCTTCTGGCACAGAGGGAGCTGACTCACCTGATGCTGCGGTTTATCTGGGCCGGTGGCTCTTCTGCAGAGCTCAGCACCATTGTGGGTGAAGGCAGAACCTGCTCCATCACCTCTCTCCAGAAGGGGAGTCACATGCCGCTTCAAAGTCCGAAGCAAAGTCATACGTGGTGTTTGCGACCAGACTAATAATGATGAATAACTTGGAAAAAGTCCCAGTACATACAAAGTCATCTGTTCTCTGGATCCAAGCATCCTAAATTACATTTTATTTGTTTTGCAGTTGCTTTTATCCAAAGAGATAAACATAGAATGCAGGGTCAGCCAGTCCCTGGAGTCACTGGGGCATAAGGGCCTCGCTCATTGGCCCAACAGTGACATCACGCTGCCGACCCTGGGATTTGAACCAACGACCTCCCGATCACAGGCATAGGATCCTGACTCGCCCCCATTATAAACACCAAAGGAAAACAATAGTGTTAAGGGAACTGTGGACAGGATGAGGTTCAGCTTAGGTCTTTGCCTCACCGCCTTCACCATGCAGGTATAAGAGCGCCCTCCTACTGCCACTATAAGCAGTCAACGACCCAGACAGAAATGTGATCTCAGAGCCTAAAAGGACAGTACAGTAAGGCAATAGCCGTGGGTGAGCCTAATTGAGTACTCTGTCTGAGCTAACGGGAATTGGGTAATACACCCACCCCCCCCAGAGGATCAATAGAGTCAGAAAATCAGCTGCGGTGATATCTGCCCCCCCCCCCGCCAACTCCAAAATCGTTGTCTCTCAAGATGCCTCAACATCAGCAGCGGAAAATTCCAATGCTATAAGGTCTTGAGATCCCACAGCATGGATGCAGGTTCAGTTGGAAGCCCCTCCCTTAAGTAGTAGGAGGGGGGGTTCGATCAGGGACCCTATCCAGCAATAATTTTGGTCCTCCAGGTCATACACAACTAGGGGTCCTATTCTTCGTCAAACAAATGAGACTGGAGGGTGTCAATGCGGCTGACTGTCCTTTCAAACCTGCTAAGGATGCTTCAGTGCCGTCGCTGGGCCGGTTACCAAGCAGCATAATGAACCCTGACCGCTTCACCATGAGGAAGCTTAACTCTCCATAGATGTTTCTCAGGCTCCTTCAAGGACACTAACCGAGTGGCTTAGTCCTTTGTGAGGCAACAAGACGCGTTGAGCTTGTGCAAGTGCACATCCAGAGCAGCTAATTAACTTCAAGGGCAGGCGCATGCACTGAAATGCATTGAGCCTGACGGAGGCACCTAGGCACCCTTGGATACTGGGGGGAGTTAAAATGCCAGCAAACGTTATCGCCGTACCAACATCGTATTTCCTTATGTAAGCAGGCAGATAAAAAAAAGGGCTTCAAGCAGGTTGGTCAAGGATGATTAGCTACCTATAGCAAAATATCTACATCCATAATCCTGGATCCACTTCCTGTCGTCTTGGACAGCGAAGAGGAGCGGCTGCATAACTGTCAATGGTGCATAAGGGAAACAACCCCCCCCCCCCACCGGGACAGGACTGGAGCCAACACCGACTGCGGGATCCCACTAACGTGGGCCTTCCTGATGCTTTTATACGATGCAACTGAGGCATATGGTGAAGGCATAAGAGATGCTGAATCATCGAAGGAAAGACGCTGAAAGCTCCCTACAACCCATGCCATCCTAAGCCCCCCTTGAGAGGCCCCAAAGGCACATGTCGTTATCTGGGAGCAGCTCGTAATGACCTGCGGGCTGCTGTTTGTGCCATACACATGGTACACTGAGGTCCTGGACGTGGTAGGGACCGGGTGGGAAGGTGGATCTAGTCGGAATCTCTGACACCTGAATGTTTGTGATATCACAAAACAGAATGAGAGATGAAAGACAGCCAGGCTTCACAGAGCGATGAAAGAGCAGACCACAGCGTGGCCAGGGTTCCAGGTGCCGAGTGAGCCACGCCTACCATCCCTAGCAAAACAGGATATGACATCGTCAAAAGCCTCGTACCTTCGTGCCGGAGATCCATCCAGGCAAGGAAGGTGTCTCATATCAACTGACACGATGCTCTCAGGATCTCAAGCGACACTGCAGGTGCCATACACACTCAGCCAATGGGAAGCTGGCTCAGGTTGCTAAGAAACGGCGACAATAGCTACACTCACCAAAAAAGGGCTCTTCTGAAGTTCTTTCATGTTTGAGGTTTCATTAGATCCACATCGTCCAAATCATTTGGTCACTGAATTAGTCACTCAAGGACACATTAATGAGACACCCAGCAGGGCAAGTAGTGCAGTGTACGAAATATCTGTTAAATGGAAATACTAATTACTTATCTGGTGTATTCTTTAAAATGACCCTCAGAGCGATTTAAGCAGCATTTACATCAGTTATATTTTATAGCACAGCAGGTCAATTGAGGGTACAACAGCAAACACCTCCAAACTTAACTCGGCCCATTTGAGCAGGGCGTGGTCATGTAGGGGCGGCATGCAACCAACCGCCAGCCCCGCCCCATCCAACATCGCCATGATCACAACCAATAGAAACCTTGCCGGAATCTCCAGTAGGCCAATGGAGGCTGAAGATGTCACAGAGAGCAAAGTTGGTCCCTCAAAGGGAAGTTCACCAACAGATGGGTTTCTGCTCCCCAGAGAGTCTTGTTTTCTCCTCTAGGAGTTCATGTTTCCCACTTCTCCTCAACGTGTACCTATCTAACCTGATTTCTCCCCAGCGGCACCAGAGAAAGACACCCCTGTTTCTGTTGTTCCAAATGACACAGCCGGGAAGCTAAGGGCCAACCTTCAGCTCTCATCAAGGCACCTAATTGGATTTTCTGCTTTCATCTCACGGTGCCGCTTGTTCACCTCGACATCCCGCTGTCAGCTACCCTAACGATGCAATTTATGTCCCTACGCAGGCTGTGATTCATCCACATTTTAATAAACTGAATTATTTTCCCCACACCCTGCTGGATCACGGGCGGAAAAACCTTCTTGTTCCGCTTTCGCATGCATTCTGGAAAACCAGAACTCTCAAAAACCCAAAGGATCGATAAGACAGATATTTAAGATCCCCCAAGGTAGCTAATCAACCTTATGTTTCAAACTTTGAAGAGCTGATATGATCGCAGTGCTCATCAAACACAAATACTGTCCTGACACTCATTCGAACCAACAGTCAGATATGCTTAGGCTTCTTCTGGGCTGATTCGGCATTAATGGGCCAATTTAATCCATTCCATTATTATTTTAACTGAGTGTCGGTTATTTCATTCATAATACTTTACAAAACTGTGAAGTGAGATGACTTTTTATCACATCTAGGAAGTTACTTTCAGTCGATATCTGGACAGTGTGTCCAATAGTAAGGCAGGATTCCTTAAAAGGTGACAACTAACAGCTGACTGTGGCAGAGAGTAAAACCCTGGAACGTTTGAGATGGATGAGGTACCAGTGAGGTTAATGGTACAGTGCACCAGCTAGGTCTAGAAGCTGGGATCACATGTACAGTAAGCCTGATGATACAAATCCTGGAGGAACCCGAAGTCCAGCAGCCTTCATGGAGGAAACTGGAGCTGGGAGAACCAACATACTGGTCACAGTCAGAACCAACAACAAAGCTTTAGATTTTTGTTAGAAGATTTTTTGTTAAGAATCAATCTTTTTAACTTACTCCCACAACTAACCAATTAAATCCAGCAGACAGGACCATTTCATGGTGGCATCAGACTCAATGAGAGCCAAGCAGAAGATCAGTCCTCATCTGCTCAAAGCTTTGGTCAGCCCTATACTTTAAAACTTCACTTGTTTTGAGATTCCCTGCTGCGTTTCTAGAAACTAAGCTGTAACAGACATGCATGTGAACTTCAAAGACGGCCCCAAACAGAAACAGGTCCACACACAGCTTCACGGATCCACGTCCCTCAAAGGAAAATGACTCAAAATGGCATTTTTTCTTCCGAACTGTCCCTGCATTCCCTGGCAAAGCCACTGTACTGACCACCATCAAGGCCCCGTCTACGTAAATTAGCAACATGCTTCGCAGACTGCCTGGGTCCAGCGCCAAATGACTGTTTTTCAGTCTCGGGGGTCAGACAGAGGAAAAAGGAGAGCGAAGGAGGCAGAGAAGGGTGCTTTAAATAGGAATCATGGTCATAAGGGCATTACTGTGCAACCTTAATCTGTCTGTACTTAGCTTAGCTTTACTGGGCAAGAATGCCAGACTAATTACAGCCAAAACGGCTGGACTTATGGGCTGTTTTTATGTGAAATGTACCTTTTCTATGTTTTTCTAGGTGATCGTTATGTGGACCAATGACAGCAAACTTTTAAATCACATGACCTGTCACATCATCACAATAGACAGAGGGCAGCCATGGTAAGATGGAAGGCAAAGAGCAAACAGGAAACCCAGAAAACATTTTCTTCCTGAAATGGAATGCAGGCCAAAATATAAAATAATGTTTTTGCTTACGATCTTTGACCCCAGTCCAATGATGGACAGGCATACTGTTGCCTTTCTTGGACTCTCGGCTTCCTATGATAGATCAGAGGGTCACTATGATCCTGTTACTTGACTCAAGAGCAATGGATGAATGGTGACCTTTGACCCCATTACATAGTCAGGATCCACAGAGGCACTGAGATGCACTTTGTGTAATTCGTATCCATGTGGATGTACACGTCACCACGACCTGGTGCTACAGTTACGGAAAACTGGCAGATAGCGGAACATGTACTCGCAGTACCCTTGTGTTTTGGAACATATCACAAGCTAAAAACCATGACACCCTTCCAGTTGCACCTTAATTTGTTCCAGAAACAGCATATTTGCCCCCCCCCCCCCAGCTCTCCAGTGGATGCATAAAAGCAGCAGATTTCAAAGTTAAATGTTTTGAAAGTTCTGTTCGAGCCGGATCAGATCAGCCTCGTGTACGTCAGAACTGAAGGTCAAGCAGCGGCGGAAGGCACTGGAAGCTAATCCTCCTCACTAATTGGATTAACTGGCTTCACGTCAGCTGTGCCTGAAAACCACCAAAACATTATGAAACAAAACATGGAGGTGGGTCAGCTTCCCTGCATCCCTTCCCTGAGAATTTGTGCGGATCGGGTAAGAAGCACATGGTTCCAGGTCGCTAATCCCCTGAATCTAGACTTTACACAAGAGTCTGAAGACCACCCTGAAGCTGCAATGAAGGCCTAAAACCCGAAGCAGGGGGGACAGCAGGCATGATCCGGGAGCCGGGCCTCAGTCAGACACGTTCTCCTGTGCTGAGAGGAACTGGGCCATGCGTGTGCGTTCAAAACGCGAATCTGATCACGCCCATGAAAAAAAGGGAACTTTTATTGACTCTGGGAAAGAAAAAAACTGAAAAAAAACTCTCCGTCGCTGAGACGCTCCGCCAGAGTTATGGTCCAGATTAAAAACTTGCAGCCAAAATCAATCTGAGCCAATAACCACTGTTTACATTAAGTAGTCACAATGAGTGATGATGAGTCATGTGACAGCATGGTGTAAATCAGGGCTCCAGCAGCTCACCTGAGGCGCTTTTCCTCCTTCTTGCGCAGCATCATGTCCCTCTTCACCACCTGCAGCACGTGCTCCGCCTCCTTGTGCGTCAGCCCCGAGAGGTCCAGCTTCCTGCCCATCATCCACGGCAGCGTCTTCTATTGGCTGTTCTCTGAAGGGGGCGGTGCCGAGGGGGATGTAGAGCCTGGCGGGGACCAGAGTAGGGGGCGGGGCAAAGATGAAAGAAGACAGTTGGCTTAAAGCACTGAGGATAGAGTGACGGATCAGCACCAGAGCAGAAGAAGAACTGGATCAGCACTTGTGCCTTACATTACAATATCGACGTTTACACATCCAGGGCATCCATCACTACAATGAGGCTCCTGAAAGGACTTGCTAAAATGCCAGTCACTCGACACACACACACACACACACGCATCTAAAGTGCATCAGCCACCTGTCAACCTGCAGAAAGCTTTCACGTTAGTCTGATTAAAGCGCCATTAAGATGCCTTAATGGATGGAAAGATGCTTACCGCCTGCTGCTTACCATGGGTAAGAAGACACCACAGCCCCTCCCCCCCCAAAAAAATCACCCCTCAGTCGTGAAGATCATGCTAAATGGGCTCCGGTATACAAACAGCAAGCCAGCTTTCGCTTTTTATAACCCTACGTTTAAACACACTGACACTGGTAGGCAGAAGGTGAGAGATGTATAAATGACAGACGGTCAGGAGGTGCCCACAGGTGAATGATGACTTAATCACAGACGGGGAAGGGTCCTGATGACGCAGAATGGGAACGCCAGCCGACTGAACCCCTCAGGCTTGTAAAGGCATAAAAAATTAAATTTCATTCACACAGGGAACCAGTGGCTCCTATTCCACAGCTGGGTCATTACTCAGACCATGTCAGTGAAGGAGGTCCCACTGTGGACACTCAGCCGCTCTCCCCCACTCACCCCTGCTAATGATTCTCCCTCATGAGTCGATCTCTTCCACCACTATTTACTTCCATTTAAAGTCAATTCATGTAGAAAATCAGTAAATACAATAACAGTGGGAAATTTTGGGGGCAACAACAATAGTGACTGGATCAGGAACTTAGACTAGACAGAACTATGTCATATTTTAGTGCTGTTAACGCAGTAGTCAATGGTGCGTGTGGGTCATGCAACACATCCAGATGGCTAATTTTTGGGCACATTTTCCCCCACAAAGTCAGGGAGACCTACATGCAATTTCCACAAACATACACATTTCCCATTCAACCCAACATTTACCCACTAAACCTGGGCCCTCTAGTGGTGTGGAGGAGCCATTGCATGTATAAGAAAATGACTCGATGACCTGAGAGATTGAAACAGAGAGGCTGAAGGATGGGAGAACTGCTCCAGTTTTCCCTCAAAGGACTGGGCAGGAAGGAGGTCAATGAAACAAAAAGGAAGAACATAGAAAAAAAATCCAAAAAGGCATGATTCAGCAAGAACAATAAATAACCTGAACGGAATTCAGGACAGACATCAGGGTCAGCTCAGGCTTACTGGCGGTGAACCAGAGCAGAATATATCAATTTATCCTGTCAGACATTACAGGGGGGCAGGATAAGCGAATCAACTGACATAATCTAAGTCATGTGACCTTCTCCTCACCGAAAAAAGCCCAAAATGTGAAATAAGAAGCCAAGCTCAACCTCAAGGAAAATGTATCGCTTGGTTGGCATGTTGTTAACGATCCCGGCCCACCGGAAATGCCAAGAACTCAAAACACGAATGAACTGAGCTTAGAGCATAGCAAGATCTTCTTACGTCAACAGTCTGCTGTCAGAATAAACGGCAGAGCATTACGGAGCCCAGAGGCAGTGTTTCTGCCGCAAGCTGAAATTGGCTGGAGCTGTCAGGAGAGGCAGATCCAACGATCCAGTAAAGTACATCCAGCGTGAGGGTCGTCGCTGATGACGTGCATCAAGTTTCGAAGTTTTAAATTTCACATTTTAATCGTCATGTCCTTGGAAGAACATGGTGAAATTCATGCACCAGAGTTGCACGGGAGGGGACAGGTGCATGGGGGGGGGGGGGCAATAGGACAAACAGCAGTGCAATTGAGGACAAAAATATATAAAGGACTTTCTGAAAGCAATATATCCCTCCTCCATGTGATGGCTGGGAGGAACAAGAACTTCATTTGGGGAGGACAGGGGTTATTTATAATGGAGAGTAAGAAACCAAAACGCTGGATAACTGTTTCATCTTCAACTGTGGGCCGGCAGAGGATTCTGACCTGACTTGACCCCGTCCCGAGACACTCACCCTTCCCTCGCCCGTCTCTTACATGGCTATATTTGTACAATGTGGGGGGCACTGAGATCCCATAAGGACACGGACATCTTCCAAAGCTGCATGCCAGTCACCCACTTATACTCTTAATGTACCTGAGGCTTCAGGCTCAGTTAAAGGGAAGATTTTTTTCTTTAATTTTAAAACCTTATAATGTCACAACCCAGAAAAAAATCCTCTATTCAGGTAACACACTCATACCTCAGGGTCAGTGGGCCAGTTGTGGTTGAGTAATTAGGTCAGGGTGACAGGTGGGTCACGTAGGAACACTGAAGATCTGGAGAACATTTTGTTTTTAACTCCGATTTCCGGACATCGACTTTTAAAGAGGCAGGACAGCCAGCTCTCTGTTTCTGTGTAGAAAACAAAAGGTTGTCGTCCGCTTCCAGACGCGTTAAATTCTTATGGGAGGTTACACTCATGAGACCAGCAGAGTTCTAACTCCCGGGCTTCCATCACCACAAAAACGCATCTGACTTACCTTCCTAAAACAAGCCTGGCTGCATGTTTGCAATCGTTGAACATAGCTGAGCTCTGAACCAGCGAGGTAGTGTCGTAGATTTAAAGATCAGTGGTCATCGTTGACACACCACAGTGTGCAACAATAAAATGCATCCTCTGCATTTAACCCTCACGCAGGGGGCAAGTAATTCAGCACCCAGGGAAGAGACGGACAACATACTGTAGCAGAGGATGGTTTCGATCCATCGACCTCGGGGTTATGGGCCCAGCATGCTTCCGCTGCACCACTCTGCTGCACAATGGGTATAGGGTCACGACCATCAGTGCCAGCCTCATTGATGAGAATCCAGCGCTTATCCAATGCTGTGGCATGTGGATCAGACTATGCCACCCCCCCAACCCTGCCTACACCAGTTTCAGATGATGACCTGAAATCTACACCTCTGTACATTTCAAAATTATTTAAGTATTGTAACAATTTTTTTTGCATTGGCTCCTAGCATAATGAGATTGTATTCAGAAACATATGTCAAATCGGGGATTATTCACGCACCAGCAAATTATGACACTCCTCTGCTATAGTGAATACACACTGTATTCAAGTTGGGTGACTGGGGAAAGGTGCGGGAATAAACAGTGAATAACAAACGAATAAATATAAAAAATAAACAAGAGTGCCAGTCAAGCTGAATGATAAGCAGCAGACAGCCTTTCACACCAGCCCCACAAGGCGCTCAGGGCTGTAAAAAGGCCCCGATCAGATTGACAAATGGGAGCAGACTGGTGAATGAGCTTCCATGAGCCAATGAGAAGCTACGGCCCCCATCCCACCTCCCATTGGCTGTAAACACCTTCATACGTCACCTTAGCTGCTCCATGAGGGCAGTATGCACGCTCTGGTAAGACATCGCTGTAAGTGACGAAGTCTGTGCGGTACTTTGTTAATATTTTTATTTTGTTCTACTTTGTTCCCTTCCAGCATATAATTATTTAAGATTAGAGTGCAGTGTGTTTCTCTGGCTTCACGTCCCTATATAGTCTTTATGGTCACATTACAGTGAGAAATCCCCAGTGAGGGGGACCCGTTTCCCCCCAAAAGACCTGTGGGTCGTATGCGCAGTACCCACTGCTACGAGCTCGTGTATCTAGGGTTAATAGGTATCCTACGTGGCTAATAATTATTAATGTTCTTATGTAGGTAATCTGTGAAATGAACGTTTCTCATGCCCCTGAAGGGCTAAGCAAGGTGCAGGCTGATGCCCGGGGCTGCGGGTGCGCTGATCCAGTTCATCCTAAAGCAAAGGCGCGCCGGGCGGCGAGTCACGTGACCGACTTAGCGCTCAGCTTCCCAACGCCCCGCTTTCCCTCCGGACGTCGTTCCGATGCCGCTGCTCCCCTTTTCTTCCTGCTACACCCATCGTAGCGGGTGTCCTAGCGAACCGGACGCTCGGACAACCTGAGGCATGAGTAACGCACTGTTAGCGGCCAGTAAGCAGACGCTTTCACGTCCGGACAGGGAAAACGACGCAGATGCCATGTATTTTGCAGCACTGTGGGCTCCAAAAGGACAAGGCAAAAAACAAACTAAATATATTATATATAAAGTACAATTATTGCTCGCCTCAGTCGAGTCTCTGCAGAGAACTGGGACACACGTGACAGCTGAATTTGAAGCCTATTATAGTGTTTTCCATTTAACAGCAGAGGGAATTAAGACATATATGTAAAATGAAACATAAGTGACACTGGTTCCCCACACAGTACACTGTATATCGCCCTTCACACACCTGCTAGACACATTTTCCCACACACTTGAACATGGTGAGCTTCACAGTGATAAAACGTGAGAAAAAAAACACGTCCCACTACGGAGCGGCAAGTTACCAATACAACTTTTAACAATTAGCCTGTCCATCCACAAATACACCTCAGCTCCCAAGGTGCCCATTCATAAAAACCCGCGTTTTCATCATGGGTGAATACAAACCCGGATTCGTGCTCACATCTCTTTTTTGTAACGAGTCCTGCAGCATCAGTCTACTTTCCCTTCTGCCAATAGATTTCGGTGGGATGAGGTGGCATCAAAACGACCTTCGACCCTCGACGGGCATTTCATATCGCCTCATCGTTAACCTTTTTGACACGGGTGCAATTAAACTTAACGCATATATCCGCTGACACACTGCTGTCGCGCCTTTTAAATCCAGTTTCACTGTTTATCGTAACGCCGTTCATTGATAATAGATTAAAAAACACTGGAATCGGAAACCCGCCGCTGTCACGGCGCAGAAAGCGTTTCTTGCTATGTTTTATTTCCTTTGCGACGGAATAACATTGCAGAAAACGATATAAAACACGCTTTCACTTGGGTACGAGTGTGCGGATCCCCCCGTCCTTCTAGGCAGGATGTCAACACCGATCGTGGTTCCCATTAGCAATCACCTGGCAGCTTGTTTCGGCAGCCCGCAAGGCGCTGTGCCAAGTTATTAGATATCAAACAAACGCGGGGGGATCCGCACACTCGTACCCAAGTGAGAGCGTGTTTTATATCGTTTTCTGCACTGATCTCGGTAGCATTTAATGATAGAAGGTAAATGTAAAGACTGCTGGAGCAGACTGTGCGCTGCACACGGCAGGGCAGGAGCGTGTTAAAGCTCCCGGCTATGTAAGCACAACAACTTACGTATAAGGAGCCGATCGGAAGCCGGATGGCCGCCAGCCGCCAAGCCAGGTGTACCCTTTCCCGGAAGGTCGATGAATGTTATTTCAGTTCCGCTGCAACTTTTGCTAGGTTAACCTCGGTCTCCTCTCTTAGTCCGAATTGTGCAGCAAAGCCGGGAGGGCGTTAGGGGGCAGGCAACCGGTCCCGGTGGTGTCATCAAGCGGCACTTTCGGGGTTCATGGTTTAACGCCAGCCGTACCTCGATCTCCCGTATGTACTGGGAGGTAGTGGCGCGGTCTCTGGCGGAGACGCTTGTGCATCAGGCAGGGCGGCGAGATCCGCTCGGCGGGACCGTCCCTCTGGCAGCGCCTAGGTCTCCGGTCGAGCAGCCAATCACGCGGCGGTACCCGAGCCCGCTTCTCTCATCCAGCAAGACGCGGCGGCGCCGTGCCGCAGAGTGATCCCCTATGAATGGATCATTCACCCTTTCCTCTACCGGCAAGGCTACTCGAATACTCGTTTTATGCGTCACTGTTTGTCCTTTCGATTGGTATCCGTTTGCCGGATGCATGGATTAAGGCAAATTTGACTTAATCGTTTTTCTAAGGAGTATAAAAATAAGCCCGTTATTAACTCGGAACAATACTGGAGCTTTAAATTCCTGAATTCTTCTGTGCCTATATTAAGCACCTTATTAATATCCTGTAATGTATTTCAGGATTATTTCATTATAGGGAAACGTTACACTAAACGGCGCACAAAATAACTTAAATTTCTCCAAATGTATAATGCGCCCGCTCACTAATGAAATCCCCTGTCCATCTCTATGTTTCGGATCATTGATAGGTACAACAGTCGTGCAGTGCAGATTACAGAATAAATTTAAGGCTAGTAACTCAAATCCCAAGGTATGGTACTTAACCTAAACTTCTCAATATATAAGCTGCCATGGTATATACCATTAGCTATGCAGCTAAATGTAGCTGACATATTAGCAAACAGATTGCCACCTCAAACTCAAATCTGCCTTCATCTCGGTGCCAGGCTAATCAAGCTAGCCAACTAATCAAGCAGGATGTGGCTGTTTTCACTGAATATTAGGGCACATTTAAGTCACATTAAGGCAGAGGATTTCAAGTTGCACGGGAGTCACAAGTGGGGGGAAAAGGAATTGTGTGTGTGGTGGGGGTGGTGTTGAGCTGGGGGCATATCTATTTCAAAATTGCAAACTTCAGAAATATGAAAAATAATGTTAACACATTATATGCCATTACACATTATATTATTGTGTATTATGTCATATATGATGCTAACAAATTAGCCACGGTCTAGAAATGTACCGAAAGTTTACAGTGGGAAAGCTGCTCAGTTAATCCTGACATACTTAGAGGAACCATGGAGGAATTTTTAGCAGAGTTACAAGGAGATGTAATGGCAAAGCAACACATAAAAGAAGCAGGAAAAATAAGATATGATGACATACCTGGAACGCCGGTTTGTGTCAGTGTGTGCGTGTCTGCGTGTGGGTGGGTGGGTGAGGAGGGATCAGAACAAATATATCAGCCCTTGGGGGGGGGGGGGCGGTCAAGGAAAGTTTTAATAACACATTG
>JAODJX010000083.1:16189015-16219486 GCA_026776945.1 Isichthys henryi
CCGCCCCCCCCCCGGGCCCGCGGGTGGGGGGCGGGGGGGGCGGGGCGCGGGGGGGGGGGGGGGGCCCCCCCCCCACACACCAAACCCCCCCGCCCGGGGGGGGGGGGGGGCTGTCAAGGAAAGTTTGAATACCACTTTGCTAAGGTCTGCTGTGGATACCAAGCAAAATGGTTATTACGTGTTTCCAAGGGCACCACCAGAGCTTCTGTGTCCCATGAAAGCATATGACACTGGGTCTTCAACCCAGACCAATACAATTATCTTCCAGGTTTTTAATCCGGGACCCTTGAAAGCATCACCCCCCCCCCCTTCCCCTTACAAGCACGCCTGCCTGTTCTTTCAGTTTGAAATGTGTCGCCTTTACCTTGCCTGTCCGTATCTTCATACCCTTTCCCAGTTGGGCTCCCTGTGCCCTCCTTGCCTGTGTTTACCACCACTCAGACAGTCACTACACTAAATATTAAATTAACACATTCCATATTAAGCAGATGCAGAAGTAGCGTGTTCTGCTAATTATCCAGCTAGCTACGATCTTCTGACTCACTAGCTATTATTTAGTTTGTAAGAAAATAAAGCCCCCATTCCACCCAGCGACCATGTGCTGTGGATCTGTACAGCCTACCAAACCAAGCAGGAAATGTTTCATAGGAAAAAGACCATGGGGTAGAATTAAAACCGAAAACCTGGATACTGAGCACGGACCACCAGATCCACTCCACGCTACATACAGACAGGTATTATCCCGGTCAGGCTTTTGGGCTTTAACTCTAAACAGGATGACTGCCAAGTAGTCAGTGCTGACAGGCCCAGGGCCACTGGCAATTAGGTATGCAGAGGTAACGGCTGGGCTATACTCACCCAGGCGGGCAGGAATCACGATGCGAGCATGAGAGCAGCAGACAGACTCCAGGACCCAAAGCAGCTCAATTAAATGGGACCATGAGCCCTAACAAGCAAGAGACCCCAGACTGAGCAAGGAAGCATTGATCCGGTCCTCGAGGACCCAGAGATATTCCACGTTTTTGCTCCTGGGAGCTGAGAGGGAGCAAAAATATGGACTGTCTGGCAGGGAGCTCGGGGGGAGCAAAAATGTGGACTGTCTGGTAGGGAGCTCGGGGGGAGCAAAAATGTGGACCAACTGTAAGACCCCGAGAACCGGATTGGGAAACAGTGGATAAATAGATTTAGTGCAATGGTGGGTGAGTGGTGAATGAAGCCATTTAAAGGTGGAAGTGACCACAGAGGATATCCATGGACATGTTTGGTGGCATTTAGACAGGAGGAGACCAACATTTCCCAGTTTTTCAGGTAAGGTACTTGTTCCATTAAAAAAGAAACAGGCAAGTTTTGAATCTGGCCACAGGCTGACTGTGGCCAAGATCTGGAACAGATTTATTTTTGATGAGCTCAGGCACTGAAAATTACAGAATTACCAGAAATATCTAAAGCAGTGAGTCAACCAAAAAATTGCTTGACTTAAATTAATTACTTTCTTCAGACAAAAATTACATACGCAAAAGCGAATACAGTGCTCATTGCAAAATTTTACACATAGATTGTCATTAGACGATGCAGCATTATTATTTGTGTGGAGGGAGACTATTTTAATACTCAGACCACTCAGACACGAGTTCTTGTCTCGATTCTGAGACAAGTGGGGGGAGGGGGGGCTTTAACCATTAATGGGCCCTTAGGTTCACTTCCATATGTTACTGTTCCTGTTTGCTATCGAGCATTTTTACTTTGTGGGTTAACCAATAAATTAAAAAAACAATTTAATTTAAGAACAGTGCATCCAGCCCTACCTGAGCCCAATTCCAACAGCTAGGAGGATGGAGTCCCAGAACAGTGTTGAGCTTTTTTTTTTTCCCTGGACTGGGGTCTGTTTGCACACCTGCCCTGGAGCACTAATGGTTTCCACCAGATATCTGAGACAACTGGATCTAATTCATGCCTGTTGCCACAAACCCCTGTTAAAGCACATTCAGTATGCTTGCTTGACATAAATACATCACGCTGTGCTTTAAACGATGGCAGGGTATCTCACAAATGTATGACAGGACATTGTTTATAGAGTGAGGTGGTTCATTATGCAGGAATAAACCTTCAGGGAGCTTCAGGAAGAGTAGAGCGAAACCACTTTCTTTTTAGTTTGTTTGCATCTTCTTCCCACGTTTGTTCGGGGTAGATTACCCTTAGCATGGGAATACAATGAGAAGGACTCCGCTCCCATTTGGGATGTACCCTGTCTTACTCCAACTTCTTCCTTTGATGGCATCCAGATGACCGCAGTCCTCAACACATAATTGAGAGTTTATGGATACTGTATGAGATCAAACCTGCTGCAAATTAGAACAAGATGGAACTGGTCATAAACCATCCATTCATCTTCTAACCGCTTGTCCTGGTTAGCGAGCTGGTCATAATTCCTTAAATGTTTGGAAGAACTTTGACCAGTTCTTAACTAAAGGAGATTGCATTGCAAAAAAAAAATTGCCTGCTATTACGTTCACAGGCAGAATTTTTCCATTTCCCATTGCAATATACACATATATTTGAATTGCATGCCTTAGGGGAAGAGTAAGAGATTTGCAGTCTGCAGTCATTTAGAGAAGAATATTAAGCAAGTCACGTCAGTCTGTCTCGGATTCTGCACCCCTTCCAACATTCAACCCTGCTCTGAATTTGATTAATCAGCCTCTCCGTTCTATACGAGTTAATAGACCTCATCATAAACTGCCATTGCCATTTCCTTTACAGAAGCCTGGTGACCCTAAGCACACCTGAAGGTTGGGAAATAAGTATTATCTTGTGAATACATAAAGAGACAGAGTGCTGTGACAGATGCCCTGGTCCCTACAATCCCCCCAACCTAAACCCCATGGAGAAGGTTTTGGATGAGTTGGATTGAAGAGGAAGGGCAACACAGCCGACTTCTGCCCTGAACTTTTGGAAATTTTTCCAGGACTCCGGGCTAACAGTCTGCAATGCTGTCATGGAAGCAGAAAGGGGGGCTGTTTTGAAGAGTGTAAAATCTGAAAATTTTGAGATGTTGACCACTTTTCTTGGTCATTGCAGTTTTTGATATGCATTACATTACGGCCTTAACACCTTTTACTATAAGGTATAGCTACAATAGTGACAAATGCATTAAGAGCAGGTGTGTCCTGACTTTTGGCTGGTACTGTACCTTTTCAAAGAGGTACAACATCAAGGCCCCTTTTGGCAATTAAACCTGAGCCCTTCAAGTTGAAATATTTACTCAAGTACATACTCAAGTACAGACGCTCCTCTACTTACGAACGAGATACGTTCTGAACGGCAGTTCGTAACTTGAAATGTTCGTAAATCGTTATTCAACACCATTTTAAGGGTATGCGCAAGTACAAAGAACTAGGATGCTGAGAGTATGCACGCTACACTGCTGCACGGCGGGAGTAGCAGCCAGAAGTCATACTACCCAGAATTGGCATGCAGAAAAAAAACTGATGTTGCAGACAGGAAAAGGGAGCCCAATGAACACAATTTGGACTTACAGTCCTCTTCGTTTGTATGTCTGAAAGTTTGTAAATTGAAGGTTCGTAAGTAGAGGAGCATCTGTATATTACTGTATATTATTGTAGCATCTATGCATGCTCAAACATTTTAGTGCAGTATACTATATATGCATGTTTTAGTATATTAGTGCAGTACATATGCATGTTTTGGAATATTAGTGTAGTGTCTATGTATACTGAATTATCTTAGTGTAGTATCTTTGCATACTCAAGTATATTAGTATAGTAACTATGCATGCTCAAATATTTTGCTGTAGTATCTATGCATACTCAAGTGTATTCATGTAGCATCTGTAGAGTACAATAGTACACCTGTCAGTTAGTTATGTCTCCCATCTCATGCTGCAGTTAGCTTCTGAAGGACGGCTGACTGGAGTGAGCTCCTACGCTTCACTGAGGATCCCTGACTGGCATGAATGAGAACCCACCTGAAGAAGATGTGCCACCCACAGGTGGAGATCTGCTGAGTGGCCAGGTACAGAACACCCAGATGGATTAGTAGTATTCTTTTAAAGGCTTAAAACCCAAGCCATAAATGACTAATGCAAGGCGAGTCGGGCCTTGAAAAATGGTAAAACATACAAATAGTATATAAACATTTAACTTGTTTTTGAAGACAGCTAAGAATCAGGAGCTAAACTGTTCAGAATTTCCCATTGGGGTCAAGTATTCGATCCAATTATCCATCCAATGATTTTTACTGTAGCAATTCAGACTGTCAGCTGTTCTCGAGATAACAGGTGTAGGGGACGTGTCATGGGAATTTAACCGGCAGCTGAATCTAAATTTGATGGCACATTTTTTTTGCATTTAAAATGACCTTTAAAAGCAGCTGACAACACCATGGTGATTAATCAAGGTCATTGCTGTCCTGCTGCCAGACATTTAGCCACCATTTATATGCAACAGAGAGGGCTGATCCTGGTACAGAGGGAGAGGTATTTTCCGTCACATTCATGTAGATTTTATGGGTGGGACATCAGCTTGCTCATATTTAACTGCCCTGCATCACTCCTTCATACCGTTACTGTTCCTGGCTCCCCCTAACCCTAGCTTTCGCCAAGCGAAAACTTCACATATCGTCCTGCTGTGCCTCAAACATCTTTTCTACCACTGAGCGGAGGAATCTCCTCTGTGAAGGACCAGCTACAGCAGACATGCATGAAAGATTCTCCAAGGTGTTATAATAATGTAATGTCAGGCCAAAAAAAGAAATACATTATTTAACTAATTCATTATCCAGTCATTATCTAAAGTTCTTCCTCAGACTGATTTCTTGTCTCAATGTGTTTTTTTTTTAAAAGTATGAGACTCAAACATGCTCTGGTGTTCAGACCTTGCAAGTCTTCGTTAAGCTCTGCAGCACAGAGCCTCCTAGATTTATGGATTTCATCAAAATATCTGTCAGGTCTTCTGAGCTGAACCTGACACATCATCCATCCTCTGCGTCTGTACCCTTATTAGACATTCAGCGATCACTGTCTAGTCCTCTTGTTCTGTACTCCCTCTCTCTCATAGAGTAAAGTCCTCCAGAGCTACTGCTTCTGTGAGCCCAAGTTCACTGCCATGGTAACACGTACCGTTTTCTCAGGAACGGGTTACGTTAGACCTGTAATTGCTCCCAGAGTCTTGTATAATTCTCATTTATCAACCATTTTAAAGATGATTATGGATTAGAAACCAGTATAAAGTACATGACTGTACTCCCCTTATGAGACTGAACGGTACCGTCTAGGCGCTATTTCGATTAGGTTATGTTTGATGTAAGCTTTGTCTAGTGGCCAGTGAGCACAGAATATCCTCACAAGGGGAAAGCACATAACCCAAACAGTCAAAAGGGCCTAACAGATCAAAACAGGCTGTTTAAATGAACATTTCTACTCAAAATGACCCGAATTGAATATCTGCTGAGGAGCCCAGGATTGAAATGCAAAAGTAAGGCTTCTGTTTCACTGAGGAAGTGCGGCATTCTGGGTAAAAAAAAAACAGCTGCCCTTGCAGATATGCACGTCACCAGGGGCTCCACCAGAACTGGCAACCCTCTGCCCTACACTCCCCACTCCCCCTCCCGATAAGTCACGGTTACACTGCTCAATGCACCCCTTTCTGGGTGCCTTCACAACGCCAAATATTTTCAAACGTACAACAATTGCCGTCATCACGTCATCAATCAATGGAATGCAGGAGTTAATCCTGAGTACATGATTGATGGGACGCCCTTCCTACTTTGTCCCGGGTCAAGCCGGGGGCACACACTGAGCTGCGGAGAAACACTCCGTAATTGCTGTCTAGCACCGAGGCACTTTTTCAATCAGAGCAATGAGAGATTAAATGAAGGAGAGCAGCACTTCATGTCACTCGGCCGGCGTGCTATTTCGGGACACTGGTAAGAGGCAGAGAGCTCGATAATTATTAATATAAGCGTAGGAGTATGAAGCCCGCTACCAGGCCACTCTTTGTGTTTGTTGTTTATGGTGGGGGCGGTGTTTGGCCCAGGGGGTAAAGATGCCATGTCTGTGATCGGAACTTTGCCAGCTCCAGTGCCAGAAAAAGTCCTCAATTTTCATATGTAAGTAAAAGTACAGGTACCACACTAAAATGTTACTCAGGTAAAAGTCATGTAGTAAAATACTACTATAGTAAAAAAAAGTGCGGTTTTAAAAGTACTTCAGTAAAATGTACTAACTTTGAATACTGGTAAAGTGTAAATATTGGATGGCAATTTCACTGGTAGCTAATATATTGTGCATCTACATATTGTTTGTTTCATCTTCATAAAGATAATATATAATGCAAAAAAATAAAGAGAGGAAAATATTGCTTCAAGAATCGTGAGAGTATCACCATCTCGATTCTGAGCGGGAAAAAAAATTCAGATTGAAATCTTCCCCAGAATCGTGCAGCGCTAGGTGTTCTGCGTGCAATATTATCCTTTTGTACTTTACACCTTCGGCTGGCCCAGATCCCAGGATTGACAGAGTGTCTCTGCCATCAGGCCCATGAGCCAGGCCCTTAATCCCTATGCTTAAGTATATAATCAGTGCAGGACTGACTGATCCTACTTCACAAAAATGTAAATCTCTTTATGTAAAAATGTCCATTAAATAAATAAAATGTAAAATGCTTGACTGGGCCATAATGTGAACTTTCAGCATGCGTGTTCTTAGCCAGCGATTTCCTCCCAGACCACCAGGGGCCCATCTGGCAAAGCCTGAGGTTCGGGGGATTCCCAAGGCAGCCGGGCTTCCAGGGGAAGCCCAGCTTGTAGGCCTGGGGATGCCGGCTGGTGTCCAGGGGAGACCTGGCCTACAGGATCTGGAACTGCATCCTCCAGAGCGTTACTGCAGTATGACACGGTGTAAGACCTGATTGTGAGGGTGCGTGTATGAAGAGCTCAGTTCCAGTGGAAGTGAGAGCAGCCTGGTACTGCAGAGCTGATCCAGCTTCTGATGCGACTCTGTAAGGCTGTGCTGCAGCTGGCCAGGATGCCCCTGGTTTGAGCCTGGATTGCAGCACTATACAGAGGATGTAAGGACTCTGGTGCAGGCAGTCTAGCTGTTGCTGTTTACTCAATCCAAGTATCATCTGACTTCATCTATACATCCATGTCCTGGCCTGACAGACCAGCACGGTGTCACAGATCAACCCCGGGGATCCCCAACTGATGTCAGGAAGACCACACCTCTGGGGATTCCTTGATCCACTTTTCTCCGTTTAAACAAGCTGTCAGATTGCGGTTCTGTGCTGCTATACCGGGTTGTCTGGTTTCTCCAGGTTCAGTGCAGCCACCAACCGCAAGCTGTTGTAGGTTATTTCCAATTAAGGGCGACTATTTTAGCCATCAGATTTTGCACTTCGATGAGAGATCTTCTAGATTTTTTTTGTTTTTTGTAGAGTTCGAGTTTCCGATTTCTGCCTCTCTGAGTTTTCTGACCTGTGTTCTGCCTTATAGACCCCAAGTTTCTGTTCAGCCCCCTTGATGACTGACATGAATTGCCTAATCCCTGTCTATACCCTGACCGCGAGGATTGCCAAGCCCCAAGATCGACTCCGCACATCGCCCGACCCCAGCCTGCCCCACGTCAATGATCCTGCCAGCATCTTGAGTTTTGATGTTCTATGTTCTTTTGATGTTCTATGTTCTTTTGATGTTCTATGTTCTCCGTTATTACGACCTAGACAACTAACTGTCTTTTTCATAATTAAAAGAGTCTCTTCGCATCTGACTCCGCGACAGCGTCCTCTTTTCCCCTATAAAACCCTCACACACGGAGTGTCACTACCTGAGGTGAGATTTCTCACTTCTCTGCTCAGAAGTGATTCTAGGGACGCTGGGGACTCTAGGCAAAATGACTCCATGGTGCCCTCCAACTCCCCCTCCCCCGACATGATAAAATCTAATGCTAAGTCTAAATTGACAATATCAACAAGAATTTAATAGACTCAAGCAGGGGTGCTGTAAGATGGTGGGGGGGTGGGGGGATAGGACAATTCCAAGGTCCCTTGAGTGACAGGGGCCCTAAAACATTTCACATGCTTGATATACTTTCATGGACACAAGTCTTTCGTTTTCACTTAAACAGAATATAAAAATTAGCAGAGTTGTCATTGCAATGTATCATGTCTAAGAAGCTGCTAACGGCTTAAGGGTTCCAGACCATGAACAGCAATAGCCGGATGCCCACCTGGATTTCTCATCATGCCTCAGTCTGCTGGGAAGCGCCCAGTGTTCCTGACGGTGGCATTTATGCGGCGATCCTTCTCTTCGTCGGTTGTGGTGCCAGATGTTCTGGACCCTATCTTCCCCCAAGGGATGGCATTAGGCATTGCTGTGGTGACTGCAGCCCCCAAGAGTCTCTAGAGGGACCATGTACCTGGACTGTTTCTGTAGCTTAATCCCTGTGAATTCAGGAAACCAATAAGGGCCAAAGTAATTGATTTTATGTCTGGTTCAATAGTCAGTGCTGACTAGCTTTGAGCTCCCCTTCTCTTCAGGGTCTCAATATTTATATTCTGACCAGACCACTACTTCTCATTTGCACCATGTTCAACAAGAATGATAATTCACCTCAATGTGTGACCCATGCGTCATACAGTATATCTGAAGACGACAATAAAATATACTTTGATTTTGGGGTAGGTGACCGTAACCAGAAGGAAAGTTCACACTACTTCTGTCTAGTCTGGTTATTCGAGATCAGTGCATCTTATTCAGGGCATCAGACCAATACAAATGGGGTCTCGTAATGATTCAGCGACCGAAGCTTTTCATCTGCCTGAAACCTGTCAGATTCCATCGTGCAGGAACTCCCTTCTCACTAATGAAGTGACAATCCACTAAAATGCTCTTTAGCACTTCATCACTTAAATAGGGACCAAGCTAATTCCCTAATGGAGGCAGGTCCGCCATTCACATCCAGCACTACTCTGGAATGCAGTGCAGACAAACCCGAACATCACAAGGCAGCTCTGCAGCCCGTTACTCAGTTTCAGAAGCTAGTTATTTCGCTCATTTATTCATCAGTCACTTTCGTCCACAGCAGGCCCATATCAACATGGTAAAATTACAGGAGGGTCTTACTCGGGGTCCAGAGGAGAAATAACTCTGCTGACTGTGGGATTTCAGCCGACGTTCTAATCCACATGCCACATACCACCCAGCGAGCCGTGACCGCTGGTGTGGTCCTGAGCTGGTGGCCACCTCTTAGCGTGGAGGTTTCGGTTCACTCTTGAAGGCATGATTATCTGTTCCACTGGCCTTTGTGCTATTTCCTGCATGGATGCGTTTAGTGCCTGGACCCCTTTGATGCAACACAGGCAAAATTACAGAGATAGCACTAGGTCTCTTTCCGTTTCCCGTGTGTGAGGTTTTAGCTCCAAGACTAATGCAGAACGTCTGGCCAGATTCTTCCAGAGCTGTGTCAGGGTACACGAGCTGCATGAATGAAGGGGCCTAGCAGTCAAGGGAAATGATGCTCAAATGACCTTCATGTTGGTGTAAATCTATGATTTTATGTCATTCAAAGTGTGTCAGCTTAGCCATTTCAAAAGCTCTCATAAACTCTGTCGGTTGGTGCAGCAAGCATCCAATACACCCATGATATTTTTTTTCTGACACACTGTGTTTGGCTAATCAATACCTCATTGAATAATTTAACTAATTAAGAGAATTAATTGAACTAGTGGTAAAATTTAACAGATGCTTTGAACAGCGGGAAAGCACCTGAGGGGAAGTCTGGGAACCAAAGGTGTGTTCATCTAGCTATCTAAGTAGATATCAGGAACTTTTCAGAGAACTGGGGAAATTCTTGTTGATTTTTTTATTGCGCTACTGTTGCATATGTTCATTTACTACCTAGATAAATAGCCTTTAACATTTCCTTTACCTGACTAAAACTTTTGTCCAAATTTACATCTATAAGAAAATTCAGCTCCTCACTCAGCCTCAGACAGGACACTTTCACCCCCCCCAGTCCACCTCAGTACCCCAGTCTGGCCCTTTAACTAGGTGCAGTGTGAAAACACTGCGATCAAGCTAAGCTTCCTCCAGGGGTTTAATGCACAGGCCACCCTAGACTATAGCCTTGGGCCCCAGGAAGCATCATAGCCCCACCCTGCCTCTGGAGAAATGGGGCGGTTAATTAAATCACATGAGTGTCCATGGTGATGCCCGCTTAGGGGCCCCCAGTAAAAATTAATCCACCCCACTTTCCTCCACTGGACTGAAAGCTCTGAAACCATCTGCTGGCAATGACTAAATGCCCCCCTCCCCCGCCGATTTCTAAAGTCTGTTAGCAAACGTGACACCAGGAGGCGCCCTTCACTCCCATATCAGACTCAAATCTTACACAAACGACCCCGCCCCAATGCCCCCCCTCCCAAAAACATCCATTAAACCTCCATCATTTAAGACCACTTTTTTGAACCCTTAATATCTGTATTACCAACGGGTAGGATTATGACTTGATCATGAAATATCAAGAAAATAAACATTATGACAGCACAGAACATGAGAGAAATATTAAAAAAAAAAAAAGACTGAATAGGAAGGAGCTGCAAGTCCAGCCAGCAGGGGGCAGTAAGAGTGGACGGGTCGGTGTGCATCTTTGGTCTGAAATGAAGGGGTAGAGCTGGACGAGAGGGTAAAAACAGATAATCCACAAACCACAGGCAGCTGTACTGCAATATGGGAGAAAATGCAGTCATTTTATATATTTAACCTCACTAAAAACTCCAAATGTAGATATTAAATATATTACGTGAATTATTTTAAAATAAGTTTAATATATTTTTATCTGGGGATGGTATACAACATCTTGATTCCTTGAGTTTTTTATGTTTCCTGTACATCTCTGTTGACACCCCGTCAAAGGGGATTTCGCCGCTCAGGAGGGTGTGGAGATTAACCTGGCAGGACGAGAGGTGAAGGGTGGTGCTGAAACAAACCATCCAACATGCTGGTAACAAGTCAGGCGGAATAAGCACACAGCAGATCCACACAATCCTGTCGAACTGAGACCTGGTTACCTTCTCACTGGGACGAAGGCTTTGCTTGAGGATATTCTTCCGAAATCCTCATAAATTTCATAGGCAGGCCCTCCTGGGATAGCAGCAAGGTGGCTGATGTTCCACACAGTATCAGAATTGTGCGTGGGGACGTCGCCTTGGGAACAGGGAGATCGTCAAACTTATCAAATCTCACTCCGCTACATCAATAAACACAAAGCATGAGCTCCACAAATGACATTTATGAGCACAGAGACAGATTTAAGACAGGTACAGTACACCTGCAAGCATAAATTATTACGGTAACATGAGAGAAATAAAAGGTGGAGATCAGGAGGGAGTGAAGAAGAGACCACTATAACCGCTCCTTATTTCCCAACCCACCTGATTGTGCACCAACCCCAGTGAAGAGCAACTGGTAGCCCTTTCAGATGGACAGCTCTCATTTAGTTTGAAGGATGCTGTATCAACCCATCAACCCACAGAACAAAAAAACCTACCATTATTATCGGTCAGATTACGGTTTTATCAACAACGCTTAAATAATTTAATAATTTATTTAATCACAGCGACAAATTAGGTAGAAGGTTGTACCAAGTAAGTTGCAGATTATGGTCTCATATTGCTGATGTTCCTTCCGTAACATAATCTGATTTCCCATAGTAAGTGTGGATCAGTGGGGGGCAGCTCAGACTGTATCTCAGAACACAGCCCCCAATGCTGTCACCCAACAATGATCTCCATCTGCGTCATATTCCTCATCCAGCTCCCACACAAACCCCTCTGAATAGGAAGCCCCGTCGGAAATGAATCCCAAGATGTTGCCCCCTTGTGTTCCACCTCAAGCCCACGCTCTGGATGGCTGGCACCAGCCTCGTTCCACCCTACTCCTCAGCTGTACCGCCGATGCCGTTGTTCTGTGCTTACAATTGTGTGGGCGGGGGTAGAGGGGCCAGCCGCAAGCTCATTACCGGGACACGCAAACACTGAGTCACCATGCATTGCTCATACACCGACCCCCCCCTCTCAGACGCTGAGGGAGACTCCGCTGCCAATGACCTTGGATTTCAAAACCTGAGCAATGAACAGAGAGACTGACCAATCAGCACACTTAGAACATGACATGTGACCACATTGGACTAAGTATGGCTCAGAAAGTAATGAGGCTAGCTTTTTGACCTTTCCTCTGGGGCCCCCAGATGCAGATTTGCCTCAGTCCCAGAGAGTGTGGTCAGGACCACTGTGCTTTGCTCATCAGACTGTTTTTCCAGCCACAGGAACTCAGGCGGGGGGGGGGGGTTCATCTGAACCTCAATAATCCTCTGCCCCGCTGGAGTTATGCGATTCACTAGAGGTCTTCTAGGGTCCTTCCCAGGTCACGTGACCCACCGGGAGCTGTCCCACTGTTCATCTACTCACTGAGCAGGAACTGAATGTCCGGAATCATTCTCAAGGCCAGAAATGACCATGAAGTGCTGGAGAGCGTCAGAGAGATAAATGTCTCCTGGTCTGCCCAGGTAAGCCTTAGAGCCTCAGTGTGTATGCAGATTTCATTAAATGGTATGACATCGTCGTCTTCCTCAGATATTTAAACTATACACTGCTCTGACCGAATACATTCAAGAAGAGTGACTTTTTACCAGTAAATATTAATTTTCCCTGCTTTTATTCTTTTATCATTCATGTTTCCGTAGTTGGTTCCAACTTATATATATAGAACACAAAATACTTTGTTCTACCTCACTGCATGTCACATGTCATGGATAATTTTTCAGAAACCCTTTAATCATGCCTTACATTATCATTAAGAGGTAGTTTCGATCTAAAGGGAGGCGAGGAACAGGCTTATTTTTTCCCGGCTGTATAAGATTAGTTTTAGCACACTGGTGGAGAGCAACAAAACAGAAAGCAGGCATACAGGCATCAGTACAGGGGGAAACACCCAAAACAGCAGGCAGTCTACCCCTAACCCTTCCTTCTGGAACCACGTCATGCTTTTCTTGTCACCTGTCCTATTGGTGGGCCTGCAGAATGTATGTTCTTTTTGCACAAAAAAAATCTGAAAAAGGATAGACACTACATAGATATTGAGCTGCACCCATAAAACATTCTAGAAACGTCCAACTTGGGAGTCTCATGGTGTGAAAAGCTGTGGCAGGACCTGGAATTGACCATAATTCTCATTTGCGTGGTTCGGCCAAGGATTGCTGAAATATGGTGATTTTAACTGAGGAGAGGAGGGAAAAGCAGCAGGTCTTGCAATGGACACATTTCCCCCTGACGGATGCTGAAACCGACTGTTGCTTGCCTGCTCTTTGTTTCAGTCTTAGGCTTAAGTACGCTGACTTCACACCAGCCATCACAGATCTGTGCGAGTCCATTAGCGCTGCGCAGCGCCAGCTGACGTACTGGATCGGGAACCAGGCCCGTCTTTGTTTCTTCATGCTGAAAGCTGCCAAGGTTTGAATATAACCACCATCTCCCAGTCACCCCCCCCCCCCCCCAAGGTCTACAAAACGACGAGGGGGCTTCAATCAAAAGGCCTCTCCTCCCATTCCTCCTCATTTCTCTGCTTAACTGACAGAAGCAGGGTAACAAACCTAAGGAGGTATTAACGCCTCTCCGACGTCCCCCAGGCCATCCATGCAGAGACCGTCTCTGCACACAAACAAAGACACCCACAGGAGCCTCTCCGCCTATGACGCTGTACCACTCAACGTCGACTGGCTCCCGTCTGCCTTTCGCTACTATTTAAAGGTCGTCTTAACGAGAGGCATGAGCGACATTCCCGGCACTTGGTCCACCCGCGCCGCTGAATAATCTGTCGCACATCCGCGCTGGGCTTCCTCTTCATCCCGGGTCACACCAGAATTGTCGATCACAGCTGGTGCCTACAGCGCAAACTCTGTCTATTTATAGCAGGAAAAACATGTCTTCATATCAAGCCCTCATTTTTATACGCACTGCATGAAGGACAATTGCTGGGCTACTTTTCTGGATTCTTTGCCAGCCACGGGCATTGGATGGTAGCCAGCGATCAGCCTGGGGACAGAACTTTGATGTTGATTTTTGACAACTGATGATATGTTGAAATAGACAGGGGCTTCTAGTTGAAAGATTAGTTACTGGTTTAGCCTGGGGAGCAGAGAACAGTAATTTAGTTCAGGCGAAAAGAACAATGTTACAGTCATCTGAACTTCAGAGAAATTATAGAGGATTGTTTAGATGAGTTACAGGACAAAAGTTATTTAAGTTACATACACTACTCTTGTACTAGATTGGACTGGCATCCATCCAGGGTGTCCCCCTGCCTCGTTCCCTGTGATGGACTGGCATCCTGTCCAGGGTGTCCCCCCTGCCTCATGCCCTGTGATGGACTGGCATCCCGTCCAGGGTGTCCCCCTGCCTCGTTCCCTGTAATGGACTGGCATCTCATGCAGGGTGTCTCCCTGCCTGTTGCCCTGTAATGGACTGGCATCTCATGTAGGGTGTCCCCCTACTTTGAACCCTGTGATGGACTGCTATCCCGTCCAGGGTGTCCCCCCTGCCTCATTCCCTGTGATGGACTGGCATCCCGTCTAGGGTGTCCCCCTGCCTGTTGCCCTGTAATGGACTGGCATCTCATGTAGGGTGTCCCCCTACTTTTAACCCTGTGATGGACTGGCATCATGTCCAGGGTGTCCCCTGCCTGGTGCCCTGTGCTTTCTGGCACAGACTCCAGGCTTATCCTGCCTCTGCATTGGATAGGTGGTTATACAAGGTGAATGGATGCATGGATGACCTAGTTTTAACCTCACAAAGTTGAAACATCGCCTCAGTGGCAGTTTATAGATCTCGATATTGTACCTGTGCGTTTATGTAAGCATATTACTGCAAGGGCACAAGATGCCTAGGATCTACAAGTGCGAGGCGGGGGAGGATTCGCGATTGGAATGGCTCCAGGATATGTGTGTGATTTTCGTTCCCTCTCACCCAGAATGTAATTTGGCCCCATGCTGAGCCGACGCTGACCGAATCAGCTGGTGCCCAGGCTCCTGAAGGCGTAAAGCACACAGGCAGCAGATGGTGCACCAGTACAGACTCTGGAGGACTGAAATCCCTGGAAAAGATGTTCTGATGTCCTGCTGCGCGAGGTAATAACCCAGCCAGCTTCAGTAAACAGTGAGCCCGGCGGGCCAGGTGAAGAGGGCACTTTGCACGGACACGTCAGCCGAACAAACGCTGAAACCTGAGAAGGCAGTCAGGACTTTCAGTCATCGTTTGAAGTGCACACCAATTAGCAAGAATGACTGATATCTAACAGCTTGTCTGAAATGGGATGCCATCCAGAGCGCTCTTGTGGACAGAACCGGTTACACCATGACAAACGATCATGGAAGATGGATGCCTGAAATATATATACAGTAGTATTTGAGTATATCACTAATATGTACCAGTATATTATATATCAAACAAAAAATTATTTTCTGCCCAATTTGTTTTAAAGTATATTCAAATTAAATAATTTAGGTCTGATTTTCTAGACCATGTGGAAAGTTCAAAGTACACATTCAGTTTTACTGTTCTCTCTAACAGGAGTTACAAACAGGTCTGTTTTGGAAGTGCTCCACAAAAGGAAAAAGGAGACACGTGTCCCTGTACCCAGCATTCATGTTCCTTATGGAAACCATTACCCAAACCATCTCACAGCTTCTAAGTCATCACTAAGGCACTGGAGATGAATATGGCTGCTATCTAGAGAAAGCAAGGTGTCCCAAATTTAGCCGGAACAGAAACTCTGCCAAAACCCCAAATCCTCCTTCCCTCTTCTGTAATACTTTAATGTTTGACTAATCAGCAAGACCATCAGCTGTTGCTCCTCAGTAGTTTATATAACCTCCATAATTATAACCCAGGCTGTTCTTTGGGCTCCGGATCTACAGAAAATATATGTCAGGCTATCAGTGTCGGGAATTTCGGATCCAGAAGCTACTAACCCAGACCAAGATTTTGTTTCTACCAACCAGGTGACTAATCTGTGACTCTTTATTTTCAACCAGTTGGTAGAAACTAAATTTTTTTTCTGCATTTGTAGCTTCTGGACCTTAAATGGCCTTTGGATAGGCTATTGAATAAACTGTTTAGGTCTTAAATACTACTTGTTTCTACACATACTGTTTAAATTGGGCTCTAATGTAAGTATTATAGGCAGGGTCAGATGCAGCCCTAAAAAAACTAACATTCTTCCTGAGTATTTAAGAATAAACATTTTGAATAAGGTAGTGGAGGCACAGGGAATGAATGATGCTTCAGCCCTCAGCATCACATGGTGCAGCGGTCAGGTGACCACAGGAGCCCCTTCACCACAAACTGCCTGTGGAAAAGAGCCTGAACTCATTCTCATTGATAAATCCAAAGGAAATTCTGGTAGGGATTTACAGGAGTGTTCAGGAAGTGAACGACCATTTCAAAAGCCTGTTCACCTTGGTTTGTCCTATCCGTCTTCCAACTGCTCATCTTGGGCACGGTTGTTGGGGTTGATTCTATCCCAGGCAGCACAGAACATAAGGGCTCACACCCTGGGTGGGATGGCAGTTCATCACAGGGCACTAAGCATGGGACAGCCTGGGTGGGATGCCAGCCCATCACAGGGCACGAGGCAGGGGGACACCCTGGACGGGATACCAGTCCATCACAGGGCACGAGGCAGGGGACACTCTGGACAGGATGCCAATCCATCAACGGGCACAAGGCAGAGGGACACCCTGGACGGGATGCCAATCCATCACAGGGCACGTGGCAGGGGGACACCCTGGAAAGTGACAGATTTCTTCTGTGAAACCTCAGGTTCTTTCAGAGTCTAAAGATGAGGCAGGTTCTTTAAGCCGTTTATTAAGACAGAATGAAGATGTTACAGAAAGATGTTTCACATGGCTGGTTCACTGTCTGTCTGTGTCTGTCTCTGCTCCCGCTGAGGGAAACAGGCTCTTTTTTCTATGGTCTTCATACAGACTCCTGGAGGCAGGGAGTCAGACGGCCTTGGTGAGAGTAAGTTGTATGAGAGGCAAAGAACATGATGAGCAAATAGCAAGGACAGAAAGAAATATAAAATTATGAAATACAAAAGCTATAAATGAGTGAACTAAATGAACTAAGTAAAAATAACTGAACTGCAAATTAACTAGAGAAATCCCCCAACATGCCAGTCCACTGCAGAGCATAAGGCACATACAAACAAACTACCAACAGTCTAGAGACACCAGTTCATCTAACTGTACATCGCTGGACATGAATACAGTGAAGGCAGGATACAGACACAATCACACAGACAGAACACCGGCAGAATTCAAACCTCCTACCCAGGTAAAGTTATCACCTAAATCCTTAAATGGCAACATCTTAATGTACACATCTACATAAACCAGGAGAGGATGAAGGCATTTCACATCATTCACATTTCTTATTGGAGAGCAAAGTACTGAAGCGTGTTCAGGAAATGCGGCTTTTTTGTGAGGGTCAATTAAAACGCAAGTGTCCCCTCCAGCCTGTTCTCTGCTGTGGCAGAAGCGGACAAGAGACAGCAGCCAGCTCTGGTGCCCCTGATAGGGCTATTAAGCCAGAGTCAGGCCTGCAGAATTACCTGAGACATGAGCAGGGGCTAAGATGGAGAAATGCGCTTTTAAATTGCACAAACCGGTTTCCAAAGAAGTTAGGACACTGTGTAAAATATAAAGAAATATAGAATGCAATGGTTTACAAATCATGCAAACCCATATCTAATTGAAAATAGAACAAATACAACATATCAAATTCTGAAACTGGGAAAAGTTATGGTTATAAGCTAAATTTGAATTTGATGGCAGCAACACAAAAAAGTTGGAAGAGGGGCATGTTTACCACTGTGTTGCATCACCTGTACTTTTAACAATGGTGTTCTTGACAACTGCGTGTTCCAGCCCACTTGAGTAACACTTGTCACACACGCTGGGAGTCTGGGGTTAGCATGAACTTACTGCTGAAATTGCACCAGTCAAAAAGCCTTTCTTATACTAATCCATGGGAGTGCAGTGAAGGAGAGCTCTTTGCAAAGCTGTGCAGTGAAGGAGAGCTCTTTGCGAAGCTGGGCAGTGAAGGAGAGCTCTTTGCGAAGCTGGGCAGTGAAGGAGAGCTCCTTGCGAAGCTGTGCAGCGAAGGAGAGCTCCTTGCGAAGCTGGGCAGCGAAGGAGAGCTCCTTGCGAAGCTGTGCAGTGAAGGAGAGCTCCTTGCGAAGCTGTGCAGTGAAGGAGAGCTCCTTGCGAAGCTGTGCAGTTAAGGAGAGCTCTTTGCGAAGCTGGGCAGCAAAGGAGAGCTCTTTGCGAAGCTGTGCAGTGAAGGAGAGCTCTTTGCGAAGCTGGGCAGCGAAGGAGAGCTCTTTGCGAAGCTGGGCAGCGAAGGAGAGCTCTTTGCGAAGCTGTGCAGTGAAGGAGAGCTCCTTGCGAAGCTATGCAGTGAAGGAGAGCTCTTTGCGAAGCTGGGCCGCTCGTCAGATGCTGCTGGTTTACATCACGCCTGCACCGTTTTTCAGAAAAACAGCATTCTCAGCTTCAGTCAACCATTAGTCAGACACAAAGGGCAAGCAGAACTGATCGCAGCCGGCTGTACGTGCATATTTGTGTATCCTGGCCACTCTTCTGGGCTCAAACCGGCTGTGAGAGCTGTGCTACTGAAATAATGCAGTATTTGACATTTGCAGGAAAACAAGTACGGGCACACTATAATGCTTCAGTTTGCATATCCCATCATGCACTGCTTTGATACATATTGTAAACACATGTAAGAGTGAGCTTGGGGTCCGCATGCAGGGTCAGTGCTTCTGCAGAACTCAGGGAACTAAGCCAAACGATGTCATCAGTCTGCTGGCCAGGGGATTTGAACTGGCAACCTCAGTATCACAAGCACAGAGCCCAAACCCACTGAGTCCGACCCCCGCCCCATCAGCTGAGATCCTGGTCGTAATACTGCAGCTGCACCTCCAATTCGCTTCAGCAAAAGGCTGGGGATTAAAACACTAAGCAATGAGACTTTCAGATACTCAGCAGAGCTATTAATCAACTAGCACCAGTAAACAGAGAATATAGAAGTACTCACAGCCGGCCTCAGCTAGGATGGAATACGCCTCCCTGCCAGAGGCTGATCTGCCCAATGAAATGTCTGGCAATAAGAAAAGTCAGCTGAACACTTAGCGCCAGGGTAATCTGTGCTTTCATCACTTTGACGTAATAAACTGTTATGAAACCAGAACATGGAGACAAATGTGATTTAATATTGTTTAGCAGGACTTGTCACTAATTTAGATTAAGCTGCAGCTGATTATGGATTGAAAACAATGGGTCCACTGAGCCTGCGCTCAACCTAAAGCTAACAAGGATTTCTGCAGATAATCTTCAAAATGCTTCTGTTTTTGGAGTTGGGGGATACACATCCTCCTGCGAGAAGTAGTCACTGGTGCACGGTGATTAACGCTGTACCCTTGGGGGTTTAGGAGCTCTGCTGCCCCCTGCAGGGCTAAGTGGTATTGCCCCATGGAGGAACTGCAAGAGCACACAGGTAAACTGAATGGCTTTTTTTTAAAACTATAATTTAGAGAGGTGGACAGGAAGCATTTCTCAAAACGGGCTTGGCGGGGAATGTTTGCAGAAAGATTGCAGCAAATGGAATGGAAAAAAAAACAAAGTGGAACTTCAGGTGAGAAACTATGCAGCATCATTAATGGGTAGAAGACAACGGTGACTCATAAAAGCATTTAATGCACTTGGTCATTTAAGTGCTTTCCCTGCCAAAATGCCACTGAAGACCAATTACTTCCAGTCCAGACTGGAATAGCATGTTTGCAAACAACGTAGCCCTCCCAACATCAGCAATTGCTCCTGTATGCTGGCTCATTCATTCATTCATTCATAACTGCCCTGTGGTCGACAAACAGGAGAAACATTAGGCTGCTGTATCTACAATAACACCTGGAAAACAAACAGCAGGAGTCTTCTGCCTGGGGCGTGTGCAGCATTTCCAGCTGGTTTCTGCATCCTGAGTTACTTACGTAGCCACAAATTAGCAGTCGGGGGTCCCGGGTGTAAGAAAGCCCAGTCCTAGAGGGGAGTTTCTATATAAAAAAAAAACTGTTTACCTATTATCTACCTCCAATTCCCTCACCAGTATCCCAGACTGACTGCTGTATAGTATTAAGGATCCATTCTCATGTGCCATCACAGCTGCATCATGCCCTTTTCACTGCAGATGGCTAGTGAGGGCAGACATTCATTCAGGTACCTTCCGCTCAAAATCCCCGGTTGGCCGCCCAGACCTACGGCTTTCACTTCAGCAGGGAGCACTCAGGACAGCATCCTGAACCTCAGCCTGCAGATCCAGAGAGCCATGCAGAGCAATCATCGCCGCCACATACTGGTCCTCCGTCCATTTTCTACACCGCTTACCCAGCATGGGGCTGCAGTGACCCCTGAGGCTATCCCAGGAAGTGCAGGGCAAGAAATACCTGCACGGGATGCCATCTGGGCTACGTCTCATCCCTCCAAACGCCCCTGTAGACTGCTGCTCTTTCACGGAAGCAGCAAGTACAGAATGAGCGCAGAAGTCCGGTGGCTACGTTCCCCGTAACGAAGTGACTCAGACTCAGAAGTCCACCTTCGTTAACACACAGCTGCTCCCGTTGCCGATGCGGGCCGGCTGATTTCGAGCCGCTGCTGTAGAAGAACAGACTTTTCATACATCACGCCGGGCTTATTCCCCCTGCATGCGTGAGTGTGTGCATGAGTACATGAATGCGTGCGTGTGTGTTGGGGGGGGGTGTATTTTGTGTAACCCCTGGTTACACCAGAGCTTATTTTCCCTGGAATTCATTTTCCCTGCTCTGCCTCCGACTACGTTCAGTTGCAATAACCAAACCCTCGGGGGAATCGGGCCGGTTGGGCCCAATTCAGTCCGCAATTAGACAGCTCTGCTAAAAATACACTGAACGACAAACCTACTTCCAAGAGGTTCAAGATGTGAACTGTACTATTATTGTGCTTTCATTGCCGTAATTCAAATTCCAACACAGTAAAAATTAACACAGTTTTACTGCAAATGACAGAATTTAGCACTGGAACGGGAAAAAAAACAAGTACTGCAGTCTTCGTTGTTCTTTAAGCAGAGTCTTTTAAATGCTCCTGTATTTATTGTCTTACAGTCATGTTATAAAGTAGGAGATGGATGTGCATGCAAGTCCAGTCTGCTCCCAGCTACGCATCTGATCTGGAATCAGTTACAAGCAGGCTGGACACAAGCAGACACGCTCCTCTGCCTGATCTCCCAGCCACTTCACGGCGGCCGGCCAGCCGGCCCCCCTCAGTGTCCTTCGCTCTTCTTGCTCTGGCTTTGGTTGGCAGTCGTTACAGCCGTCCACGGAAAAAAAGGACTCCCACGTCTGGCCTGGGGGGAGAGGAGGTGGGGGTAGAGGGGCGGGCGGCTGGCGGTGAGGCATTGGCCAAGCCCCTCGAAAGTCAGACTCGGGTGCCACAGTAACCTGGCCTCAGCCCCCACGTCAGCCTGCGCGGAGCTGGCGTGGCGTCCCAGCGCCCATCTGGTCCTTATTACGCACCCGGTATAAAAGCAGCACCGGGCTGGCCAGAGTCGCACTGTCTGGTCATGGAGGGAAGCGTCCTGGTGTTTCTGCTCTGCTTACAAGCAGGGCTGATCGCGGGCTCGCCGGACTGCACCGACAGGGGCGGGTCGCGGCGGGCGGATGGGACGGCGTGCCGTAGCCTGCGGGCCGCCGAGGAGGTAAGGGGATGCGTCGCCGACCTCTCGAGTCCGTCAGGTGGGAGAAAGACCCCTGACGGACCCCTGAGCTTAAACACGGGGTCAGTCTGCTCTGCTACATACTTCAGGCTTGGAGAGACTCCATACATCCTTTAAAAACATATATATATTTTTTCATTTCAAAATGTTTTAATGGCACTGCCTCACCGCTCTGCCAGGAACCGCAACTGTCACACTTAATTACAGATCTTCAAGTGGTTTTAAACAATCCGGCTCTTTGACAGAATATGGAAAAGGGGTATAAAGCATGGCCTTTGTGCGGTAAACGGTTCTTAATTGCCGACTTTTGGCATCGTTTCTTAGCTTGTAAAAGTCTGTTTTGTAATGCAATCTTTTAAAAAATGCAGCTGCTTAAGGACGAGTGCAGTTTTATTTACAATAGTTATAAAAACTTACCGGACACATGTTCCACCAAAGGCTTTGAGAGCTTGGTGGCTGTTATGCAGGGAGGGGGGTGGGGGCTGAGAGTGGCTGTAGCCCCTGAACAGCCAGCCCTCCACCCAGCATGCATTTTTGAAGAGCCAGTCAGAGAGTAGCTCTCCTCAGGGCTTGACTGCATTCCTGCTGGCCTCTCTCCCCACAGCGGCGGTGCGTAATTGCAGGGAGCTCTGCGGTGAGCACAGCAGGGCCCCAAGGTCCATTACGAACCAGAGGCTGTGTGTTTAGCTTTCAGTCTCGTTTTTCCTGGGAACTTCACTATACTAACATTTACATTTTATTTATATAGCAGACACTTTAATTCCAAGCCAATACAATTGAGAAAGCAGAGTCAGACAGTCCTTGGAGCCAGAGGACCTAGGGCCCTGCTCAAGGGCCCAACAGCGTCATCGTTCTGTTAACTCAGGAATTGGAACCAACATTACAATCAGGGGCAAAGCTCAGATTTGTACTTTACCTGGATTTTGGGGGCTGCTCTCCATCAGTATTCGGGGAAGGTTCTTCTATACTGTGACCCAATGCGAGCTTCCGGTTCCAGTAAATTTGGAACATCAAGCGACGTTCACAGCCGTCATGGTAAATTATGTAACGTCTTTGGCTGGGGCAGGGAACCAGCTTGTCAACCAATCAAAGAGCAGCATCCTTAATTACTATTATGTACCGGCATATGCAGCTCCTCAAATAGTAGCACCTACTCAACTTACCACTGATGTGCTTATGAAGTTTTATACATTTAATAACTTGCAGACTAACGCATGTTTTCCTTTCGTCTCTGTGGTCCTGCATATGGGCACAGCCCTGTTTCCATTTTGCTCCACCCAACCAATCACCAAACGGTCCAAGGTGTCTTTGGAAGGGACTGAAAGTTTAATCTTTTTTTCTTTTTTACTCCTCAGTCAGCCAAAATCCTGCCATCTCCACACCGGGCACCATCTGCACAACTCTGGGCTGCCAGTCACGCGCAGCCGGCCTGGGTAAAACCTTCAACCTTTTACGCACCGCAAAGTCAGTTTCAACATATCGGGATTTAAAGTGTGAAATATGGGGTCTAATTTTTAAGTCTAGTAAAATAGATACACACAATCGTACTCTCCGGGCAATTTACACACAGCAGCTGTGCTGGTCAGCCCATTAGCTGGCATAGGTGGCCGTGGAGGAGCCGTCTTCTCAGGGGATGCTGACTCAGTAAGTCAATTTCACGTCGTCTTGGGCAGAGAAGTGCTAGCGGTGAGCTTACCTAAGGTGCCACATGGAATTTACTAGGCACTGGACACCAATTAATTGGACAAAAATGTATGTTTCAGGATTGTGAGCGGGAACCACAGAACTGAAGGAAACGTGCTCAATACAGGCAGAGCATACACACTGTACACACAGAAAGCAGGAAGTGGGACTCAAACCCTCAACTTCAGGGATATGAGGCTGCAGTGCCACACCCACCGAGCCCCCACACCCTCCCCCCCAAATAAGGCACGGCCTGAGGCTCATCTTGTCGTTTTTTCGTCAGCTCTCTGTTCAGCCGTCTGTAGACCAGTCTTCGGTCCTCTACCGATTAGCAGCTCTGCCTGAATCTCCTATTTCCACGGTCTGAGCACTACCGGTGCCTGCCTGGGCACAGCGAGTGTAGCATCTCCCTGTACAGAGGGGAGGGTGACACAACGGGTCGGTACCCATGCTGACAGCTGACTGACAGAACCGCTGTACCGATAACAATAACGATATTGCTAACGCAGGAGCGCCAACAGAAACTAAAAAGCACATCTGACTGCCGTGGTGGAATTTCACGGGGGCAGATTCCGGATATTTCCACAAACAGACTGGCGAAGCCATGAGACAGGCTCCCGAGCACAGAAAAATAAACACCTGAGGCCGAAAATCAGCCAGCTGCTCAGCCAGCTGAGGACCGGCAGAAACGGTGCAGATACGCTGCGATGTTCTCATTACTGCATTCGGTTATAACAGCATGACTGGGAGACACGCATAGGTGTCAGAGGAGACGCGGAGGTGTCAGAGGAGACGCAGAAGAGGTGTCAGAGGAGACACGCAGAGGAGGTGTCAGAGAAGACACGCATAGGTGTCAGAGGATTCACGCATAGGTGTCAGAGGAGACGCAGAAGAGGTGTCAGAGGAGACACGCATAGGTGTCAGAGGAGACACGCATAGGTGTCAGAGGAGACGCAGAGGAGGTGTCAGATGAGACATGCAGAGGAAGTGTCAGAGGAGACGCAGAGGAGGTGTCAGAGGAGACACGCAGAGGAGGTATCAGAGGAGACACGCAGAGGAGGTATCAGAGGAGACACGCAGAGGAGGTGTCAGAGGAGACACGCAGAGGAGGTGTCAGAGGAGACACGCAGAGGAGGTGTCAGAGGAGACGCAGAGGAGGTGTCAGACGAGACACGCAGAGGAGGTATCAGAGGAGACACGCAGAGGAGGTATAAGAGGAGACACGCAGAGGAGGTGTCAGAGGAGACACGCATAGGTGTCAGAGGAGACGCAGAGGAGGTGCCAAAGGAGATGCAGAAGAGGTGCCAGAGGAGACACGCAGAGGAGGTGCTGGGTATCCTGGCCCCCTAAATGCTTAGGGCCTGATAGCCTGCAGCTTTTGAGTGTCCCCCGAATTCCAAGATTCGCTATCTATCTCTGCAGCCCATTACTTTCAGAGATAAAAGTCACTCGTGCAGCTCTGACTTCAATGGGCTCCCAGTTGCTCATTTCTATATGTACCCTCATGTGCCTCTATCAGTCCTGTCTGGAAAAATCCCTTTGAACAGCCCCTATCTACCATCACAGGCCTCCAAACATCCTGAGATTAGGTCTCCCCTCGTTCGCATTGGCAGGCAGTCAGAGCTTTTACCCCTGCTTTATAAGGAATTGTATCTAAGTCTGGTATCATTACAGCTTTGGATGAACTTTTACAGGCCATTCAAGGTGAAGCAACCAGGGCCGATCACGGTCTTCCAAGCCACGTCTCACTAAAAACATTCTCTTTTTGTATAACATGTTCATAAAAAGAAAAAGCTACTTTTTCATTTATGCAGCCACAGAAACCATTTAGCAGAAGTACTTTGTTGAAGTACACAAGCTTTACAAGAGCCCTGACCTTGGACCTGACAGCTGTCAAACCAAGTCCCTGAGCTCTAAAGCTACCTGCCCACAGTACGTCGCAAACACATCTCTCAATTATGCAATAACCCACGGTCTCTGTTCACCGACACGCTAATCTGCAGCTTCAGAGGGCGAGGAGACAGACTGACCACCACAGCAAGAAGAAGAAGACAGAAAGGCCCGGCTCCTTTTCCACATCCAACGTAAGCGTGCCTCCTCACCCGCATCTGCACTGAGCTCCCTGTCATACAATCAGAATTTCAGCTGCTTAGCCAGCTGGACTTTTCATAAGCAGGGCAGGTCCAGGTTAAGCACCCCTTCTGGGACTCGAACAAGCAACCTTTAGGTTACCGGTTCACATCCCTAACCACCATGTAACCAACTGGCCCACCACTCCATCACCAGTAAATGCAAACCGCCTCACTGATTTAAAGAGATGCTCCAGGTCTCACTATGTGCTGCTTTTCAGTTTCTGGGATTTTGCTGCACAAAACAGCTTCCCATTCATTAAGTGCTACTACACAGACACAGCGATCAATGCCAGGGCTCTACTTATCACCCCCCTGCCCCCCCCAAAGTCAATAAGACGCCCTGGCCTGTCGGAATCATTGCACAATTCAGCCAATGTCTCATCCCGGCAGGTCACGTGGAACCCCGAATGGCTGAAAGGCACAGCGGTAAGTGCAGTATCCCCACAGGGACAGACATGACTGCTGTGAGGTCATGGGTCCGTTTCGACGTTTTAGCTTGAGCGGACGCTGAATGCATTTAGTCTCCTAGTGCCTGGCGGCCATAAGCACTGACGCAGTCCTTTGTTGCTGCTGATGCTGTTTAGATTTCTGGCACAAAAAATCACCTTGAAAAGGGAAGCAGTCACCAGAAAGTGCCCGGCCATAACGGGGTCGCATCGGAGACGAGCCATTCCGAGCCGCCTCACCTGGTGAGTGCCTCCCCAGCCCCCCACGCGGCCCAGACACAAGAAGACAGGACACATATTCCCAAAACGTAGGATGGCTCATTATTATTCATGAAGGCAGTGCTGCGATACCTTGTCACTGGCCAATCAGGTAACATTTTCCCTCTGAATATTAATGAGCATTCCCCAGCCATCCTACTCATTGGCCAATCAGATAGCACTCAAGGATCTCATTCCCTTCTAGGCGGAGTGGGAGAGAAGACAGCAGCCCGGGTTCAGGAAGAAGGCCAGGAAGAAGCCTCGGGTCGGGTCCTTCTCGCTCCTCAGCCACACACAGGACATGCCCCCAAAGGTATGCACATGCAACTGACACCCTACATCTGCCCACGAGGGACAGAAAACTACCATGCAGAAAGGAATAGGATGATCTCATATAGAGGTAGCAAAGACAGTCTGGTCCGTAATAGGTTGCCGGAAGAATGTGAACCAAACCAACGTAACTTACCGAGGGGGACCCTCCCCGTGCCGGCGAAATATTGCGAGGAGAAATGTCAGCATGATAAAAGATGAGTAGCCAGTGATTGTGGTTGGAAAGGTTGAGCAACCCTGCGATAGAAATTCCTCAATAATTGTACTTCACAAAAGAAGAGCGTTCTTCTGTACGCATCACATTACACGCCCCAATATCGATTTAAGTTCCATTTGCCATAGAGATTCTCTGAAACAGTCCTGAGTATCATACACAGCCGTGCAGACCATGTGCTTTTCTGAGGCTAGAAATAACATCTCCGACCAATCAGCTGCCCCTTACCGGGGTTTTCAGAAGCATCACCGAAAATCATAATTGCAGATCTGAAGGCTGCAGTTAATAGCTAAAGGGGATTTTGATACAGGGAGCACCTGCATTTTGTCCTGCAGGTCACCAGAGTCAGAAGGCATCTGAGCAATCGGAAAAAAAAGAATCCAGGGAAAGGATCTCCGATTGGCCATGTGGTGAGTTTCCATCATCGGAGGCTAATTGTTGACTGGTGGGAATATCCCTTTATTTAGATGCAGCCTTCAAAGATACAGTGACGCCCATCTGTTGATCTTTGATGATTGTCGTCCTTGGTCAGTGGCCTGTGGTCACACATTATTTCGCAGGTACAATGCAGAGAATGCTTGTTGCGATTTATTCAGCCAAAAGAACATGCTTTGCATGTTGAACCCAAAGCAGCGCTGAAAATGATTAATCTGCTTGCTTTACAGGAAGTGAAACCCAAGAGGAACCACAAGAAAATCACCTGTTAACAGACGTGAACAAACCGCAGCGAATAAAGAAGCACAGGCTGTACTGTTGTGCGACACCAAATTCATTCCTGACACATTTGAAACCCACCAACTTGACATCTAACAAACTGTTTTCTTTACATACGATACCTAAGACTTCACGGCTCAGTTTATCTCTTGCCTCAGTAACATTTCTTTAATGTATATTTTCTTTTGAATGTCAATCAAAACATTATATATACATATTTTTTAACCATTAATTGTTATAAAGCTGTTTACCAAAGCTCATTAAAGAACGTTCACGGTACATGGAGTCCTCCGTTTCAGGTGCGAGGCAAACTCGTGCTAAATTAATTTTCCAATTATGCACACCGCTGCACAGACATAAAGAAAACCTCTTACCAGGACCCTGACTGAATTTATGTATGACGCAGTACGGGGCCGACGCGTGTATGAAGGAATGCTTTAATCCCTGACTGAACTCCGGGCGCCAAAAGCCCACGACTGCATTCCTAGGAAAGGGGCTTTAATGCCAAAGGCCACACGGCGTTAAACAGCACCGCAGTCCTTGAAGCACAGCCCGTTAGGGGGGAAACGGGCTGGTCTCCTGCCACAACCCACTCTTAGCTTACTGTAGCTACGCCAACATCGGCTTGGTCAACCGACACTTGGTTGCCGGCGACCACGGAATCTGGATGGCGGTGGCGATTCCGCCACAAGCCTTTCTGCTGCAGAATCGGCCATCGAAGCCAGGGAGGTTTAGTTACCAGGGCCTTCGGTGAAGCCAGTTCTTCAGAAGGTTATGAACATCTCGTTCATCTGGATCGTGTGCAGCTAATGGGTGACAAAATGCACACCTGGGCTGAACCAGTAAGGTTATTCCACGACACTTATAAACTACAGAGTTCCCTCTTTACAGTCCGATTCTTAAACAAGGAATGAGATCAGAATGGCCATGAGGACTGACTGCGCCAGTCTCCCTCAAGGTTAAGCATTAAGGCATTTAACAAGGTTCCAACTCCAGAGGCAAAAATGGTGCCAGCATTGGACATAAACATTGTGCAGCAAACGTCTGAGTGTCCTAGATAAGGCACTTGACTGAAACGCGAGCAGAATGCCTAGGAATACTGTGTGTTTATCTACGGTGTTGGTGACCAGTGCCTTCCGCAGCATAAGCTATACAGGAAAGGATGTATTCCCAGCACTGCTCATATGAGAGTTTGGAATAATTCTGCTTTCTTTTATCTATCAGAAGTGTTTTTTTTTATTATTTGGTTATATTCCAATAGTCCCAGTGACCTGATTACAAAGCTCCATAATTTACTAAGAAACAGAACAAACTGGAGGCAGTATGAGGTAGAGCGTGGAGCAGCAAACCATTAGAGATTCCCCAGCAGCACACGGCTCAGCACCCCACAGGCATCCGGGGATTGTAATCACAGGACCACTTTAGTCCGCATACATTATGTACTATTACATGTTCATCAATGTTTTTAAAGGCTCATTAGGAATCATTAGTTCTGCCAGTAGCAGCATCACTGCTGCCAGCGGAAATTTATGCACATAGTTTACTACCAGCTGCAGTGAAATTCAATTTCCTGGTGATCCACGTACGCACTACTGCCAAAATGCACTTTGTAAAACTTTAGTTCCTGGAATTAGTGTCTTAAAGGTAGTTTGTTAATGAGCTATGTAAAATTCCTATCTAGAAAAAATGCTGGAGATACAGTTTGGGTGAACAAATTTGAACTTCTGAACTCCGAACAGCAGAGGGCGATAGAGAAGACCCATTCCAGTATACCGTACACACATGCACTCTTCCCTGGGTAGCCCTGTGCCTGCCTTTTACTTGCAACACTTTCAAATGAGAGAGAGAGGAACTGCCTTTTACCTACTCCCCGCACTGAGGCATGGTCATTTCTAGGTATATTACTGCAGATTGGGAGTATTAAAGCAATGCAGGGTCACAGCTTGGCGGGGTGTTTGCTCAGCTGGTCCTTCAGCTCCATGCGGGCGATGGAGGAGAGGTGGACCTCATCGGGCCCATCCGCGATGCGCAGAGTCCGCACATACGCGTACCTGGAGGAAGGGGGCGGGGGACCTTTACACCACAGCACTGTGAACTCAATTTGACAAGATTTTAGGGCTAAAAGTTAAATCAGACTGGCTGCTTTACAGACTTACATCTGAGCCAAGGGGAAGTCCCCTGATAGTCCGGCCCCCCCGTGCACCTGAATGGCACAGTCCACCACCTTGCAGGACATCCTTCCAGCGGCCACCTTGATCATGGCGATCTGTGTGTGTGTGCGGTCGTGTGGGGGGGGGGGGAAGCAGGTGTTAATTATTGATATAGGGTGACTTACTGTATGTGATTTTTACACTAAGCACCTTTCACCAACATCAAGGACAGTCTTCTGTGTCTTTGCCCATTAGTCAGCCCATGTACAGGCTTCTATTAATTCTCTCAGGATAAAGAACAAGCCCCATCCCCCCAATCCAGGCACCAAACCTGTTTTCCGGCTTCCTTGCTGCCGCTGACGTCCAAACAGTGGGCGGCGTGGAGGGTCAGCAGGCGCGTCTGCTCAATGGCGATGCGGCACTCCGCGATCCAGTGCGCGATTACCTCCTGCAGCCACCGGGGGCAGTAGCGTCACGACTGGGGAGGACCCTATATTATGTTTGGGTGTGTGTACATAGTATGTAACCACACAAATTTCCGACTACACTGAAAAAAAAGTTTAATAGAGCTAAATTACGTAATTTTAGTTTTACAGAGTGTCCAACAGTTCTGTTCTTTTCCGACAGACAGATTGTTTGTCAAAATGGATGTATGTCGGAACTGGTATA
>JAODJX010000083.1:16234327-16244557 GCA_026776945.1 Isichthys henryi
CCCCCCCCCCGCCCCCCCCCCCCCCCCCCCCCCCCCCCCCCCCCCCCCCCCCCCCCCCCCCCCCCCCCCCCGCGGGCGCCCGGCGGCGCCCGGCCAGACACAGTAGGGACAGATCACACAGCCCCTCGGTTAAGAATGTTTACTTTCGGAAGACAACAGAACCACAATGTTTAACAGAAGGAACATCTGGAACCTTCTACTACAGACAATGGCTCAAAATAATAAATAAAAAGCAGTCGTGAACAGCTACATGTGTGTATCTTACGCACACACACAGAAACGGCCTGGATGGAAAAAGAGGAAGGACATTTGGAGCCAACGAGTTAAAAAGTTATGCCAACAAAAGGGTCAACCACGAGGTGCATATGCACTAGGAGCTTAAGCACTGATCCAGGATCAGATACATAAGCAGGGGCAAAGAATACACGACCAATGACATAAGTCCGCTGAGCACAGACTGAAAACCTCTCGTTACGCAAGACCACTCATCGCGTGTAAAGAAAGTGTGTGAAGAAAAATTTACGAGACACTTGGATTTTAAAATAAAATGAAATAAAACACAACGTTGGTGAGAAACAGACAGAGAAAGACTATAATTTAAAAGCCACAGTGACCTAATTAGAAGAGACACAAGGGAATATGAAGAGGGACATCCATCACGAGATCAGTCCTCATGAGCTGTGGGACCGGAACTGCTGCTCTCATCACTGAGAAACACTGCAATTCACTGCAATCAGCAGAGAAACGGTGCAGCTGAGAGCAGAAATACCTCCTGTCACCTCCATGAAGACCTGCAGCATAACAGCTGATGTTTGCTCTTCTCCCATGAACAGGACTGGGCTTTTCTTCAATCCCTGCTCTTTCTAGTCACTTTGGCAGGCAACAGCTTCCATGCAGTTACAGAACCGCCTTTTTTCTTTAAGAATCGGGTCCCTCTTCCCTCCTCAGAAATCCCAGCGAGAGATTTAAAGGCGACACAAAATCCACTTTAGCTCAGCTGCAATTTTCAGTGGATAACAAAATGCGCAGAAGGAAAATGGCCAACAAAACTTGAGAACAATTGGACCCTAAAACCAAAACCCAATAGGTTCAGTCTGCATACATTGTACAAGTGATATGCAAGCGAGGAAAACGGAACAATGCGAACATTCATACTGTCAAGGAGTCAACTAGGCATAAGTGCAGCTAGGTTGAGCTTCTACTAGAAGTGTAAGTAGCTCTGGAGCAGGAACTACCCAACAACTACACAACAACCCCTAAAGTAAGACCCGATTAAGACTATTCAAGGCTATTTGATGCATTGGAAATATTTAATTTCTATCACAATTAATAGATTATCTTGATAATCTAAATTCAACCCTTTAAAAAAAAAAACTTTGTACTAATGGAATACAAAGAAAACTGGATTAACTGTATAGGAGGAACAAGCCAGTGTTAATTGTGAAAAGACCAACTACTAAACTGTACGGGTTAACAAACAAAGACATAAAAGACCTGATGGGGGGGGCAAGCGAGGATGTGAGGGCAGATGCGCAGAATGACGTCACGTCATATTTTTATTCTGTGGGAAACGGAAGTTGGATCGGATATTCGGAAGTTGGATATTCATTAGCAGTGAATAAAAGGATGAAATCCCTCACCCTCCAGTATGGAAAATCCCAAAGTGATCATCGCTATTATTTTATGACGTTTTATTTCCAGTGCTACGCTGAATAGTGATAGTTTAAATATTGGCCAGCAATATCAGCCAAGACTGACACATCAGACTGATGCAGATATCCTGATTTTATATGACTGGTTGAGCACGGCTACTGCAGCCTGTAAAAGAATCTTTTTTGTGCTTCAAAAGAAATGGACTCTGACTTTACAGGCAGATGCAGTTGAATTGCCTATTCATGAGGTCGCGACCCAAGGCCCTCAATCTGCATATGGCTGCAAAGCAGACTACCATACAAAGACAGAGTATTTACTACATTGACTGCAGAGGTGGAAATTTCAGTTCCGGAAAGTAAAAACCCAAATGAAGATAACGTTAAACTAACCAGCATAATGTGTCACAGTCACGAAGTACTTTTACTTCTGAACCTGAATTTTACACCTCTGACTGATGGTCGCCTAGTATGCTTCCAATGAAATTCAGTAAGTACTGTACAGTAAGCAGTTTCGAATGCACCCTTATGCGCAGAGAGAACACTGCAGAACCTACACAGCACCTCAAAAAACCTGAAGAGGCTTCTGCCAATTTCACATACTGATTATTGGTGGCTTCTGATGCTCCTCTTGGTATCTTAACTTGATTGGATGAGTCCAATCAGAACCACTTTTCATTTTTAGCCTAACAAAGGCGTTTTGAAAAGTATCATAACAGCAAAACTACCAAAACTAATCTAAATAAATTGTGTCACAAGGCAACTAAAACATCTAATGATATGGGTTAGACACACATACAAAGAGCACTACAATCCCAGTTTAAAATGAAGATTGATCACAGAGGTAAATTCTGAGGGGAAAATAGATTGTCCCTGTTGAAGTTTTACAGAAAACTCCTATGCAGCGTGTTTATTCATTACTGTAAATCCACGACTAGCATGTTTTTATTGGCCTGTACAAGAATGTGTTTACTCGAGATGCTGAATGGGGCTGAGATGTTCCCCAGTGACTGAAGAGCCTGTGGACTTTCTGTGCCGATGCGCGGCCAGGCTGTCACTCACCGCTGCTCCACCACTTCCTCCCGCTGATGATGTAATGGTCTCCAGCCCGCCGCATGCTGCACCTGATGTTGGTGGCATCACTGGAGGACACGTCAGGTTCTGTGGAACAAGGGGTGGAGGGGAGGGGTCTTATTTGTATTAAGACTCAGGCCTTGCCAATGAAATTAACTCTTTACATTTGTATAAAGCACTACACTAATTAGAATAGATGCGTTCACAGCAAAAGACACAGGAGGACTGGAGAAAGGCAGGTGCCTGCCTTGTAGTGATACGCCAACTTGCGCCTAATGTATCGCATACTTTGTATATGCACTGTAAATAATGTGTATGGCATGCATTTTTATTTTTTTCGCAAGTCCGGATTTACACAAGTGAAATTACGTAATTACGAAAGTACATGGTCGGTCCCACTCACAGTCATAACTTTCACTCACAGAGGCAGATGCAAATTCCCACACAGCTTGATCCAGTTCGCCCTTGTTACTACTGGTGTCCCCCTCATTCACTTAGTTCTACCATCTAGTCATGCAAGGTTACCANNNNCCCCCAACAAGGTATAAATGCTGCTCCCCCCCCCCTCCTTGGGATTTAAACCACATGCCTCAGAACTCACCTGTCATGCAGAAGCAGGAGCGGATCTCCCCACGGAGGAGGGGCTCCAGCCACTGTCTCTTCTGCTCCTCGCTGCCAAACATGTGCAGCACCTCCATGTTTCCCGTGTCTGGAGAGGGGGGAGGCAAAGTGGGCTCACAGCCAGACGGTGCTTAGTCTACTTAGCGAGAAGCCCATCCCTAATGACAGCCTTTACACACATTAGTGTTTTACTTTCAGGTGTTATTAACAGTACTAGTTATTTGCTTTTCACACGGATAATTAACTCACTTAATCTCCGTTATGCTTTAACAACTATGCAACAGATTTGAAAATAAAACAATAACAGTATTATGGTACAAAGAGAAGGGCATTTGGGCTGATCAACAAGCTACAGAGGACTGAGAAGGAAAAGAAGCAGTGGAAGTAGAGGGTAAGCAATGGGCGGGGTTATGTAAATAAGCCTGTGATAGGCAGAGTATAAACAATGCAGCAAATGGGCGGGGTTATGTAAATAAGCCTGTGATAGGCAGAGTATAAACAATGTAACAAATGGGCGGGGATATGCAAGTGCGGGAGTGGTAAGTGATGGGCTGCGATATAAAAATGAGAGTAAATACAAAGCAGCGAATGGGAGGGAATATGTAAATGAAGCCTGGTGGTGGGTGAACAATAAAATTAAGAACCAGAGATGCAAACATAGAAATGCAACTTGACCACATGCATAACCAACCAGGGGCTTGACAGTTGAAGACGTCCGGAGCGAAGAAACAGCGGCCGGTCTCCTCGGCAATGTGGGCGTAGTCCAGCTGACTGAGGCTGCTGACAGCGGGCAGGAATAGGTTCCAGAGCCCAGCGGCCCGAGCCCGAGTCTGAAGGGGGAAGACGGGACACGGGCATGAATCCACAAGGGCCTGTAGTGACCCCAGGCAGGGGAGAATGCTGGCACAGGCCACGGTGCCCAGTCGTCCATCATGAGCTGCTGTGACAGCCGCTAGATCACCTTCGCGCACAAGACTTCGGATGTGTCACCAGGATATACTTTATCCCAGCCACTCCTGGGAGAACAGACAGCGGAGACGGAGCGATATCCATGTGCAAGGACGTCCGTCATTCTTAAATGAACTCTAACGTAGCAAGTGCAGCTGAATATCTTCCACATTACACCTGATCCAAAGCACATGGATTGCCATTTACAGTGCACTTATGTTTTACTGAAACTATTCTGACAATACATGTTTATAATGAATGGCCAATGCAACTAGACCGGAATGGCTTGACATGAACCATAACTGTGTTTTGTCAAGCACACAAATTCTTCCTCCCTCAACACTTGAGCATCATGACATCAGTGGCTAGAAATGCAATTCAAAGAGTTAGGACAGTTTATGGTTATGTATTAAAAAGGAAACGGACCACTGAGTCTCCTAGTTTTTAATAGAAATTTTAATGTGATTCAGGATTTAGTTGTTGTCTTCATGCCCAAATGAAATCAAAGTCACAAACTCAGAGAGCCTCACCTTCAGCTCCTCGATGATGGGAGGCGTCCGCCACCTCGCCTGAGAGCCAGCATTCTTCACGTAGAACTCTGCCACTTCCTGCAGAGACAGCGGTCGTCACACAGGCCCCTCGGCCACCCAAACTCGGGCGCCCCCTCGGCCACACTAAGGTGTCTGTCTGGCGCACTTTCCTTCTCAATGTTTCACACTAACTTCAAATGTTTGACTAACGTCAAAATACACTCAGGTGGGCCATCTCAGGATGGCCGGACTTGGAGAAAGGGTTTGGGCAGACGATTCGCTCTCATAAATAAGCAGACACCCAATCGATGAAGGTTTTCTGCATACCAAAGATCAATTCAGATCAGGATTGATAGCACGTCTTCATCCGTTTAAGGGCTCCTGCTGTAATTAAACACCAGGCACAAAATAGTCTTTTGAGTGTGTCAGTGGTGTGGGAAATGTCAGACCCTCAACTGAAAATGAAAGGAGAGGATGGAACCAATTTGACACGCAATCGAATGCTTATCTTTAAAGTGGCGCAAGCTTTTGGAAGAGCACACACAAGTTTCTGAACAGATTAAGTACCATGATGGGTGGATAAAGATTGCTTAAAGTCAGTGATTCAACCATGAAGAAGAATTCATTCTTTATTTTATTAATGACTCAGAACAGATGGGTACAGCTGTTCAACCTGTTTTGCATTTATTTATAACTCTGCCTGTAATTCTCCTATTGAAGTAAATATCCATAATATTTTTAAACTATGTGACAGCTTAATTGGGCATGGTACCGAAATACGCATTGCCAATGACAGCTAATGTAGAAATATTTTACAAACAAGTAAAAAAAGATGGGAAAGTAGTGGGTGGCAGCCTGAGCATGCTTTTGTGTCATGGGATTCCCAGACCATTCAGGGCCTTGGCAAGCCAGCGGACGGCCGTCAAGGGTAAAGGGGTGGGCTCCTCTGAACACAGAGCTGAGGGCGGCACCGCGACGGGGGAAACAGATCTCCGTGTAACCTAACCAGCCACTGAAAACGGTGTCGCTCACTTCGCACTCACAGGAGAGGAGCTTTTGTCTGTCAAGGCCATGTGGCCATGTAAAATAACAGGATGTACAGGCCGGTGACAAAGAGGCGGTATTCCGGGAACAAAACCTGCTTGTGTGCAATGGGCTGGAGCATTAAAAACATCAGTTAGAATATCCTTCTGTGCTGCAGATACACCACAGAACAATAAGGGGCCAAACAATAAGATCGCGGTACATCTGTTTCTCTGGCCACAAGAAACCTGTATCGTCTGGTCCCTCTCTGATGTAGCCAATACAGCCCTTAAAGGACGAACGCCAGAAAGCGTATCAGCTTCAACTTTTAAATACATACAATGGCAGAGAGTGTCACATGACGTGGGAATGAAAGCAAGGATAGGAGATGGGTCTGAAAAACTGGCAAGGAAGACTGAAAAATAAGAAACAAAATGGGCATTGGGTCTTGGGGAGGAGCTACGGGGACTAGGGCCAGAGGAAAAACAGGACACAGAATGGTACAGCCGGTAATCAGCCACAGGTCATGTGATGAGCTGATCATGTGACTGGCCCACCTGAGGACGTCCACGCCCACCTTACAAGTCAATGCAGTCTCTATTCCGCCTGCATTCATCCCGGTAATAAATTGACGATGACATACGACATCATTTCTAATTAACATCTTCTACATGATTTAGCTGGAATCTAAAACAAGGGCAAAGCAACAAATATTAAGGTAATAAAATGCGGAACGTCAGGAGGAGCCTGGAGAGGGTTGATGGGCACAGACCTGCTGAGCAGGGAACACATGCTGCCTCATGAACTGCTGGACCTTGTGGAGTACGGCCCGGCCCTTGGGGGTCATCTGGAACAGCTGCTCGCGGCCGGCCAGGGACGTGGGGGAGGCGGATGCCTCGGTGCTGCCATGGGAGAGACGGGCCGAGGGTTTACAGTGCGGCGTGTATCACAGCTGGACAAACAGGCCTTTCAGAAACCCTTCTTATGCAATAGCGAGTCTGACTGTGAAGTAATTAGGACGCTCCTGGAATGGAGGTTTATAATCAAACAAAGCAGTTTCCATTAGTGCCAAGCCATCTGCCTGACAGATTATGTGAATTACACTCGCATTTATGACGAAGTTTATGCACCAACCCCTCAGCAATCCGCAGCCCCGCTTCTGCCAGCGGCTCCACGCTCTGGCCAAACTTGTAGGCGTTGGTGGCGCTGGCGTTTCCCAGCAGGAAGCGGGCATAGATGCCCTGTCAGGGTGGCAGGGAGAGACAGACAGGCAGAAAGAGAGGGAGGGAGAGACAGAAGTCAGAGACGACAGGAGGAGCAGAATATGGCATCAGAGTGTACAGACAAGGTCAACGTGAGGACTAGGGCTGGGCGATATCTAAAAAAGTAATATGCAACTAATTTGTTTAATAACATTAGTGATGCTGATCATTTCATTAGTCTGGAAAACGATGATTGGTGGGCCAGATTCAACTATGATTTAAAAACACGCAACAGACTGGGGGGGTCAAATACCTTGCAGCAGCAGGCAGGAACCATCAAAATGTTGGTGGGAGTGGAATCTTAAAAAAGGTCCCACATGCAGCTCTAGGCTCGACTCAAATAAATATCATAAATCTTTATCGCGCTTTGTGTGCAGGCCTCAGCCTGCGTCCCCGACAAGCACAATGACCGCTGGTTACAGACTGTCGGATACCTACAAAAGTCGTAGGCAGACCAAAGAAATGTGCAAAGCTGTTTATCTGGGTAGCAAGTGTACTTTGGCTTAGAACAAAAAACACAATTTGCACATGTTCTAATGTTAAATTAAGAGTAACACAATAAAAACTAGTAATAATTTCTTCTGTTTTCCAAAAAAGTTACTGATATCTAGTTGGATGGCTAGATGAACACCGCTTCAGTTCCCAAACTTCTCAGGGGCACCTCAGCCGTTCCATGATTTTGTTAAAATTTCACCAACCACTCAATTAAATAATTAAATATATTGGTTTAAAAAGGCAGTGACATATTGACTAGCTGTATGAGGTGTGCTAGTGGCCAAGTCAAAAAATACATGGCTGCACTGGACGGTCGCTACAAATACTAGGATGATTTTAGCAGAGGTTCTGAAATGGCCAAGCTGACACACTTTGACAGGCATAATATCATAGTTTTACACCAACATGAGGATAATCTAAACGTCATTTTCTTTGCCTGCCTAAGACTTTTGCACAGTACTGTACATCGGGACACTTGTCTAATATCGTCAATTACCGATAAAATCGCCATATTGCTCAGCCCTAGAGACGAAACGATACAGCAGAACAATGAAACTATGAAGCCTTTTCTCTCTGAATGTTAACAGACCTGTCAAAAGCATCAGCACATAGGCAAAGAGTTGGGTTCATGCATCCCACAGACGACAGCCATTTAGATAAAGTTCTGGCAACACTGAAAGGCCCAGAGAGGGTGTTCACGACGGGTCCAGTGACCCCACATCAGGTGCAGTGACCCCACGTCAGGTGCAGTGACCCCACGTCAGGTGCAGTGACCCCACGTCAGGTGCAGTGACCCCACTGCTCACAGACCCCGCTTCAGCTCTCATAATGCCAATCACACCATAACCGTCAGCCCCCTTTTTGCCCAGTAACAGACAGTGCACAGTAGCCCCGCCAACCAGTGGGTATCCACGCCATTTCTCCTGTCAGCACCTGACATTTAGATAAGCTTGCATCTGCCAATTCCCACATTTTAACACCAATTCTGACACGATCCAGATGGTAAAAAAAAAAAAAAAAACACTGCAGTGTCCCCATTCTTCTGTCCTGTCTTTTCATTTCCTTTCCACGCTTCTGCTCTAATCCGTACCACGTCCTCTCAGATTGCACCTGCACATGTTTATGGGTGGGGGTGGTAGGATAAAAGCCCACTGATTGCCTTTGAATTGTCATACAAATCCCTGCGTGTGAGGAGGTTGCCAGCGACGGCTGGCTGTTAAACACATTCAGGTGCGGCAGATCGAAAAAAGCGAAAATGAATACCTAGTGACAGTCCCTCACGCCCACCATAATCGGGGGAACAACACAGCAGCCTGAGGCAATCAGTAGCCTGGGAAACAGCATGTCCGTCTGTCTGCTCTCAGCTATGCCGGCTGGCATTCGTGCCCTGCAGTGAGCCCAGCTAACCGCCGCAGTTCATCCACGGACATACCTGAGCTATGCCCGCCATCTTGAACATGGCGAGGGCGAGAAAAAAATTCCACTGGGGGAGAGACGGCGGTATCCCACGGCAACGGCTGTACACAGCAGCGAGGTCCTCGGGGGAGGGGCCACCTGTCAAAAGCACGTAGAGTAAAGACGGTGGAGCTGTTTACAGCACACAGCTGTGAGGTCAGCCTGAGACACTGCTGGGTAAAAACCATTTTAATGGTGAACTGGGCCATCCATCGGTGAACTGGTGAGGCGAGCGGCGTAAGCTGGCGACAACCAGGTGACAGGGACACGCACCTTCCGCTCCCCCGAGGCCCCCCATAGAATCGAGGATGCTAAAGTGACTGGGCCAGTAAAAGGGCATGAGGAAGTAAGCCAGGTCCGCCAGGGGCTGGCCGGTGGTGGAGAGCTCCCAGTCCAGCACCGCCAGCACACGGGCCTGGGGAGGAAGTGAGAGAAGACTGAGCCAGAATAAAGTAACATCACACACGCGATTAACACATCATAGTGCAGGGCTTTTCAAACCGGTGTTCAGGGACCCCCAAACAATCCATGTTTTTGCTGGGGGGGGGAGTTAGGGTTAGGGTTAGTACAAATGTGGACCATCTGAGGGACCCTAAGGATCGCTTTGAAAAACACTATTATAGTCAATCAAAGAGTATTTCGATAACAAAGGATTCAGGATGTGTAATTTTTTTGTCTTGGTTTAGCCTCAGAGTTGACATTACGTACCTCGGTAGGATGAAAGATGAGGTTGTCCACCCGGAAGTCCCCGTGGACAAGTGTGACTTCACTGTCATTGGTCGGCAAATTATTCATGAGCCAATCAGATAGCTGATCCATAGCCGGGATGTCCCTGTGGTTGGAGGCTCTGTACTGTTTTGTCCAAGTGGACACCTGGAAGAGACACCATGAACCTTCTTACAGTGTTAATGCTGCTGAGTTCCTTAAACTTTATTTCCACATGCTTGTTTCTTGTGATGAGAAAAAGGTTTCAAAACTCATTGTGAGTTATTGTGGCAATCAGCCCCCTGACTTTTTCACTGATAAATTCATCGATTCCCATTGAATTCAATCACGTGGTGATTGACAGAACACTGTAATTCCAAACCTGGTGCAATGGTTAGCACTGTTGCCTCACACCTCTGGGACCCGGGTTCGAGTCTCCGCCTGGGTTACATGTGTGTGGAGTTTGCA
>JAODJX010000083.1:16244657-16257944 GCA_026776945.1 Isichthys henryi
TGCCCTGTGATGGGCTGGCCCCCCATCCTGGGTTGTTCCCTGCCTCATGCCCATTGCTTCCGGGATAGGCTCCGGACACCCCGCGACCCAATAGGATAAGTGGTTTGGAAAATGGACGGATGTAATTCCAAACCAATGCTGGCAAAAGTACAACAAGGCCAGTCTTCCACCCTGAAGCTTCAGCTTTTGGATTACAAATCCTGCTCCATATCCTCTACACCAGAGGTCGTCAATTATTTTTCAAATTTATCAAAATGTACAAAATTTGGGGGACTGGGCAAGAAGAAAATTGGTATCATGGTGAAATTCTGTTTTTTGGTCCTGCACAGCCAGTTTATTACTCTATGCCATTAACTAAAACTTTCAAAGAATCAGTCATCCTATACGTGTTTAAGCGGGGCTCTTTGATGGATAGTTCTAGAAACTAGAGGGAACATGCAAACTTGGAGGTATGAGGCCAAAATGTAACTCAGCAAACCACCGTTCCACCTTCCCCTTTCATTTTTCCATTTAACTAGCTGTCCAGGAAATAAACATTCACTGGGCGAACAGCCACCAGGCTGGCAGACTGCACAGTGGAGCCCGACTTTTAATAGCTGCACTTGACACAGCAATGAGACCCCAAGCGCAACAGCCGCATGAAAAGAAAGCCACTCCAGAGTAAAATGAGGAAACACACCTGGAGCCTGTGCGGGAGCGTTGATGGATGGTCACGTGGACATGAGGCTGTGGTCACCCAGTACCCAAATGGCAACCTAGGATGTTTTTTTTTTTTACACAAAGATTGTACTTGTGTTTTTGGCAAGAGCTAAGTGCTAACTCGCATCCCAAGAACAAACTTGGGACACAACGAATTATGGGATTGCTCTTGCTGGCAAGGATGCAACCCATGCATCCTTGACATTTGGAGCTGAGCAAGAAAAACATCTGGGGATTTTTGCTGTCCTCCGTACTTCTGATCTTGAGTACTGGAGCTGTGTCGCACTTCAGGGCCTGCATCCTTCGAATGACACAGTCTAAGCGGGCACAGGCTTTGTAGGTTGCATTTGTTGAAGGTCGAACAGAAAGCGTTGTCAGATGGGATAGGCTGTGTCTGAATTACCCTTGTAAGGCTGCATTTGAAGACCAAATATGTCGCAGCGGTACAACAAGGCTGCCCCATTTGGAAGGCACCTTCAAGTGTAGTTTAGAAATGCATCCTCCTTTTGCCGAGTTGCAAGGGATCCACCCCATGGATGGCCAATATATCCCAAGATTCATTGCCCAGAGGTAAAGTGGGTGTGTCCCGTCTAGACGATAGGAGGGGTGCTTTGCGGCTCAAAGGGGAATGGCGGGAACAGCGAATAATGGTCAGACCATGCCATTTGCTGATGCTTTCCATTCGACCATTGAAGAATGCAGCCCCTGATTTTGGGCACAGCTACGGTCTCACCAAAGTATAATTTCCTATTCGTGTCACTAGCTGTTTCTACCCTTACTTGTGCATCGCAAACTGTGGCTCCTAGCTGCGACACACTGGGTGTTTCTCAATACCAAGAACGCAAAGATCATACTTGCGGTCATGGCAAGACCGGTCTTGCTAACTTGCCTTCCAAAAACGAACTTGGGTTGCAATGAATCATGGGATCGGTCTGGTTTGGCAAGGATGCAATCAATGTATCATTGATATTTGGGGTGGAGCAAGACCAAGATCTTCAGATTTTTACCGTCCTCTGTACTAGCCTTGGAACTGGTCTTTGGCAATGGAAGATGGCCTAAAACAGGTATGTGAAAACACAAGTATGGTCAAGTGAGCATATTGAGAAACACCCGCCTTCATGATCACCACACAATTCATTTCGGGATAGATTGGGCTATGAAGGATCCATCAGTGCATCCCTTGCTGGAAAAGCAGGACACATTTCTAGGACGCATTTGATAGGACAGCATTTGGCCGCCAAATGCAGCTTTCAGAGGATGCAGCCCCTGAACTGGGATAGAACCTGGAATCGTATGATCTTGCCAAGAACACGATCTTTGCGTTCTCAGTATTGAGAAACAGCCCTAGACTGAGCAGACCTATCCACAGCGATGCCCACAAGGAAACTCCTCAAAGAAAAACTCACACAAGCTAGAAACCTGGCCCGACCGAAGCTCCACACCACCCCATCCCCATCTACCTGTCTCCTGCAGTAGCCAGGACCTCTTCCGTAGTCTCCAAGCCCCAGAGAGGCCAGGTCCAGGGAATGCAGCTTGGCCAAGACCTCTGCAGCAGCCACGTACAGAGCCACCTGCTCCGCCACACTCAGCCCAGGCAGCCGGATGTCCCTGAAAATGCGGCCCTGCGAAGCCTCTGCCTCATTAAAATACAGATTATAAAGTACATGGATATTGTTTGCCTATTATCTCAAAAAAGAGCTGGGACATGACAAGTCTCGCTGTGACATTATGGCAAGTAACGGTTAATTCGCACCTGCACGTGCTCCATGACGTAGAACTCAGTGCCGATGACCGACTTGTCTGCGCAGAAGAGCAGGGGCTCCGGCACGGGAAATCCCATTTCAAACAAGGCCTTCTGCACGCGATACTCCCTGTCCACCTGTGCGCATGAGCAGCATGCAGTCGTTTAACTGTATGCAAAACCACATGTCCACTTCACTTGGGAAAAAAAGTCTAAATAAACTGCCATCATTTGCATAAAGGCACATGTTTGAAGCAACCATTCAATGTAATATTCTTACACAGCGAAGAAGTCACGCTGGGGTGACTAGGCTTAAAAGTTCTTGCGAATGCATTAGCAAGAGTTATTTATTTCCCATTGCTCTGTCTCCATCTTGCGGACGTCACTTTAGTAACACTTAGAAAACAATAACGATGTCATACACAAAGGAAATACATTATGTGTATGTGTGTGTAAAGGGGATTTCTATATCACCTGTTTGGAAAAATATATGCATGAAGCTAAATGCCACTGCAAGATATTAGTCTAAAGTATCTAATTCTTTGATCAAGCAATGAACGGGCAGCTCATAGCTTTGCCAGGCGATTCAGAAGATATAATGTTAAGCGCACATCCGAGAGCAACACGACACCTTGTGAGCTCCAGGAAGCAGCTCTCCCGGAGGTTTCTTTCTGAGGACGTATCTCCGTTTAGACGTCTGCAGAAGAAATGTGGGGTTGGACTGTCCTTTTCTGCAGAAAACCACAGACACAAGAAGTTATTATTAGGGTTGCCAACATTGATCAGCTGACAGCCGCGAGATTTTCAATTAGAGACAAGTCTGTACACACACTTACATGCATGTAACAGCTTTGTTACCATGTCAATAGTTCGTACGGTTTACAAACTACCCTAACACTTTTCATGTAGCTAATTTTAAGTTTATAATGGAATAAAAATTAAATTTTCAGTAAGATTTCTTGTGTGATCTTGACAGTCAGAAAGCTTGAGTGTCACGCCTAATGCGTGAGACATGTCAACCTTGTATTATATATAATATTGCACATTTCATCATATTACCAGATACCTACCCATACTGCTTAACGCTGAATGTCCCGCTGTTTATGTCCCGTATTTTATCCGACAAATACTTCTGTAAATTCGCGATGTTAAACTGATGCTGCTCCCGGACAGCGGTTATTTCCTCGTCCATATTTTGTATAAAAGGTATCCGATAACAGAAAACTTTAGTAATGCTTGTCGCATAAATCAGGAACCAGAGAACAGAGAGTTCGAAGTCCGGGGCAAAGTACAGTCATGCACAGATTCCGGGTACCACCATTTCTGATTCCACGTAAAAACTTTGGCCAGTTACGAATAATTTCGTGGCACTATAGAAGGATGTTTTGTTTTATCGTTGTATGATTTGGTGTATATTGAAAATGCGTTAAAATAATTTGGGATACATTGAAAGTGAATTAAATTTGAGGTAGGAAATTTCCATGTTGTTTCTAGTCGGACGAATTATAGCGGAGCTCCAAATAAGCCATTGAAGTGCCTGTAGTGCAGACGTGTCTTAAGGACTGGGGAGAGGCGTGGGAATCTGTGTCAATTTTCCAGCGATCTTAGTGTTAATACGGTGAAAGGTGGCGTTAAAATGGCGACTGTGGAAGAACTGAAGCTGAAAGTCCAAGAACTGGAGAATGAGTTGCTAAAATGTAACCTAAGACAATGTTCCGGGAGCGATGGTGATGACAGTCATGGTCATCACAGACCCAGAATCGAGAAGATGAGCGCTGAAGTGGTGGACAGCAATCCTTACAGGTGATAGGCGCTGTTCACATGTGCCGTGGTAGTGATCCACTGAGCACGACCTCAATTAAACAATGTGTCTTGCGGTTCATACGCGATTTGTTAATGTTTATCTATTGCTTTTCTTCCCAGTCGTCTCATGGCACTGAAAAGGATGGGCATTGTTGAAGACTACGAGGTGGGAAGGACAACGGTGCCCCACGTATCTCTCGTAGCTTGATGACTGTATTCTGCTTCCTTTGGCAGAGAAGGGAAACATCTGTGTATTTTACACGTCCTTTCCTTACAGAAAATCCGCACATATACGGTAGCAGTTGTAGGAGTCGGGGGGGTCGGGAGCGTTACTGCCGAAATGCTCACAAGATGTGGAATCGGTAAGGTAATAGACACTTTCATTTAATTTACAAATATTACGTACAGAGACATTATTGGTTCTGACTACTGGAAGAGCGGTTTCCATAAACGTATAGTAATTCGATGTTGGTTTTTAAGTGATGCATTTCATCATCAAATCATGCTTCCTTTCTCTTTGCTTTGTGCTGCAGTTGCTCCTATTCGACTATGACAAGGTGGAACTTGCCAACATGAACAGGCTCTTCTTTCAGCCCCATCAGGCTGGACTGAGCAAAGTGGAAGCTGCTGAACACACACTGAGGTGAGTGGTCAGTGCACCGAGCAGAGGGAGCCGCCTGGGTTAATCCCCCGTTCTCTTGATAAAATCATATTATGTATTCATGTTTTGTTTTTTCAGCTTTATATATTATTGCTTATTTTAATTGACAAAGATGACAGCGCAGAATGAAATTCCACAAAGACATAAATACACAGGAAAAAAGCTTCCGCCTTCCTCTTGTTAAGCACCCTTAGGGAAACACATAGTGTTTTGCTGTTCTGGAAGTGTCCATGGTTTGACAGGTTGTGGCTCATTGGATGATCGCTATGCGGAGCCTCCGGGATCCGCTGGTGTTAACATTTCATCTCCATTTGCTCCCCCTCTGTCCTTAAATGTCCCCCCAGGAACATAAACCCAGACGTGGTGTTCGAAACCCACAACTACAACATCACGACCATGGACAACTTCACGCACTTCATGGAGCGTATTAGGTGAGTCATGTCACCCAGGCTCCGCCCCCATGAGATTCAACCAGTGCTTCAGCAGAGCCCTTGTACTGCTTTGTGGAACATCGTGCATCACTGTAACACAGACCTATTAAAACGTTTTGGGTGATCCTCCGCTATCATATTGTCAGCTGCCTCCCCTGTGTCTCACAGTCACGGGGGGCTTCAGGAAGGATCACCTGTGGACCTGGTACTGAGCTGCGTGGACAACTTCGAGGCTCGCATGGCCATTAATGCGGTGAGAGCCCTGCCTGTTCAACCACATAAAGCCCAAGGGATCATCTCTGCCAGTGATTGGGGTTTTTGCTGATCTAGTTCCTAAATGGGTTTTGTATTTACCCATTAATCATTGACTATGTGTGGCTCAGCGGGTTAGGATGCTGTGCCTGTGATCGGAAGGTCACCAATTCAAATTCCAGGGTCGGCAGAGTGATGTCACTGTCGAGGCCTTCAGCAAGGCCCTTAACCCCAACATCTGCTAAATAAAAAAGAAATGTAATTGTATATTTATGTGTGAAATGTTTTCTGAAATAATTGTCACACCCCATGTTCATTACTTCAGAGGGATAATTTACTGACATAGTTTAGCTCGAGTGTACGCTATGCTTTGGAGAAGTGTGTAATGCGCTCCTGAGTGCCTCATCTACACGCTCCTGCAGGCCTGCAACGAGCTGGGCCAGATCTGGATGGAGTCGGGGGTCAGCGAGAACGCTGTGTCAGGACACATCCAGCTCATCATCCCCGGGGAAACGGCCTGCTTCGCGGTACGCCATTGGCTACAGGACCCACCGTCACTCTGCTCGATAATCTGCTTCATTTACTTAGCTGTCCCCTTCCTACACCAGTGTGCCCCTCCCCTCGTGGTGGCGGCGAACATCGACGAGAAAACGCTGAAGAGGGAGGGCGTGTGCGCCGCCAGCCTACCCACCACCATGGGCGTGGTGGCTGGCATCCTGGTGCAGAACGTCCTCAAGTGAGTCGTTAGCTTAACGCTGTGTGATTCAGAATAAACCAACATCTGTAGTCACTGTGACACAGGCTAACCTGCTTAGTGTCTTTGCTTAAGAAGCAGGATGATGTCATTTTCATAGTGTAGCTTGCTGATTGGATGTTGCCGATTGGATGTTGCCGATTGGATGTGGATTTAAAACTGAGTGAGAACTGTGTAATGGGGTCATGCATATAGATACCAAAGAAACATTACAGATCTGCCAAGAGCCAGGATATAATTTATAATATTTAGGATATTTTGGCAAATCTTCCGAATAAGACCAAAGTGAGATGTTTTTCATAAACAAGACTCCAGGGGCCTGTCATGAAGCTGGATTTCTTGATTAGCCAGACAACTTGTCAGGCTTACATTACTCTGATTTAAATGAACTTTCTTTTTGTTCACTTACATGTAGCCCAGACTTCCTTAAATCTGGCAAATCAACAAATCTCATTTTGTGATTCAGGCCCCAGAAATATGAAGTTCAAAGTGAATAGTGAAGACTGTAAATAGGGATTTGAGGTTTGGGGGGGGTGCTGGCCGGGCGTGACTGGTGTTCCTGCTCAGGTACCTCCTGCGCTTTGGGACAGTCAGCAACTATTTGGGCTACAACGCCATGCAGGATTTCTTCCCCAGCATGTCCATGAAGGCCAATCCACAGTGCGAAGACCGCTACTGCCGGGGGAGGCAGGAGGAGTTCCGGGTGAGGGGCTCTGGGTTTTTTTCATATTTTTATCTGTATTTGCTGTTTTGTAATAAGAATTAAAGACCTTAGATTTTATACTGAATGATTTAGGTGATTCTGTTTTAATGTGTTTTTGAAATAATCCCTCAACATGCCGCGCTCCCCCCAAAGAAGAAGAAAGTGGAACAGCCCAAACAGGAAGTGGTCGAAGAGGAGGAGCAGGTGGTTCATGAGGACAATGAGTGGGGTGGGTGTGCATCTCTCCAGGCAGGATCGTTATCACGTAACCAATCCAACTTGCCCTGATCATTCTGCCTGCTGATTACATGCACATGAAAAAAAGCAAAACCGACACACTGATCACAACTGATTATTTATCAACGTACCGAGTGAATCTCTGTGTTCAACAGGCATAGAGCTGGTCTCCGAGGTAACGGAGGAGGAGCTTAAGGCCGCCTCAGGTCCAGTGCCAGACCTCCCTGAGGGGATCACCGTGGCATACACCATCCCTGAAGAGGTCAGTTCACCCCCCCCCCCCCATCGCAGATTGGTTCCTTCCGTTCAAAGATCAATGCTGCCACCTCTTCCTAGTTCTTGTTTCAGTTCCATAAAAGTAGAACAGAAAGAATCATTTAAGGAAATTGTCCCCTGTTGAATGGGCCATGTGGCTTTGATTCCCCTTCCACGGTAAATTCCACCTCACCAATGACGTCATTTTGAATACTGTGACCCTGGCCAATTGGTCCAGATGTCTATTTAGACAGGAAGTGATGTTCAGATGTGCTTAGCTTGAAAAGGAAATACGAATGGCCAGTTTGACTTAATATGGTGAGAACTTTGACACTGTAATAAGTCAATAACTTTTCATTTGCAGATTTAAATCTACCATTGTTAAATATGTCATGAATATGTCCAATTGACATCCCCAAATGGTCGAATTCCTGTAAATTTCTCTGATTCCTCACCTGTTTTATGCCCCCCACAGAAAGCCACACCAGGGCCTGATGAGGACACAGTCCCGGAGACGGACCAGAGCTTGGAGGATCTCATGGCTCAGATGAGGCAGATGTAGCCATAGCGACAGGGAAGCAACCTATCCGACTGAGGGCACCAGAAACGTGTTCAGAAAGATGTAAAAATATTTGCTTTTTGACCGACGGCAAGAAAAGGCGGAGCTTCAGTGCGACTGGCTAGAGTTCTGGTCTTAAAGGCTGTATTTCTGTCTTGACATAAAAGACTTCTCATGCTTAAGTCCCTTTCCTATTAATTATTAAGGACGTTCCTCCTAGTTAATCGCTGTACTGTAATGACCTGCCTGTTACATGGCTCAGCATAATGGCCAGGCGACAGAGAGGAAATCCCAGACCTCCAGCTGTCTAGGCCGTAGACGTCATGCTGGCATTTGCTCCTGCTGTGTATCAATGATACCTGTCCTCCCTCCTGTGTGCAGTTTAACCCTGATAACACTGATTAAAGTGCAAAACGAAGCCAGTGTACACTTCAGGACAGAGTCTGAAATCTGTTGGCCAGTGGTAGTGTTTTATCAGCTGGAGTGCCACACTGTGTGACCACCAGGGGGCACCGTGTTTAGTGTGCGTATGAGGGAGAGAGGAAGAGGCTGGTTCCAGTGGACCGGCATGTGGTTGGCTGAGTGGTTCTCCGTAAGTCTGGTTTTCCCCGCTTGTCCTGGCCCGGCCCCAGCTTTCCAGAGAGGGCTGTGCCCCTCATCCCAGACGGTCCATATTTTTGCTCCATCCCCGAGGACTGGGTTGAGAAACACAGCTCCCAGGCTGGGATCTGGAATGGCTCCTTCCATCTACACAGCTGCAGCATGAGCCTACGCCCTCGTCTCACGTGATTGAATGGTAAAGGGGACCTATTATGCTCATTTTCATGGTTTTATTTTGTGGGTCTACTAGAATAGATTTACATCTATTTTTCCACATACTGTGCATATCTATTCACTCTGTCTACATCTCTGAAACAGAGTTTTTAAACCCCACCCCGATGAGCCCAGTGTGCTTTGATTGGGCAGTTGCCCGATTAGTCAGCTTGCCCTACATGTCCCGCCACTCCTTTGCAGTCTGCGCACAGATCGTATATCGGCTAATTAGGATTGTGTTACGAGGTGACCTCACCATGACCCTGTAATAACATCCTGGGTGATCCAATCAGAAGTGGACAGTGATAATTACAGGTGTGAACGCACCTAAGATGCATTGAGGACATTCTTGATTTCTTCTCTTAATGTTTGGCAGATTTTGCATACGGAAGCGAGTTATATCCTTATTTAAATAAGTGCGAGAAAGTGAGATCCAATTACAATCGCATGTAAATGCCAGATGTGAATGGACATATTTAGAGCTGTCCACTTGTGATCGGTCACCCAGGACGCGCGTTAATACCAGGTGTGTGGAAGGACGCGTTTAGCGCTGTCCACTTGTGATCGGATCATCCAGGACGTGTGTTAATGCCAGGTGTGAACAGGGCCTGTGTCAGAGAAGTAAGGGCTGTAATTTCAACATGGTGTTTCGGGTTGATTAGAGAAGAGTGGTTTCGGTGGGTAGTTACTCCTTTTGCACTTTGGGCGTTAAGACTTTGCAGATCGTTTACATGCATATAATGCTATATAAAACATTAAAGAAAAGGGGGCAAACAGAAAAGCGTAATAGGTCCCCTTTAAAGAGACGGTGTGCTCAACTGTGATGTACAGCGTTCAAAGCTGATCCGGCCCTGTGCCGGCAGTGTGACTAAGCCAAATTCGGTGGCGGTTTTGCTGAATGGCTAACGCCAGATGTAAGCTGGACATTGCTGGGACTGTGGTGTGAAATAGAAAATATGGATCGGCAGTAAAACACTGGGGGATAGTCAAAGTATTTTAATACTGATGGGGTTTTGGAAGACACTGCAGCTAATGCTTCATTTTCTGTACACTGCACAGGGGTGCTTTGGTTTGCAGCCTCTCCAGGAAGTATTTTGGTCAACATTTCAGTCATTTGGCAGTTTGGATGCTCCTGCTGCTGTTATTGAACCAAAGGTGCCAAACACTGGATTTGTCCCTTTAAAGACAGAATAATGAGGACCTCTAGAGGGCAGGAAAGTCAGAAGCTCCGCCCACCATAAGGAGAACGAGGTAGAGCTCCTGACCAGGCAGAATCGTCATGCTCTGAGGGAAGGTCACCTGTTGCCAAGGCTGGCACCGGGGTGGTGGGAGGGGCCGCGAAGGCTGAAGGTGTCGCCGGCAGACGACTGGTTGGAGGGGGCTTTCCCACCCACCAGCGAAGGCTCCGCCTCCTTGATCTCCATTGCTCGTTTGTAGAGCTCGGCTGCCTTCTCGAAGTCTCCCTCCTCGTAGCTGGAGAGAAAGGGTGTGAGTGCAGCAGTTTTGACCGCCCACCTCATGCAGTGCAGTGGCTTTTTTGGCCAACGGGGCCCCCAGAACACAACACACCTCAGCACAGCCAGGTTCTTGAGCGTCTCGCCCACGCGGGGGTGCATGCGCCCTAGGCTGTCCTCGTAGATCTTCAGGGCCTGTTCATAGAGCGGCAGCGCCTCCCCATGCTTTTTCTGAGGGGGGAGGAAGACGGGATCATTCACGCCAGCATGGAATTCAGCACCTTTAAGCTCCGAAGTTTTCTTATCTGACCCCACTCCCCCCACCACGGACTCACCAACTGGCAGTAGAGAACGGCCAGGTTGACCAGTGCCGTGGCCACACTCGGGTGTTTGGGCCCGAAGCTCTTCTCCCGGATCTCCAGGGCCAGCTCGTATAGCGGAACCGCCTTCTCCGGCTTTCCCTGGAGAGTAGGAAGACTATGAGGGAGACCAGGCCTTTCACAAATACGCTGCAGGTTTAAATTACTAGGGAGTGACTGTTGTACCTCTGTACATGCTACTCAAATCTATATTATTTTATCTAATAAAGTTACATAGAAAAGTTTAATCTAACAAAAACCTTGAAATTTCCCAGTAAAGTTTATCTAGTCTAATTTATTAAAGCGTCAACAAATATTATCAAGTGGTCAGATACTCTAAGGATCAGTGGTTGTGAATATAGCGCCTTTCCCTCACCCCGCGCTCGCTTGTACAGCATGGTAAGGTGCTCTAAAGATCAGCAGCTGTGGATATAGCACCTTTCCCTCACCCTGCGCTTGTACAGCATGATCTGACGCTCTAAGGATCAGCGGCTGTGAATATAGCGCCTTTCCCTCACCCTGCGCTTGTACAGCATGATCTGACGCTCTAAGGATCAGCGGCTGTGGAAATAGCGCCTTTCCCTCACCCTGTGCTTGTACAGCATGGTCAGATGCTCTAAGGATCAGCGGCTGTGACTATAGCGCCTTTCCCTCACCCTACGCTTGTACAGCATAGCCAGGTGCTTGACGGTGTAGGCCAATGAGGGGTGGTTGGGGGCCAGGGCGCGCCTCCGGATGTCCAATGCGCTCTCATACAGCTCCTCAGCACGCTCGTATTCCCGCCGCTCACAGTGCAGCGCCGCCAGGTTGTTGAGTGACTGGGCGCAGTCCGGATGCTCGGGACCCAGCACGCGCCGGCGCATCTCCAGGGAACGTGTTAGGAACACCATGGCCGTGCTGCGGGACAGGGCAGGGGGACGTTACTATACCACAGGGCTGGATCAGCAAGGGATCGGCTGTTGTACCTTTGTATGATGAACTTCACCTGCAATGTCCCAGCAGCTATAGTTAAGTTTTTATATTTATTGGTTATACTATTCAGACATTTTTACATTTATTGGTTCTGTGACCAGTAGGTTATACCTGAAAAAAAACAGATTTAAAATTAATGATCTTATTCAGGCTGTGAGCCTATTAATTACATAAACTTCCATTTGTGTTTGATATGTTGTGTGGTGTTCACAATGCAATTGTTCCAATTAAAGAAGTGTGCATCAGATACAATTCAGGATGAACTCAGGATACATTGTTTCTAACACATATGCATCATTAATGTATCGGATTGTTGCAATGCATCGAGATGTGTATCGCACCAGCCTCAATGAAGTAGATGCACATCCCTAGTGTTTGTGTTACAAAAATGTTACAGATCAGTTTTATAAGAATAATCCGTTCAATTGATCCTTTTAATTTAATGAAATAATCCACCATTACAGTTAGGTTATGTGATAATAGAGTTACAGGCAGTGAACTGCAATGATAACATTCATGGCCAGCAGGGGGAGCCAGACTCACTCCAGATTGTTCTGTAGGTAGTAGAGCACCCCCAGTTCGTTCAGCGTCTTGGCACAGTCCACCGAGTCCTTGCCCAGTGTCAGCTCCTCCAGCTGCAGGGTACGGCGCCGTAGGAGGGAGAAACCATACTGCAGAGGGCAGGGGTTAGTCAATTAATAAAAACCTTACAATGTGGATTAACGATGCAGAGGTAGGACAGGCCCATGTACCATGCTTCCCTTGTGACGCGCGGCCTTCTGTCGTATCTTCAGAGCACGCTTCCTCAGCCTCTCGGCCTGCTCATACCTGAGCAAGGAGGTAGGGCAGACGTCCAATCACATTCGGCTGGTTTACACAGCACCCCACCTCCTGAAGCTGCTGACACTCCAACAACAGCACCCCCCTCAGGACCTGTGGCTTCCCAAGGGTTTCACAGATACACAACACAAGCCACGGAGACAGATTTAAAAGAAACAAAGTTTTGGCATTTTGAATTTTCCCCAAGGATGTGAAGAACTGCCAAGGACCACCTCCCCCACCCAGTTGCCATGGGACGCACTTGTTCTGCTTCTGGTAGAGAAGGGCGAGGGAGTCGAGCTCGCGTGCCACGCAGAGGTGCTCGGCGCCGCACGCATTCTCGCCGATCTCCAGTGCCTGCTTGAACAGCTGCTCGGCATTCCCCAGCTTCCTCCACTGCACATAGACGCCAGCCAGCTGGTGCAATGAGCGCGCCACGCTTGGGTGGTCTGGGTCCAGTGCCGTCTCGCGGATCTCCAGTGACCTCTGCAGGGGAGCCACCGCCTTTACACATACACAACGAGAGATCTCCTTCAGTAATCTGGACAGGTAGCACCGATTTTTTAAATCAGTCAACCTCCTCTCTAGCGCCCCCTGCTGTCTGCAGGACCGCACCTGGCTGAGCAGTCCCAGGTCCTTCAAGAAGCGGCCCAGGGTCTCACACAGGTTGGCCAGCTGGGGTGCGCTACCCTCACCCTCACAGCTTTTCTCGTAGTGCTTCAGAGAGTCGAAGTACTCTGTGGCCATGGAGCTCCTGTCCCTGCCTACGTACAGC
>JAODJX010000083.1:16263984-16282230 GCA_026776945.1 Isichthys henryi
GTCACCATCAACACAGGAAGACAGCATACTCCACCAGCCTGTCACCATCAACACAGGAAGACAGCATACTCCACCAGTTTCCCTTGATATCACTTAGTTTTACCCAGAAACCATCTGTGTTAAGCTCCTTGCTGACAAGTACTGTGGGCTAGATGGCAATACTGTCTCTAATCTCCTGTCAGGGGGGTTTAAAGCTCGTGACCAGGCTTTTTGTTCACCTCCCAGAAAGAGTGACGTGATGAAGTTTAAACACGCCATCGTCAGTCTGTATGACACTAAGAAACACTAAGTTTTCTGAAGGTTGGTTACGTGGGGAATTCAAAAGGCGGCGCCACCTTCTGGCAACCGGGTGAAGCGGCGGAGGCGGCAGCCTGCTGGAAGGCCTCTGCCTGCTCCTGCTCGTCGTTCGGGTCCCACAGCACGTCCCCGTAATCCTCCTCGCCGCAGCCCTCGTCTGCCCCAGTGAGGCAGCTCTCATCGTCAGCCACCTCCTGGCCCAGCAGCTCCTTGGGGAAACCGCGGCACTTTAAAACCAGCATGCCTACAGCAACATAAATCACTCTACCAATCACAACGCGCCCTTGAAAATGCCCTCCACTAATCGTGACTCTGGCCCATGCCCCTCCTGGTTAATCCCATCCCAGTGAGCTGATGGCCTCCTCCAGCACTGTACCTGTCTGATGACCCTCTCAAGGCTGCCGTAGATCAGCGAGGCTCCGTCCTCGGGGTGCCCTGCGTGGTCTATAACCTGCAGTTCACAGAAGAGGGTGCTCAAAACACTACTCCAATCAATTATCTCTCCTCACTGGCTTAATCAGAACTCGTGAGAGTTTTACTTACACAAAATTGTTCTCAGGGCAGAAGGAAATATGATTGGCTCGGAGAGATAACCAATCAGATTGTTAAGGAGGTGGATCCAAGTAACTAGAGGAGGTGGGACAAAGACTAGCAAAAACTAAACTGAAAGGAACAACTGCAATAAAGACGATGATACCTCAGTCGCTGTGGTAATGTACCACTATCCAAATTACCTTGGGCCCCTCACAGCTCAGGTTCAGAGGCAAGCACATCAGGAAACAGGAAGCTTACCTTGACCTTGACTGCTCTGTCTGCTTACCTTGACCTTGACTGCTCTGTCTGCCACGGTCACCCTCTCCACCAGCTCCTTAGCAGTCGGTGACAGGCGGATGCTCTGACTGGTGCGCAGGTACAGAAGCAGAGGACGGGCCTCGGGGTTCTTCACAAAGGCCTCCTCCACGTCCTCCAGCATGGAGCTGAGGGTAGAGTGCAGAGGTCAGAAGTCAGCTTTAGATCACAGTCGGAGCCTTTTCCCTTCTCTGCTCATTCACTGCTGAGTGGTGGATTTTACAAAAAATTCTCTCAGGTATATAATTTGAATTTGGGTTTTATTTCCTACTCTAGGGCAAGGTAGGAAGCCTTCTTCTTCCTTGTTATCCATCCATCTCCCATGAACACTTAGTTTCTAGTTTGAAGTCACAAAAAGCCTGGAGGAAAAAGCTGACAGGGAGGGAAAAGACTGCAAATTAACTGCGCAGAGCAGGGGGCCGTCACCTGGTAACAGACGCCCTCAGAAGCAGCACGCACACAGAGCTGCGTTCGATCTCCTGGCGCCGCTCTGCCGTATATCCGTCTGCGCCGTCCGCAGGGAAGCTGACGCTCACATAGAAGTGACCCAGGCTCTCGCACAGCCTCTGCAGGCGGGGGGCGTAGCCCTAGAGCACAGGGACACCTCCAAGTAGACCAGAACCAAAAGGAAACTCGACAGCATGTATCACATGTTGTTGTTATCGCCTCCTTCAGGTCAGGAGAAGTACTGCAAGCCAAAAGACAGCAGTCACTACAGAGAGTGTCCAGTCAGCAAGGCTGCAGTCTGCCTGCGGGAGAGCAGTGGTGTCTGTTGTAGAATCAACTTGTGGCAGGGGGCTCACCTGGACGAAGGCCTCAACCTCAGCCTGCGTCTCGGGGGTGTACATGATGTAGCAGCGCACCGTGTTGCTCCACAACGCCTGGGAGACATGTGGCGACACCTGTAGGAGGGAGGCCACCGCTGTGTCCCAGTCGTCTGAAACGCACAAACACAGCTTGATCACAGCTGCTGGAAATGAAGGTGACTGCACGGCACGAGAAAGACCCTTACCTCTGCTCACGTTGGCAAACGGGCCCTCCACGTCGATCAAGCTGTGAGCAAACTCAGGCCCCCGGAAAGTCTGCTGCAGCTGCATCATGCTGCCCATAGAGGGCTCACTGCCCAGTGCGGCACCGCTCCAGTACTCACACTGATTTCCTGCAGCTTCAGAAAACAGACATGGGGGAAACATTCATCCATACATCATATAACAGCTTATCCGTTATGGGGACTGGGGGGGAAAGTGGGGTCAGGGTTATTTTCACGAATGAAAACTGAAAGTAAACATTTTCGTAAACCAAAATAAAATAAGATACGAAATTAAGAAAAACTACAACTGAAAGTTAATAAAAATACATAAAAACAAAGGTTAAATATTTTCCCCTACCATTTTTAATACTATTTGGCTAAAGTAATGATTTGCTTACTTTTAATTTAATATTATAATACCTGGAACATGTTCTGCCCCTTTTGGGGACACTAGTACATAATGTGCATGTTTATTCAGTATTATATACAGTAGTTTGTATTATTTATAGTATTTATGAAACAGCTCAGCGACTTTCATGCCAGTCCATCAGAGGGCACGCAGACAATTTAGAGACAGCCGTTTCACTAACTGCATAGGTCTGGGTCTTACGTGGAAACTACAGTAGCTGCAGGAACCTTGCAACAGCGAACACGGCTAAGCTAACTGACCACAGACAGAAGGTTCAGAAACAAATTTAAAAAATCTGTCAAACCACAGATTTCCTGTTTTTCTATGTAGCTGAAGGTATTTTCCGTTCCTAAATGGATCCCTGCACATGATCTCAGCTTAATAATGCCCTATTGCTCAGAGCGCCCCCCCCAAAGGTTGTGGCCTGACCTGCAGCACCGCTTGGGCTGTCATCCTCATCCGAATCTGCTGGGTCGTACACCTGGATCCCCTGCGCCTGCAGCTGCTGCAGCTTGGCCTCCAGGTCCCGCTTGGCCCTCAGAAGGTCCTGTATCTCCTTCTCTTTGGTCTCCCGGAAGATCTGCACAGCACACCGGGCGAGTGAGCGCCCCCACGAGGTGGTGCACATGCAATTGCCACTGACGGCGCTACTTACCTTGAACTGCCGCTTGACCTTGTCGCGGTCGTGCTCGAAGGTCGCCGCTCTCTCCATGGCCTGGTACTTCGCTTCAAGAGCACCCTCCTTCTCACGCAAAATCTTCTGGTAGGTCTTCTGCAGAGCCTGTGGGACCCCCGAACATAAACTGCTCCCTCAGATTCATCGCGCAGGACACTTTTACTGTCAGCCAATAAACGTATAGTGCCTTTGCAGTCACTATGAAGACCAGGCTTCGCTGGGGCTCCTAGTACCCACAGTCCTGAGCTATAACTCTGTCCCTGAATCCAAGGCAGGAGTGCCTTAAAAGGGCCCTAAAAAACTTGGAACGTACTTGGATTGGTCTGGATTGGGGATGCAATATGATAGGCTTTATTGGGGCCCAAAATCTGTAGCGGACACTATGTTCCAAAGTGCCATTTTGCTATTACTGCTCTATATAACCTTTGGCACCTTCTGCTGACCTTGTCCCCACCTTCCCAGCCTGAATAAGACAGCCAATCAGATAAGCCCAGCTGGAGGATTTGCCCAATGGGGTTTGCATGTAGAGCGGCACTTAGTAAGCCCCGCCCCTCTACACTCCCCCTGACCTGAAGCTCCGCCCGCAGCCTCTTGTTCTCCTCGTCCAGCTTGGCCTCCTTCTTCTGCAGGGCAGCCACCTCATTACTCTTGCTGACGCGCAGGATCTCGTAGTCCTTGCGCAGCCGGTCCAGCTCCGCGCTGTACTCCAGGTCGACAGAACCGGTGGACTTGAAGCTGGCACCAATGGCACGCGGTCCGCGCCGGAACGAACTGCGCACAAGACGGGCCTTGGGCTTCACCTCCACGGGGATCTCACAGGCCTCGCCGCCCCCGCCACCGTAAGTGTCCTCGATCACCTCCCCCCCCGGACCCACCATGGACGAGGCCGTGCCCATGCCGAGGCTGGCGCGTCTCTAGCTATGGGTCCGACTGGGACACATGCAGGCCTCTGTAAGGAAGACAGATGGGCCCACTGTGGAGAGAGGGAGTAAAAGGGTTCGAAAAACATCAAACTACCCTTCCAAGATGTCGCACTAAACCTCGGTACCTGTGATGAGAAGGTTGCTGGCTCAAACTTCAGCCCTGGCAGAATAGGCACATGTCTGTGTGTCCCTGAGCAAGGCCCTTAACCCCCAGCCCCAGAACCACTGCACCAGAGACCCTGTGCTGTGACCCCAAGCTTGGTCTCACCTGTCTGTGTGTCTCATGGAGAGCAAGATGGGGTAGACGAAGAGATCAATAATGTGTCACCATTCTATTCAAAGGGGGTAGTTTTACTACAAAATGGACTCAAATGCCACACGATCTTCGACATTCTTTAAAATAATAGTAGTTGTCCTGTCAGCTTTTACTACAGCTGCTTGCAAATGTATTGAGCCCCGACCAGCTCAAAGTCATCAGGTTTGACTGCATTGCAATCGATGCATGCACTCATAGTCGCTATCGCAGTAACTTTTCAAAGTCAAAATCGATCGCCTGTCAGCAAATATTCTTCGAAAAGCTGGGAAATGCTGCTTGCATACTGTAAGTGTTCGACCCCTGTGTGTCCTACAGTTGGCCTTCAGCTGCGATAACCACCATACCACCCCCTAAGACTATCATTAAGAAGGCAAGGAGCAAAAATTAGGAATAAAGAACATTTTAAGTACGTTCACAAAAACAGATCAGCAGCTGAACATCCCCAATCCTACGCCCCGCAGGCATAGACCAGGACGTCCCTCAAGCAACCACACAAAAGGGTAAATGCGGAGGGAAGCCAAAATGAGGCCAACAGTCACTCTGAAGGAGCTACAGTGAAGGTACACCAGTCAACCATTTAAACAGCATACGGCATACCGCTGGGCTGTGTGGGAGACTGGCGAGAAAGAGGATATTACTTAGGAGGGGCTATATGAAAGCATGGGTGTTTATCAATATGCACACTTGACGGTTCTTGTACTCTCGAATGCCAACTTTCATTGCCGAAGTACAATTCCAGTACTCAAGAACAGAAGTACAGAGGGCAGTAAAAATCCCCGGATGTCACTCGTTGGGTCCATTAGTTGCATCCTCGCTTAAGGAGAACAATCCCATGATTCATCACGTCCCGATTTGGGGGGAAAGTCAGCAAGCACATGCCTTCCTGGAATTGGTACACACCTCATGTCTAGATTTTGATAGTAAAATGTAACACGTCTTCTCACTTCCTAAATATAAAACGAACACCATCAGCGGACTTAAGCTCTAGCATCAATGAAAACGAAAATATTACATTTTGTTTATTCCAGTTCCAGTTTCAACGCCTTGAAAGTTAGTTATACCCTTAATAAACAAAATTAAGTCGTTTATAAGTTAAACTCAGTTCACTGGCCGTGCTATTACAAGTTGTCAAATCTTTTAAGAAAGTAGAATATTTTCTTCTAATTGGTTATATAAATTAACGTGGGGACCTACAAACATGTTAATCAAAACTGCTGGTGTGCGACGTATAAAAATGTAATTTCATCGTTCCGGCGCTTGTTGCATATGGGTAATTAATTATTAGATATAACAAATTACTGTCATGATGTGACTGACGCTTCCTTGCAGAGTAATTGACGAATACTGGAGGACAGCAGACGTGCACGGAAACCAATTTCCCGTTATCTTTATGCCTAAACCCCCCCTATCTGTGTCAACTATTAAAACACGGAGGCCCTTTTGAAATTTTGGAAGGGATCGTTTTTTTAAAACGAAATGAAGTGTAGATTACGTTGAAAAATAGGAAATGAATGGTTTCCCGTCACACGGTTTGGACACGGAGAGACATGAGATGGCATGCACACACATGATGATGAATAAAAGTTACCCAAGCCTGAGTAATTTTTACCCAAGAAGTTCATTTGACTTACAGTAAAGGCAACACGGCCAGCACATTCCGTGATGAGGAAAAAGTTCTATATTGAGTCACTAAAGTCTCTCATTTCCATTTGAACAGCGAGTGCGATTCACTAAGTGAGCATTATGTGGACTAGCTCCGAAAAGGAGAAACTTGTTTTTTATTTAACTAGCTGGTAATCATACTAGCTAAGATGACATTTTTGGGCGATGGGAGAAAATAACTTTTCCAAAATGTAACCTCGGCTTCCCGGCTGCCCCGGTAACCAGCATATCAGCCTACGGGTCCTCAGCCAGCCCAAGCCGAACCGGCCGACTGACTGGCGTTTTTTTATTTGTTTACATTCTGGCCCTGAGTCAACTGGGGTAAAGCGTTGCGTTAAAGCTCGCTTGTGTTATCTATTAGTGGATTAATTACTTGATTCAAGCCTCCTCTCACTTTGGTGATTGATGCAATTTTGCTTCATAAATTTATTAAGTCAGAAATTGAATGAAATCAAATAAAGTGAAATGAAATTGTGAAATGAAATGAAGTTTTATTTGCTGTTTGCCATTTATACAAGTATGACAACAGGAACATTGGAATGTATCCATCTTCACATATCCTATCTTGATGTCCTTTTAAAAACATTCACACAAACACAGGGGAGAGCCAAGCTTGGCGTCTGTTAGCAAGGTCAGCCATTCGCCCCCCGTAGTCCCTCAAAAAGCAGGTTAGAAATCCCATTCACTGCTTTGTTGATGCCAAGTCCAACATCCCAGAGGTGGAAGTTCAGGTCCATGAAGTAAATATACAGATGAAGATTTTGTTTCAACCATCCAGGTGAGTAGAAAGAGTGAGTAACACTCAGCTGGTTGGTTGAAGTAAAATTTTGGTCTGGATTTTTACTTTCTGGACCTGAACTAGTCACCTCTGCCACTTCCTAAATTACACATTTCTGTATTTGAAACAATGTCCAAAAAAAAGTATATATAATTAATACTGTACCAAAACAAGCTTATGAAAACTCTACCAGTATATTTTTTTCATTTACTTATTAATTAAGAGCTGTCAGAGTAGCAGGTGCAGGTCAGCCACGGTGGGCACAGGCTGATATATGTACTTTTAAATTTATTTTGTTAAGTGAAGATCAAACAGCAGAATCACACTGATCCCCAGAGCAACTGGGGTTACGGACCTAAAAGTATGAAGCATGAGTCACATTGTTTCATAGCTGAATGCGGTCACTAATTAGCTGGAAGCAGAACTGACATTCTGCTTCTTTTGCCTTTTGTGTCTCCTGCAGAAAAATTGAACCAAGGATCTCTGGTAGGTCTTGGCGAGAAAGAAATATAAAACTGGATCCAAGACTCCACTGAGACAAGTCAAGGATGATGTGATCCTATTGCTGAACACGATGGAGGCCATGTCTACATCTTCCCGTCCGGAGGCCTGGATGTAGATAAAGCGGTTGATGTGGTAGGGGATGAAAGTCACAGCGAAATTCAGAAGGATCAATGTGATCATCTTGACCGCCTTCCTCTCCACTGACTTCTTTCCTGGCTGCCTTAGGTTCCAAAGGCGATGGAGTATGAGGATGTAGGAGCCCAGTATGATGATGCTGGGGAGCAGAAAAGCTACGGCTGTAGGCAGCAGTGCTTTGGCTGAGGTCTTCTCCAGGTAGAGCTGGCCACACACTGTCCTGGTCAAGTTGTCTACCTTTAGAACCTTCTTGGACAGCAGCATGGGGACTGAGCAAACAATCAAGGAGATCCACAAGACGACGCTGACCACACGCGTGTACAGGGGCCTTTGCCGCAGCACCAGAGACCTGACTGGCAGGATGACGGCCAGGAAGCGGTCCAGACTGATGCAGGCCATGAAGAAGAGACTACAGTACATGTTAAGGTAGAAGAGGTACCCAATCAGAAGGCAGAGGTTCTCCCCAAAGGGCCAGTCATTGTCCATGAGGTGATAGGTGGCACGCATGGGCAGAACCATCACATAGGAGAGATCTGCCACAGCCAGATTCATGAGGAAGACCTTGGAGGGTGAGATCTTCTTCTGTTGGCTGAAAACGCCCAGAGCCAAGGCGTTTCCTGGAACTGCGATGATGAAGATCACGATGTAGAAGGAAGCAAAGAGGACGTTCTCCAGGTGAGTCTCCTTGACCTGCCAGCTGGTCATCGCCTCGTCGCTGCCATTCCTGACCATTATGGGGATGCTCTACCTGTCACTGTAGCCAGAAGGAGAATCAACAGCGTAAGATAATTAGGGACTGTGTAGCCTGGGGAGAATATAGTTATTCAATCATTTAGTGTCTAGTTATCTGAACATAATACATGTTGTTCTCTCAAGGTTAAACAGGAAGGAGGTACTTTGACAGCATCTTGCGGGTTTGTTTGAGGATTTAACTGAAAGGAGGAAGCATTTGTCACTTTTTTTTATCAAACAAAAGAGTCTTCACGCCTGTGAGGAGTTCGCCACCACACTTCCCCTTGGCGACCACACTGCAGCATCCGGTGCCGGTTTCAGTATTAAGATTGAAGAACACAACCGGACATGCATGGTCGATGGCCACCAGTGCCATTCTTACATCTCTACTTACTGCTTGAATTAAGCCAAAAGGTTTACGGCGTTTTATAAGAGTTAATAGGCTATTTCACACCAGGCTGCCCTCAAACCAGCACAGAAGGTCCCTACATCTCCAGACAGTAAAATGGAAAGAATATTACAAGCAAAACACTACCAATTTCATTTGTTTTTCTAAAAAATTGCACTCCCCCTTGGTGCTGTTTATTCTGGATAAATTAGTAAATAATTTATTTCTAATGCGTCTCACAGACAGAATCACAAAGCTCTATATCGCTGTTGATTCTGAGATGTACATAAATCCAAAGCAGATATAATTTGAATTTTTACATACTTATTTCAGCAGTTTTAATCACTACCCCAATGAAAACACAAGCACTTGCCATCATAGTTAATCAAAAGTGACAAAACTATGGGATTATTTTGCAGAAATGAATGAGCAGCCTCACCACGTTGCCCTTGATACCTGGAAAGTTCCGATGGCAGCCCGTCCTGCTCTGACACTTTGGGCTTCCAGATGAATCAGATGCTATGGTGCTGACTGAGCATGCAGATATGCAGCTGACATTCGGCTAAGTTTGCACTTAGCCCCTCCCTATATCAGCAGGATCTTCACATACAGTTTTCAGTTTAGTTCCGTTTCATTTCTGAGCATTTAAAAATAACCCTCAGGTCTGGCTAGATGAGGAGGTGCGGTGGTGGGGGGGAGATTGGCTGTGAGAGCCTGGGCCAACCAATTACAGGCTCAGTCCATCCCAAGACTGGGCAAATCCCAACCAATCACAGATGTTCCTATTATTGTGCTTAGGAAGGAAGCTGAATCACTTTTTTGGGCATTTCTTTTGAGTTTTTCCCCAAGACACCCTCCCTACTCACCCCACACCTCAGAGCTGAAGGTGGGTCCACCTGAAACTTGATCACGCCTCCAAAATTTCCAGGCTACATGTCATGTGTCTTAATTCCCTCCAGCAGAAACTTTCAGAACCTCAATTTCTGTCACTGCGATTGTGTATGTCCAGTTTAAAAATAAAAAGTGAGGAGGAGGTTGAGATGAAATACCCCCACCTCCGCACAATTTCCTTAGCATTTTTTACCTGCTTGTCTACTAGAAGACGTAAGCAGGGCTTAAAGCCTGGGTTTGAACTTCAGCAATATCCCTGAGCTGACCAGGGATTCCAGGTCCTGGATGCAAACTGGGGCCTGGGTTTTCAGCTCCTTCCAGTGGGCTGACAGCTGCGAAAGCCTGATATAAACTGTGGGCAGCTACAAAGCTGAGTTGACATGAAATACCTTTCAATCTAGCAACCCTGTAGCTTGCCTATAATGACACAATTTCACACTTAGTTCCTTATCTTATCTACTCAAAGTCACAGACACTTTAATATTCTGCTGAAGCTGTTTGAGTCATATGCAACATGCAAAGGTACAACAGCTGGGCTGTGGTGGGGTTAGGGCTGGAGGCTTGGCAGCTCTATTGCCAGGTTACTGATAGATATCTTCTCATTCCTGCCTTCTGAACATATCACTCTGTGACATAGATAGAGATTTCAGCGTAAAGGTATTACATGTATCAAGAACAGTCATCTGATCAGTCTTCAAAGATCAGTATGTTGTCTGGTCGTCTCAGTAGTAGTGAAAACTGGAGGAATGCAGTGCCAGTCTGGGTTTATGTTACATGTATCAAGAACATCATCTGATCAGTTTTCAAAGAAGATCAGTATGTTGTCTGGTTGTCTCAGTAGTAGTGGAAACTGGAGGAATGCAGTGTGCCAGTCTGGCTTTATGTTATTTCTACAATCCACACTGAGACATGTACCACAGCTATGTTGAATACACACATCGCCCCCTAGGGGTCACCCAAGAACTTACCAGTCTGATGGGATTTGACCCTGCAACCTTTTAAACACGGACACACAGTCCTAACCCATAGAGCCACACGCTGCCCTATGAAATGTGTACAGCTGTCCATAAGTCTTCCAGCTGCTTACCTAGTACAGGTCATGCTGGTCTGGAGTCAGTCCCAGTAAGCAGCGAGCAAGCACACATACTGGGGACCGGGTTTGGGAAGTTCCTTTTAAAACAGCATTCAAATTTTTTTATAGTATAACAAATGCATCATTTGAAGAAACTCAAATATTAAGTATAATTATTCTACAGACAACCCATCATCACACAGTAGCCTAAGCCAGTTATGTGCAACTGACCGGGAAAGGTGAAACCTGAATCGTTAGCCTACTACTGTCTTAAGTGAGGAAAAGGACGAGGAGACAAGAAAATACAAAACATTTTTTACTTAGTTACCCACAGGACAGAAAAGCTGTCTAAAGTGTGGCTTCAAATTAAATTATCAAACGATTTACATTATACAGATGACACGGGGTTAAAATAGCTTAACGCTTAAACCACATCATGCCATAAAATGCTGCCTTCAGATTTGGCCACATCTATCTAGGCTTTGCACATTTCCGCTTCATTCCTCTTCTGATTCACACATTATTTCACTAGTTTCCTTGCTGGCTAGTTTAAGACATTTTAGCTGGTTCAAATAATTTACTGCCGAATTCTCTCCTGCCCCCTCCCTACCTTGGCTACTGTATGGAGAGCGTACTGGCGTAGAACGGCTGCCATCGCTTCATCCAGGTGGGGGCTACACAGTGGCTGTGGGTGATGTGGCTCCCCATTGGTTCTGTAAAGCATTTTGGGTGTCTTTAAAACTCTATATAAATGTAATTCATGCATTTGTTCATTCAGTCTTCCCCTAGTGGCAGATCTCATGTTCTACATTAAGTGACAAGGAACCATTGGGTAAAACACAAATGAGGAATGTTAGATGACTTAATGGTCACCTATGTAAATCTTCAAAAATCTGACTGTGGATTCCTGCCATCGGATATGTAGACATTTTTTAAATTAGATTTTTTATTATTTATTTTTTTAATCAAGACGTTCAACCTCTCAAACCTGCTGGGAATACCCATACCACTGGGAACACTGGGAGGACATGTGAAATTCATGCATCCAGAATGGAGGCGGGTTTCAAAGCCACGACCCTGGGATTATCAGCCACCTGGCCATCGGACTCTGTACCGTCCTTCGATTCTTCATGCTCTCCGAAATGGGTGACGACCAGGCCAAAGGGTGCACAGTTAGGGTGGCTTTCTCCTCAGCGTCACCTCTGCCGCAAACGCCCCAAAGTTCCATCTGTGTCTGATGCTGTGGCTTCTTACTTCCTAAAAGAAAGTATTTAACTTAAATCTCCCTCAACATTGATCTAAGACACGCCCAATTTCAGTTCCATGAGTTACTCATATGACCAAATCAGCATGCCAAGTTTAGTTAAAATTCGTGAGTATCAGGTCCGAAAGTGTGATGATTTGACATGGAATGACTCTTTATTTATAGCGGGCTGAGGCTATTTTCACAATTAATTTAATGGCTGCAGTCTGGAAGAGGAACCTGTTTTCCGCATGATACAAAGGCTGGAGATGGACACCGGCCAGAAAATCTGAGAGCATATTACAAAGGGGTAGCACTCAAAGCGTGAATTCCAAGGTAATCCAAAGCTGTTCCTCAGGTTCTGGGAGATCCTGCGATGGTTTAGGACTGGAGGACGCGGTGGATAGGATGGCCAAGCCCCCCCTTCAAACAGTTGGAGCAGTGAATTCCAGTTAAAACAACATTACCTGCCCTCCTATTAAGTAGGCGCTGAGAGCAGAGCACCATTGGATGCCTCACTGGTGACTTATGCGTAATTGAAATAAAATTACGTATAACTAATGTATAACTACTTTAGTACTTCAGCAAGTAAAGCTGGAGTACACTCAGTTACTCAGACAGTGCAAGGCTTCTGAGAGTATCTTCCTGTAGACGTATCAAAATAGTTTATGTTGGAAATTGAAATGGAAAGATCAGTGACAGATCTGTCTTGGGTTCAGAGCCGGCCCAGGGTATAGGCGGACTAAGCAGCTGCTTTAGGTCCCGGCAGCCACCAGGGGGCGCCCCCAACTAACCAGCTAGATGACAAATGACAACTAGGTTAATCAAATTTTGCTTGGATAGCTGCTGTAGGTCAAGCTGCATTTCAAGAAAAGACTCAGGTTTAAAGCTCTCACGTTCTCCGAAGAGGTTAAAGATTAGCTGTAGCACATTGGTTCCTGGTTTCACAAATATAAATGGAAGAGGAAGCCAGCTGGTGAAACTGCAACCTAAATGCAAAACAGAATAACCAGCAATGCTGTGGCAGAAATAATAGCAGCTTCTTCACAGTAGGTACCCTATAAACCAAAATCGCCAATCTGAACAGTTTCCTAAGAAGATATACCCTTATAATTCTTGCATTCCCCCCCAATTTCTCCCCCTAAAATTAGCCATGCCATCAACGTGCACGACTGATCTGTCGGCAGACCATGACTAATAAGGTTTCTCACCTTTCAGTGGGACCTTGATCACTGCAAGGTTACCGTGCAGATAAATAAATCAGATGAGGGTCACAATCCACAGTAATATCCGGAAGATAGAGCCAGGCGTACATTAAAACTGACTTTACACCTCATATTACCGTAAGTGTATCCCCAACAGTGCCATATAGCCTAACTGGCAAGTAATAAAAATAGGGAATTACTCCATTTTAAATCGATATGCAATGCTTACTGCAATACATAAAGAATTTGGTGGTGGAGAAATCTTTTTGTGCTGTTCGATCCCATATTCAAGAACGGCTGGCGCCTGCACGGATATTTAGCTTACCTTCAGCTCGTATGTTTTTGTATACACTGTATTTTAATCACCAGGTGTCGCTCTTGTATTACTTTCAAACCTGCCAGGTCGCACATGCGGTTAATTAATCAAAGGTTAAATCACCTGGTGAAAACCGCAGCTTACTGTTAGAACGGAAGGTCTAATCATCTCTAATTAGCACTGAAAGGTAGCAGCAATCCATCATTACTGCCAAACGCATGCACGGATGTTTATTCGAGAGCTACATTTCTCGCTTCTGTTAAACTCCTGCTTTTCCACAATTTACACAGTGCATTAACCCTTTCTGCAACTTACTTTCTTAGAGCAACTAATGATTAATAACCTAGATACTTATTAATTTGCAGTATTTCACTAGTCATGTTTACTCAGTTGGGCGGTTTGATACTGCAGTGGGTTTTAATTTACCCTTGTTGATATGAGTGAAATGACGACCATGAACAACCATGTCAATGACAACAGTCACCGTCATAAGACGGGCAGACTAATCCTACGTACTCTTAAGTGTGCGAGCGCGTGTTAATAAGATCCAAAACGAGAACAAGCTAAAGACAGCAATTTCAGCTACGCAATCTCACTGATATTAGTTGATGTATCTAAAGGTAATATTAAATTTTGGTTTCTAATTAAGTGAATTTATTCGTTCACTCAAAAAAACAAAAACGAGTGTCACCTGCGGCTTTAATGTCGGAGGGGAAAGAGCGAAGTAAACTCTCACGGTTACTGCAGGAGGGGAAATAATCATGTGCCAATTAAAGGGAAAATCCACAAATCTCTGCGAAATTCTAACTGTGCGTCATCACACGAGCCCTTTAAATGTTTTTCACTAAAACAACCCGACATGCTTGTCATTCCCAAGGTTATTTCTCCTTTCCATTACTTTCTGCGAATATATTATTGTCATTTACATATAAAACGAACGCCGACCCGTATAATCGTCTAATACCGACACAGAAATTGTAAAACGAAGGCAATCCCAACGGACTCATAAGCGGGAGGCTGAGACTGACTTCTGTGTCTCGTAGTGGGATGCAATGCCGCATTAAACCTGCGTTTGTAGAGGGTGATATCCCGTCCTGGTGGACGTGCGCTGCAGTCACTCGCAAGCCGGCAGAATTCGCTTTGCCTTTAATGAGCTCGTCTCTGGACAGCTGCTTGTTAGAAACGGCTTTCAGCAGAGGCCCATAAAGGTCCCCGTCACGCTGAGACTGTGGACTGACCTGGACCTCCTCATATTTCGCATATGACAGAAAATACGGGCGTAAAGCTTTTTTATGTCCTGTTTGCGGTAGGCTTCCAATGCACCAGATGTCCAAACACTCTGATTCGTCAGCAGCCTAAAGATTTATAATGTTACTTTTTACTTACATTTTACCCAATCAGAGAGATTCCTGTCAAGTAGTATCTGGTAAGACATAAAAGCACCCCCATCCCCAGGACTTGAGCAACAATCCCCATGTTACAAGCTCATGACACTATCTACTAAACACTGCTCGTACTGATCAGTCTATTGATGGATCCCATTCAAAGACAGCAGAGCACTTATGGACCTCCGGATGAGGTATTCTGATTCGGACCCCAGCGGATTCTCAAAGCAGCAGGCTGTGGCTCTGTGGTACTCGTCACTGATCCTGGACCAGTCTCCCCCCTGACACTGAGGCCCAGCAAATGGCATGAAGATTTTGCGAGAGTGTTATCACAGCAGCAATGCTCAAGCGTCGCCTCTAGGGGGAGTCAGAAAACAGCTACGCCAGGTACCCACGTCAACATCCCGATGGCCTCCAACCATCAAAGCATCTGTTAACAAGTCACGTAGCTTTAAGTTTACCATTCATCATTGACATCCATGGTATCCATTCATCACTCACCAGTGTATTTACTGAAACAATTCAGATACTTAGCTCAAGGGTATAACAGAGAAGCCTGTCTAAGGTCCAATCCAGCTCAAAAGCCAGTAGCAGGACGAAAGGTTTGCATTTGAGCCTACTCTGTGCACTTTACATTCACTACGCCTCCTGTGGCAGCCACGGGTAGTGAACCCGCACGAAACGTGGGCATTTTTAACTTGCCTAGTGACAAACTAGATAGAATATGGATCGCGCTGAACATTTTAAAAGCGTCAACATAAAAAATTAAAGTGCTGACAGATGTTTAGTTTACGTTTGAACGAAAGTCCTAATCACGAAGTGTCGTGGCCGACGTGAAAGGCAGCTGCTCGCAGTCCAGCACTATAAAACAAGCAGCGTCCATCAAAGCTTTCGCAAAACCGTATCTTACACGGAACAGACCGGCATCGGAACGTCCGTCGCTCTTTGTCACCGCTTTAAATGTCCCGTCAGCTGCTTTAAAATGACGGGGCGGCGAATCAAAGCATTTGTTAAAGAAGCGGGGAGGCTGAACACGGTAGAGGACTTAATTAAGTCTTATTGTGCTCGATGTTTTTACAGGATTTGAAGAGGATTAGCCTCAAAAATCCCGTTTCAATTAGCTGTCATGATCTATTGTAATTCTTGCTAACTACCTTAGGCTTTTGATTTGACTTATCCCCAAGTCTGCTAAAATATGATAAAAATTGCATACAAGACATTATTGTTTTTTTTGGAATATTAATGCAATATGTCTATTATTAGTAGTAATAATAGTAATTACTGGTGTGTGTGTGTGTATATATATACTGTTCTATGATTATCTCCATTGTTTACGAAATTGAAAATCAACTGGTCTTTTTCTCCGAGCCGCCACACTAACAAAAGGCTCCACGTGGTCACATGATCTGACTGCATATGACGCTATCTGAGTTTTCTCACTGTTCTGCTTTCAGCTTATTAAAATGGTGATTGTATCCTCCTCCATTAATAGGGAGAGGAAGGTGAGCTGTGTCACACTTTGCCTGCGTTACAGACAGAGTCCTCATTTAGCTGAACCTGGAGGTCTACCACAAACCTACCGACAAAACCCATGGCCGTTTTCCCAGACTGCATCAGTACCAGGGCTGCAGCTGGCAGAAAGGCTTCACTGCTGAGTCAGTTTGAAAAACATATAAATAAATAAATAACAGCAGTCTTTTTCGTCCCTCATTTCTCTCCTTAGTAGGGTGATAAAGGCTAGAACGTCACCAGTGATACTGTAGGTAGGAGACACACACGTTTGTTATTTTGCAAACGCTTTGAGTAAAAGTGGTGTACAGTTTAAGAATGCAGTGTCTCCTGAGCAGCTGGGACTCAAGGATCTGCTGATAGCAGGGATTCGAGCTGGTGACCTTCTGATCATAAGCACGGCACCCTAAGACTCTAGCTACACGGAAAGTTCATCAGCGCTACTGTCGGAGAACTTCTCTAAGTAGGTGGAGAACAGACACTAAGCACAACAGCACCGTAAGTGAATATGAGTCCTGTAAAACCGAAGTTCTGTCTGGCTTTATTCACTCTGGCATTTCCTCACACTGGAATTCAGGCTTCAGTCTGATTGAGACGACGCGTCAAACAGCTTCTCAGTGTAACTGAGGTTAATGCCAGCCAGCTCAACTTGCACCCGTGGACAGGCTTAGCTCTGCTCTGATGCGCAGCACCTCCTGCAGGTGGGGAATTATCACTGCGGTAATGTTCAGCCTAAGATCGGTGTCATCTGAGAGTGCCTCGCACCGCCATTTCTTTCGGTACCCTGTGGACATAAATTAGATAACAGACTGATAAGCAACAGCTGTGTTTAGATCGTGTTATTACATATCTAGGGTTGTAAGCAGTGGTACACAGAGGAAGCAGTCGTGTGTGTTCATTTACACCAGACTCCTGCAAAAGTGTACAACACCTGAGACACGTCGACCCATATCACATTGATTTCCCAGGCAACCCCTCCCCACCCCAACCTGAAACGTACTGATCAAAAACGCCTAATGGACCGGAAACATTTTCAGGCCGTATAACCCTTAAAATGAAGGGCTTTAGAAGGGGACAGTGCGTAAGCGGTTGCCGTAGTAACACCAATGATGCCCCTACCCCCCACGAGGCCTCTGCAAAACACAACAGAGGACATTGGTTTCATTAATCATCGCGTACTTTCCCTGGGGATCGCTATGACATAAAATAAAATGAAACAGACAACAGAAAAACACACTTTATTTTACAGGGAAAACAGAGTAAAGCAAAGATTCAAGCCAAACAGGTTTTATTTTAATATCAATGATTGGAAGGCAGTCAGGGGAAGCCCATTGCCAGCCCAGGTCCAGTCCCTGACATGGACCACAGGATGTCCTCCTGGTCTCTGACTTCCTTCTGGTTCTGCCAATGGCAGGGCTGAGCTCCTCTGTGCTTATATTGGACCCCTTTATGGGCTTGTGCTAGTGAAGGAGATGTGGGATGTGAAGGAGATGTGGGATGAGTGTCCATCCCGCACTGTCCCCCCCGTGCCTCTCAATGTCGACATCATCCTTCCCTGTTCATATGTTCACACTTTAGCTTTTACGGCAGCAATTAATAGGTCTATATCATATTAATTGTATATCATGTCTTCCTGTATGTTTATAAAGTGGTCTTTGATTGGGCACTGTAATGATGCAGGGCACCTAATTGGACAACTCTGCATTAACTTCCTGTATGTTTATAAAGGACCATGTGATCGGGCACTTTAATGAAGCAATGTGTTTAATTGGACAGCACTATACCATCTTCCTGTACTGTATGTATATAAAGGGGCACATGATTGGTTATGCTAATCATCCAGTGTGTCTAATTGGACAGCACTATACCATCTTCCTGTACTGTATGTATATAAAGGGGCACATGATTGGTTATGCTAATCATCCA
>JAODJX010000083.1:16304192-16315469 GCA_026776945.1 Isichthys henryi
CCCCCACACCTACAACCGCCCAAAAAACCCCACTTACCCCCATTGTGACCCCCCCCCCCCCCCCCGCCACCCAAACGTGTTCTCATTCCCACGTATATGGCAGTATTATGAGAATCTCATAATAATTGCTAATAATTGCTAATAATTTATAGCCAAAATGACAGGAAATAGGACCCAGAACCAGTTATAAAGAAATATTTTAATATTTTGACAATGATTGATTTTTGTCTTAATGAGAGAAAGATTACAGTGACCTTTTCCTCTGCTTCATTATGTATGGGTGTGTTCTCACAGACAAACCTAGATAAGGCACTTAAATCAAGGACTCACATCTGAATATGTCTCTAGAGCCGTTTTCACACATGACCTCCTGAGGCCGACATCGTCTGGAGAATCAGGTCCGGACATTTTCACGGAGTTGCCCTTTCACACATATGGCCCAAAACCTAAGATTATCACATGCGTTCACACGTACCATAAATACTCCCGTGGTGTTTGTGTAGAGCATGCAGGAGGCAAGGCAAGACGTAAAAAGTGCGCTGTGGAAATTGCAGTGTTTTGTTTACAGCACATTGAAGATGGTGACAGAAATCACTGATAAAAGTTCCTGAATCTTCTTGTCTCTCCAGTTAGCTGTGTTCGTTGGGACTTTCTTCGTGTAAATGACCCTTCTTCTTTGCCCTCTGTAATGTTTATATTCTTCCATTTTCACACCACTCAATAGGTCATCAACACACCCTCACGCTCACAGTAAATTCTCTGGACAATTCCCTGCTCTGTTCACACATGGGGGTCAATCGCAAATTACCCGGACTTTGTACTAGGGAACTAGCAGGGTAAAGTCCATTTACTGTCCGGTATGACTGATTCAGGCATTTGCGATGACACACAGCCCCTCAGGGTGATGTTTAGAAAATTTCAGGGTGGCAGTGCATGTCTGTCAGGGGTTTAAGAAGCAAACTGGACTTAAGTGACCCACTTCCCAGGCGAGACAGAAACTGTAGCATTGTGACATGCAAGGGGGAAGAGTATTGAAAAATCCAACTCCAGTGAAAATACTGATAGTTTCCGAGAAATGAACTCGAACTGAATTGAGTAAAATACCTCTCCTCTAAAAAGAGTAAGAGAAAAAGGCAGCTTGTTTAAAAAGTAAGCTTTTGTGCAACGTGACATAATTTGAATGATCAGGGTCAGACAGCAACCCTGCAGCAATTAGGATTTAAGAGGCTAATGGGAGGTTTACTTACACAAACATGTTCTGAGGGCAGAATGAAAAATTATTGGTTGTGAGAACCAAGACATCTAATTGGTTGGTCCCACCTCCTCTATGATCTTATTGGTTATCTCTCTGATCTAATAATTTTTTGTTCTACCATCTGAACTTGTGACATCCTTCTTGTGTATGTAAAACTCCCATGAGTGGTTAGGAGCCTTACTCAAAGACAGAACAGTGATGACCCTCTGGCCGCCATGGGATTTGAACCAGCAACCTTCCAATCACAAGACAAAACATTAACCAGAAGAACCACAAACTATCCTGCAAGCAACGAGCATGTTATTAAACTGAAAATGGGGTTTACCTTCAGGTACAAAAAAAATCTGGTATTTTCTCACATTTACACTAATGTTGTTTTATGCCTTTTTGTAGTTTAATGCAAGCGTAACATTTGAAAACCCAAACAAGCACTAAACTTATTACAAATCTATTCAAATTTTTCTGCAGGTTAATAAGTACTTGGACCGTTCAAAGAATAAAAAAAAAAAACATCTAGCAGGTTCTAGCAGCACCTAGCAGCTAGAGCTAATTGCACATATTGCATGGGTCAACGACAATGAGCAACATAGCAGGTATCTCACAGAAACAGCAGCACCATTACAGCAGCCTAGTAATTACTGTGATAGCCTAGAATAAATTACGGAGCTAGCTAAAATCTGACTGCAAATAAAACAGTTGCATCTAGTTAAATGTTATTAGCTAAAATGATTTTATCAATCACCGACTGAGTTTTGCCGAGTGAATAATGTCCATAGCCATGTAGCCCCGCTAGCCAGGTTGAAATGACGTGATAAAAGCTAAAGGAACAATCACAGTTAACGTCAAGACCCAGTTCTTTAATGGAAATATCTCAACAGGCTTGACGACAACAGAACGAAGATACCATGATCCTTTTTAGCTTAGACTTGGAAAAGCTTTAGCAGGTGCCATGGATGTCGTAGTTATGTAGTCTTGCCAACTCCCAGCAGGGGATCAGTGGTTATTGGCGGAGTCCAAGTTGTAGTTCATCAACTAACAATTTTAGGCGTAATTTGACATGATTTTACAAAAAAACCGAGGTCCAATCACTACTGATGGAGTGAAAGTTAGGGATGAATATGAACCAATAAAATCAGTAGGCAAAGTTAGGGAAGTAGCGGCCATACTTGGGGTGGCAATGATACTAATTCCGATTTGATACAAGGTTGGTATCGCAAGTACTGACGTTCAATGCAGGGAACACGCCGAGGATAAAAGCTTGTTGATTGGGTGGGGGTGAGGGATACTGGACTATTTAAAAAATAATAGGGGCGGACCCGCCCTTAGTAGTTAATGTATTGAATTAGGCTAACAGCGAAGAAAGACACGATATTTTGGCGTTAGAATTAATTCTCAAAATAAACATTAAGATCGAAAGAATCCATGTCTAAGTATCCGCACATCACTAGGGATTAAATAGCAGAATAAAGGTACTGCTGCAGAACAACGTGTATGAGTAAAAATATAAATCAGTATGTGTCCGGCAGGGATACCCACGGCTGAGGAGACTAACGCCTGCAACCAGCAGCATTTAAATCTATTTCATATGGCAAAGATTACGAAAAAAAGACTCAATTACAGTAACGAGAGTATTCGTATTTCGGTACTTTACACCCCGGGTGACATGGATGTTTTCTTATTTCGTCACCTATGGTGATTTCATTTGAGCTGTTAAGGAGTGTCTGTTTTATAGGAAAGTGTATTTTACAGTACTTTATCTCCCGTCGGCAACAAATTTCCATCCAATTATTCTTCAGAAAGAAGCCTTGTGGCTTTACGTTTAACGATGCCTTTTCCCTGAGCCAATTAGTCATATTGTTAAAAAAAATCCTTATTTTTTATTTTATCTGCAGCACCATGTGTATCCCGACATAAAAATTCATAAAACTGACTTTCCTATATAATCTAAGTGGTCTGGGAGCTAATCTGACGTAGGCCTTATACAAGTAAAATAACCTGCACCCATGTAAACTATTTAATCCACATTTAAGAGAGAAAATGCTGTTCATTTAAAAAGGATCTGACCTTAACCGGTCTAATCTACACTGCTGATACTTAAGACAGTAAAGCTATATATAATATCGGCCTATACATGTTCACGTAACATGTAGACTATACTCCTGAATATAGAGGCCCATATTACAGATTAGCGCAAACCCTAGGACCTAAATTGTTTAGAACCGGAACTTTTCTGCCACGTATGCAACCCGTTTCCAAAGTGCTGCGCACGGCTCTGAGTATCTTAGTTGAATTTTCGACCTTAAAAGCTTAAAACGTCTCTAAACAAAAAGCGAACCGCAAAACATCACCAGCTCACCCCAGGACCGAGCGCCACCATTTATCACTACACCGATTTATTGCAATACTTCAGTAGAAAGGGAACTACGGGACAGATAAATAATGAAGACGAATGGCGTCTTTTCACGCTTATTTTCCCTTTCCTTGCAGTTTTGCTTGCACGTTTCTGTGTGTGCATGTACGTGTGTCCGGTGCTAGGATTAAGCTTACTGGAGGAGTATTTACAACCCGTTTTTCGTTCTCTGAAATGGTTAACAATGCTCTTTGGATTCAGCACTGAGGTCGCTGTCCATTAGATCTAGTCGATCTCAATCACATGCGGTTTTCTCACTGCGATCAAATCCCTCTCTGCGGACACAGACTTTTGTTGTGCTGATAAGACGGGGGATCGTGTAAAGGGCAGAGAACAGCTCTTCATTCATTCAGCTGGTAGATTAGTATCCGCTATGTTTTCCTTTATTTCAAGTGTAGTAAGGCTGTAGACGGTTAACGCGTATCCAGTATATTACCTCTAACACTTTATTTATTAAAGGAATATTGAAAAGTAATTAATAGCGTGTGTTTCGTAGATATAATACGTCCGTTATTGGCAACGTAAGCCTTAATTTACAATCAGTGGGCACCGGTAAGTTTTGATAGTTGCGATGAGAGACGGAAAAGCAACGGGAAAACACTGCGGTCTTAAGAATCTATAGGGTCGATTGTTAAAACAACCAATCAAATGAAAAAAAGGTAAAAGCTAAGTAATGCTTCTTTTAATAAGGAAAACGTAGCACAAATGGCGTTTATCTCACATCACAAAATACGTACGATTTGTAGATTATTTTGGGAAATAAAGCTTAGTTTTATTCATTTTATTTATTAGTGAGGTAAAAACATCAATGAAAGTAGCCCACTAATTGTAGTAACAAAATAAATGGACTAACAAAAAAAAACAAATTCGATATGACAATTACAATTATAACAAACCGAATGTTTTGGTATAACATCTTATGTTTTGTACCGTATGTATGTTTTTCTTATAAGTCTTTGCGGGAACAATATGCGGATTGAAGGGGTCAAACCATTTCAGATTTACACGCCATTTCGTTCTTAAAAGCTGGCGCCTATAGACGCAACAGAGACATTGCCGATACTGGACAAAATCCATGCAACGGCAGTATAAATCAGCACCATTCAATTTTAATGGATATCAGAACTGGATAAGTTCTGAAGAAATCTGGTTCAGTAGAGCTTTCGGTGGATCCCTTACTGTCTGAGGTCCATTCTGCGATGCATATGAGTTTTGAAGGCGCCTTGGCCAGTAGAGAGCACGGCTTCTCGCCCTCCGAGAGCCATTCTCCATTCCGGGTCTTAGTGGCGTCCTGCTTCTCCGGAGTTTCACCGTAGCAGTGGCGCTGCAGAAGACTGTCAGGTACGTGCGGTGCAGATCCAGCTTTTCTCTCCACACTCTACCTTCATCTCTACCCCCTTTTCACTTTAAAGTAGCTATAGCATCCGGGAGTCCCATGGTGGAGTGGGGCGCTTACTGGGGATCTCTCTTTGCCGTTGCACTTTGCACTGTTTTGACATTTGCCACACTCGAGGTAAGACTCAAGATTACGCATCTTTTACGTCTTGTTTTTCCCCACTGTGCATTACTTGTTATCGGTTAGTTGTCACGTTATTTGTCCAAATACGCTGGCTTATTTGCTTTTTCACACTCGTTCAGCATGCATCTTTACGGAAAGCACATTCATGCGTGTAGAAAAGGTGGTGCTGGGGGTGTGGGCAATGATATACGAGGCTTTGCTGAAAAAGTGTTAACGCGACACCGGTCGTTTGTTGGAGAATTTTAAAAAAATGATTTTGCACACTAACTTGCGCCGTGCGACCATCTGGAGTTGCGGCTACAAAAGGGACGCGACATTTCTGTGTTTGAATTGCCTGTGATGCGCTGCCTCAGACGCGTCAAGATTGATCGTGCTTTCGGAGTAACGCGTTTAATTGGCACTAGCGGAATAACTGCATCCCGTAGCTGTTAGTTTACCAAATACATCTTACGTTTGGTCACGTTTACATTCGGTCTGCATTTGTGACAAACTACTTTGGGACAGAATAGCTGCGGAACTGGTCGTATTTTCAAGTTGATGAGCATGCATGTTATGATATCATGTGTAAGACCAGAGAGATGCGGACGATCGCGCTAATCAAGCGCATACTGGCGTGCGAAACGTCGAGCAGTTCTACCGCTCGTCTGCGTCAGATATCGTTGTTTGCGAGAGCAGAAGAAACTCGCATTGTGCATGCAAGCCACGAAAGGGCTATGTCCGCCTAGGGGTGCGACGGGACCTTTCCTTTTTTTTAATTTCACATTAACGCCACGGTAGTGCAGCGTGCGGCGATATACGGCACGTGCCGGAGAGCGGGCGGGGCGTGCGACGTCACAGTCGCCGTCTGGCGGCTAATCGCCCTGAGGTTCCATACGTTTTAATCAAATTACTTTAGCAGTGCCTGACAGTAAAACCATAAGCTTTTGTTCACATACAGTACAGGCCTGGTTGGTGGGAAACAAAATTAGCTTGTTGGTCATTATGATTATTATTATTATTATTATTATTATTAGTAGTAGTAGTAGTGGTGGTGGTGGTATTATTCATATAATTTGAAATCATACTAAGGCATGCACTTAATTCATGAATTGTTTGTAATGTTTAGGCTATCTGTGATATAAATTAGTTTCAAACATTCGGTCTGTTAGGCCTGTTATTAACTTGTGTGAGTATGAGCCTGATTAGTTATGTGGTTAGATGCCCTAACCGGTGCTTCCAGGTCAAATACTGGTAAGCAAGGGATAGATATGCTTTTCACCTCCAGAGAGATGACCTGGTCCCCTGGTGCCCGGGTCCCTGCTCCCCTACTGTGCACCGGCTCTCTTTAAACGCAGTAATCTTTTGGCCAGTTATGGAAAGTCACAGAATCCTATTTATGGCTGGATGGGTGTGGAGCTGAGGGCAGTAGGTGAGACAGTGCTGGGTAAAGAAGGAGTGATAATAACAGTAATATAATATAAGAGATTAGCCAGACAGAGATGAGCAGGACTTGTCGTAAACAATACAGGATCGAAGGTTTCTGATTGGCTGAGGGGCAACCACACTGTCAGGATGTCATGGCGGGTTTATGAAAAGTGGCTCTAATGCAAATTGACTTGGCTGTCACTCGCCTCTACTGCTGGCGGGCGTCAGTCTCCTCGACTGTGGCTATCTGTGCCGGATGCAGCGTAAACACACCCGGCACGATTCCGATCGGTGAATTTAAAAGCGCTCTCTTTTACATTTTTAAAGCCGACCTTTTGCGTTCGTCCCTGCCAGGGATTAAATATAGACACACTTTTCTTTGAAGTCCTTGAAATGAAGGATCCGCTCTTGTCTGTGTTGAGTGTAGCGGGGCACTCGAGTGAACCACTGTTCGGGCCCTGGAACGGACACCTTCCGGTTCATTTTGTTGTGCCTCTCCCTTTTAGAACAGCATGCTCTCTTCATCACAGGCTCCAGGATTTAATTCCTGTAAAATCAGATTTACCACAGACCCCCAAGCTTGCAATTCGGACTTGTCTAACACACCTGTGACTGAGCTGATAAAATAAATGTGATGGACGACCTTTATGCGTCTGTATATATGCCTCGGAACATCCCACATGCATTGCATTAAACGGTAACGGTGGGAGTTTTTTACATTTTGGTCAGCATCAGGGCTGCCTTGCTGGGATCTTAATAAGCTCTATTAGCATTAGCAGCTTAGCAGCATAAAGAATTAGTTTGAGATCCACTTCTTAGTCATGTAGTTACTGCATCCCAGAATCCTCTTGGTCGCCTTATCAGTGACCTGTCGTCCTTAGATGTGTTGGGTAGGGAATGGGGTTGATCTGATCCTCCTCAGGAGGGGGGCCTGGTTCCACATTGTCATTTTTGGGTTCGGTTTTGTAGCTCTGGCCTGGATTTTTGTTACCTGGGTGGGGGCATCCTTTCCTTGGACTGGATGGCAGGGGCAGAGGAGGGGTCTCACAGCAGGGGGAGCTGATGGGGGTGGGGGTTGGGGTGATTGTTTGTCATGAAAAGGGGCACTCAGTAAAATTTGCAAACCGGGCGGGGGCTCTGCTGTTGTGGACATGTGGGTGAGTGTCCCACTGCCACGGCCTGGTATTGCCGGGGGCCTAAAACCAACACTCACCCGGTGTCCGAGTCAGGTTTTTGTCAGAGGAGGCATGACCAGATTTGTTCGTGCCTGGCTGCAGCTCGGCGTCTTGGCTGAACATGAACGGCATCGAGGCCCCTCCCTCCCTTCTGGGAAAAACCGGCAGAGGTGCGCCAGCGTCTTGCCATGTCAGTGCCCCCCGCCTCCCACAGACGGCCTCCTCTCGGGTTACGCCCCTCATGAAGTCCGCGGCCTGTTTGTGAGGCCAGGACTGCATTTGGGGGGGGGGAGGGAGCAGAATAAAGACATGCTTGTTTGCCGTCCAGCGAATGAAATGTTCCTGGCCTTGGAAAGGGCACGAGGGTGCGGAGCTGAAATTCCACTGCCCAGGCCCTTGAGGAATGGACTGGGTGCTGGTCTGCATGCTGTTTTTTTCTTAGTTGGTCATGGCCCTGTATGTATTAGAGGAATTCTGTGCCGAATGTGCCTTTTTAAACCCTGCATGGACCCTGACAGCGTCCAGTGAATTGTTTGGCTGACTTGGGAATTTTTTTTGTGAAAGTGGGAGGGCAGAATGCACAGGGCGTGATTTGATTGGGTGGCTTGGAAAGTGGGCGGGGCTACTGAGGGTGGTAGCTCCTCAGTCCCGATCTGGCTGTTGCAACCTGGGGCATATGGCAGCCCCTTCTGTCTGCGGTTGGGTCCAGGTCCCCACTCACCTATCTGCATTTGCCGAATTTTGAGTTGCACACAGTTTTCCCCTAAGAGCTACTACTCTGAACTAGTCTGTCTTTTTTTATTTTTAATATTTTTGTGAAGTTTAAAAGTTGGTTGCCTCGGAATGTTCCAGAATTTCACTCGGACAACAACAGGAGACATTCTTCACGAATCCAGACTGGGACAGTCCATATGCGGCCTATAGAGCCCTGCTGAGAGGGACCTGTTCTCTCATCAGGGGTTTCCAGAAGGTTCACAGAGGGGCAAAAGGCTGTGCTCCATGTTGCCACCTAGAGAGAGGGCCAGTGCTGTCCGGCTCCAACAGTGCCGGCAGCAGGGGAAACGGCCAAAAGGTTCTCATTGGGTCAGAGTTTCATGGATGAACTTCATCATATCGGGTGACTTTGGTGGCCTCGTTTGCATCCTCCTCGGTCAGCCTGAACCCTGTACAAGGAGGACTTATGCGATGGCAGCAGCTATTTGGAGGGAAAATATCTGCGGTGAAGGATTTATAATGAAGTCACATCCGGCAGCAGCAACCTTATTAGCACGCGTGTGGCAGTTATTAGTAGATTGCTCATGGTAATGGAAGCGTGGGGGGGGCCTGCGGTGAGATGCAAGGACTGGGACGTCCGCGGTGAGCAGAAGCACACTTTCAGCTATGAAAGCAGTGCGGTTTACTGCCAGGCCCTGTCTTCTAGGCTACCGCACAGAATCAGCTGCTTGAGTATTTAGTCGTCCGTCGTGTCGCCTGTGCTCTGTGCCCTTCATGTCCACATTGTGGCCCAGCAGGACACCCGAAAGTGTCTGACCTGAGCTTTTGTTCTTCAAGAGAGTGAGACTGATCCATATCTGGATTTAACGAACCGGCCTTACTTCAGGATCGTAGCTTAAACACCGCTTTCATTCCCTTTTTTCATTTTCCCTCCATAAGCGACTGACGACGTTAACAGAACCCGGCTTTCTCTGGCCACCTCTCTCAGCTTGTCTCTGTGTTATTGGATTTCATTCTCACAAACACCTCGGTTACTGGATAGGCCTATTGGAGTGTGCTTTAATCTGAATGATTTAGAAAGGCTGTGCTTTGCAGGCCTCTCGTGTGTATAATTCACCGGGGTTTTTTAGCTCCGTTTATTGTGTTCCTGGGCTCCTGACAGCTTCTGGAGGCTCAGAGGTGCCGACATGAGTCTGTTCACCCTTCTTCGGGGTCAGTGTCAGCCCAGTACGCCCTGGTGTGTAGGTAAGTGTCATTGATAAGAGCAGCCGTCATTAGCTGGTTTGCACGTCGGTGTGGAATTCGGCGTGGATCTTCCAAGATTCCCTCGGTGATTAGTCTCGGCTGGGATATAAATAGTTGGGGCACGGTTGGCTGAGCTAATTTGGCAGCTGGAGGGCAGGGGTCACGGAGTAGGCGTGACGGGGGATCATTTCATCTTTCAGTGGATGTCACATCAGAAGTCGGTCAGTATGGTGACAGCTCTGACAGGACTGGTGACGACTCCGGCCCCCGGCTTGGGAAGCCCCGGCGATCCGTCCTTCTTTATCATCCAGACCGTGCCTTTCCGGGCTTCCGTGAAAAGCGTCGGATGAGTCCGCCCTCCTCTCCGCAAGCGATCGAGGCTGATCGTCTCTCATCCTGCTTTTCATGGAAAACCATCCAGCCTCTCGTGGGACAAGTGCTATTTTCATGTCATGATCAAATTTCGAACAAGGACTTAAATAAATGACAAAGAGCCATCAGAGAGCTTGAAGACTCCATGTTCAAGGCGGGGGGGGGGGGGTGGTGTGCAGAGCTCAGTGGGTTAGGACTCCCCCAGCTGCAGTATTGCTGCACGTTGGCTGACCCTGCACTGTCACTCCAATTGCTCTCACCTGCATATGTGTCTGTGTGTCTCATGCAGAGCAAAAGCGGAGAGGCAAAAACACAATTTCCCCACAGGGATCAATAAAGTATCTCCGTTCTATTTACAGAAGTGCTTGTTAGCAAAGACGCGGAATCATAGCGGCACTCAGTATTAGTAAAAAGGGTTGTGTGTAAATGTGGTGGACAAAGAAGACCTTGAAGGAGAGGAAGGACATCTATGGCTGGACCCCAGAAATCAGGGGTGTTGGTTCATGGTAGAAGTAGGTCCTGCTCATGGAGTAGCAAGGCATGTGAGCAAAATGGCTAGAGAAAGAGGATTGGGGATGAAGTTAATCAGGACTGCCTCAGTCATCTAGTTTGTACAAACAGGTGATAATGGCTGATCTAAGGTGTGAGTCACTTTGGATTATCGGTGTATCTGTGGTCCCCCCCCTGGGTCTTTGTAGGAATGGAGAGTGGGGCCAGCTGGGGTCAGGGCTAGGGCAGACTGTGAATGTAATTATGGCATGTATAGGGAGGGGTGTTAAGCTTGGCTTTGGGTTGTGGTGGTGGATCGTTAGCCTAATACCAGGTGCTAAACACCACATGCCAGTTTGACTCAGAGCTAATATGGTTTTAATGGTGAAGAATGTTTTTCTGCAGAAAGCCGCTGATGGAAAAGGTGGGTGGTGGCGTTCCGGCTGCTATGCGGACGCAGGAGCAGAATGTTACCCGTTCTGTCAGGTTTGCGTCTGGCTTGGGGTCTCGGTCGTCAGGACGCAGGGGTGGCGAACAAAAGAAATGCTCTGAATGAGAAATACCTGTAAAGAGGCTCATCCAGATTCCTGGTCCTCATGTGGAAGCGCCCCCCCCCCCCCCCCCCCCCCCCGGTGGCGTGGCCTTGGTTTTGTGGATACGATAAATAACCGCCCGCAACACGGTGACCAGGGCG
>JAODJX010000083.1:16343527-16354957 GCA_026776945.1 Isichthys henryi
GTGGTTACAACGTTCTATGCTTATAACGTACATGTTTTTGGTATCCCGTCTTGTACGTAGTAACGAGGTTCCACTGTTTGTGGTCAACCAGCCTGCCTCACAGGGCAGTTTCTGCTGGACAGAGGGATCCATAAAGGGAAAAAAAATGATTAGAGATGAGAAGAAAAATCAGTGGAAATCGATTCTCTGCCCTTCCGGGACCTCTAGTAGCGAAGCCAATTTTGACAAATAGAGTAATATTTATATAAGAATTGAGGAGTGGGATGTGATGTCACACTGCAAGGCCCGGGATCGAAGGAGGATGTAAACAAACAAGCAAGCATGATTGTGAGACGGTTGATCCACCATGCTACACTGTGGTTCAATAGCAGAGTTTGGATCGGAGCCTGGAAAATCTCGGCGTGCTGTGAGCCGACCTTTCAGGGCCTGGGGTCTGAGTCCAGGTGGTGGGGCAGGTAAGGACGCTCCTGAAACCTGCTGGACCAGGAGGCCTCTGCTCTAGTGCCTCCAAGGTCCTTTTGCTCACATTCATCTTCCACAACCACTTACCCAGCACATGGTCACGATGAGCCTGGAACATCTCCCAGAATGCACTCCGGGAGGCTGTGGACAGGATGCCTAGGATGTGCATTTCACGGCCTGCACTGGCACACACTAAGGGCGTTGAATAATCCGCCCCCCACCAAAAGAAATGAACACAGAACCAGGGGTAGCAATCAAGTCTTCAGCCCAGGAGGTGCGAGGCTGCAGCGTTGCCCACTGAGTCACTATGCTCAGCCTAACTTTATAAGTCCAGCTATAAAAGCGTGTGGATTAACACATCAGCTAAATGACTAAAGCTGCTTTTGAAAGCCATGGGGGGGGGGACATCGAGGTGGCAGTTCCCGTGGTGAGAGCAGCCCCCCAGTCACCCAGCGTTATTTTTACCGAGGAAATTGCTGGAACGTTTTAGTCGTCATGCTTGGACACGTCGTTTTATTTACGCCACCGAGACTGGTGACAATGTCAGCCGCGAGAATTTAAATAATTACACGCTTAGGTGCGAGTTGGAATAAGGTCATGATAATGTGAGCTGGGGTGGCGGCAAGTGAGATATTAAATGTCAGAGACCATTCTGGGTCAATGAAAATAAGCGGAAGGTTGAAACGACACTCCCACCTCATCTGAAGGTGTGAGCTCCTTGGGCGTGCTCTGTAATGAGCAGCTGGGCATACAGTACTGATCAAAAGTCTTAGGCAGTCAAAGGGAATGACGGTTAAGTGATCTTCATGTTGGTGTAAAACTGTAGTATTATGTCAGTAAAAATGTGTCAGCATAGCCATTTCAAAAGCTCTCCAAAAGTCACCCCAGGACTTGCAGTAACCATTGAATACACAGGTCTGGACAGGTCAACAGGTCAGTTGGGGAGCATGCACTGATGCCACGTGTTGACGCACCCACTACATGGCGAAACTCCTCAGGATCATGGCTGGCGATCCTCCCCCAGGCAGACACACAGTCCAATCCCACCCTCCGGAAATGGCTGCAGCCATCTGCCGCGGCCAAGTGTTACGTGGTCGTCCCCTATGCCTGGTCCAGCCCCTCAGGTCCTCAGCAACGAGGATCTTGCAAGATCACCCTCAGGGAAACCCGCCACATGGCTGTAGTGTTCTAACTGACGCTCCCTCACAATGCAGGTAATGAAGCTTCATGAACCATTTGCTGTATTTTTTGACCTCACTAGATGTTGCTCTTGGCTTGCTTTGGGGCATGCTTGTGCCCTTCTTTGAACAGACAGCACCATCTAGTGGAATCAAAAAATACATCAAATGGTTCATAAGTATCATTTTGCCCATGATGAATAGCAACCGCTCATTTGATACAAAGTCAAACCAGTGGTACACAAGGATTCTCCGAAGGAAGGAATCCAGTCTTTGTCTCGGCTAACTGGATAGCATCAATGTCTCACAGCTATACAGCAAGACAGGGAACAACCAGGACTCTAAAGACTTGGACATTCGTCTTCTTGCAAAGATATCCGGAACACCACACACCCCTTTCCAATGACCTCATGACCCCCCATGCTCTTCCAGTCCATTTGCTGACTTCATAGGAAGAGTCACCAGAGACATGAATGTCGCTGCTGAGGTAAGTAAATCTTTCAACATTCTCCCCACAGACAGACACACTACTGAAGGCTTGGATCTTGATTTTTATCCAGGACCCTCGCCATCCCAGGCACTCAAACTCCTTGTTCAGTCTCTCGATCAGAGCCTCAATTGACTCCGCGAAGATCATAACATCCTTGGCAAAGTCAAGATCAGTAAATCTTTCTTCATCAACAAATGCCCTACAACCACTGGACCCCACAACCCTGCCCAACACCCAGTTCATGCAAGCATTGAACAGAGTAGGAGCAAGAACACACCCCTGGCAAACTCCAGAATCAACTGGAAAGAAGGCAGAGGTTCTCCCATCACTCTGCACAACCATCACTGTACCAGTGTACAGGCCGGCTATGATGTTCAGCAGCTTCAGGGGGATCCCACAAAGTCTCAGGATGTCCCACAAGGCAAATCGATTAACTGACTCAAATACGAAAAATGAAAAGAGCCTCAAAGAATCTCTGCCGATATTAGCACTTGCGCTCAATGAGAACCCTCAGTATCAGGATACGATCGATGGTAGACTTCTTAGGCGTAAAACCAGACTGGTTCAGCTGCTGATACGTGAGCAAGTCATCACGGATCCTGTTAAGGATGACCCTAGCAAGGACCTTACCCAGCAGTGAGAGCAGTGTTTTCCCCTTACAGTTGCCACAATGTAAGCGATCACCTTCCCTTTCCAGATAGGGGCTACAAGTCCCAATTCCAGTCAGTTGGGATGACGTCTGACTCGCAAATGGAAGGAAAAATTTCTAGTAGTGCCAGGGGGACAGCCTTAGCATCAGCCTTGAGAAGTTCACCCCAGATACCACAGATCCCTGCAGCCTTCTCTACCCCCAGCTGAATCATTACCCATGCAATGTCAGTGAGATTGGGTGGTTCACAGCTGACTGGAGGATCAGCCTTGAGAAATGTGAACCCAGAGAGGTCCAACGTCCTAGCCGAAGGATTGGCTTTAAACAACTGTTCAAAGTAGCCGTCCCAGTGGATTGCAACTGCTGTGTCATCTGTAAGGACCATTCCATCATCCACCCGGCCTGCAAGTCTCCGAGGAACAAATTCAGATGTTCAGTCATGTTCATGAACCATTTGCTGTATTTTTTGACCTCACTAGATGTTGCTCTTGGCTTGCTTTCGGGCATGCTTGTGCCCTTCTTTGAACAGGTCATACTGATCCCTCTGTAAGTAGGACGTGGGTCACTAGGCCACAGATGGTATGTTACCTGCTGACAGATTCGTCTAACAAATGCCTCCTTATCTGCCCTCAGAGCCCTCACAGCCGTCCTCCTCAGTTCCCGGTACAATCTGGAGTTGCCACCAGGTTGTGCGCTGTGACTTCTCTGGATAATATCCAGGGTGCCCTGAGAGATGAAACACTGGCAACACTAACACAACCCTTAGCAACCTTCTGGGTCTCCCACATCACATTAGCATTGGCAGTCGCACCCAAGTCTGCAAGTTCCTCACAAAAACTCTGTGCAAACTCATCAGAAACAACTTGATCTTGGAGTCTGGCCAAGTCTAGCCTTATTCTCCGAGTAGGTGATTGCCTACTGTATCTAAGCTTGATCTTCAGAGTAGCAACAACAAGTCTGTGGTCAGAATTCACAAACAAGGGCACTTCTGTAGACCTTGCAGTTCTGCAGGAGCCTCCAGCATCTGCCCACAAGGATGTGATCGATCTCCTTCGCCGCACCTTCAGTATTGGAGTGCCAAGTCCAACTATGCGGCTTAGGGTGTTGGAAGCAGGATCCAGTTACCCGCAGCCCCTAACCTTTGGCAAAGTCAAGGAACATGGAGCCACTCACACTATGCTTAGTGATTCATGGGTACTGACACAATCCTCATAGCCAGCCCGGTCAGTGCCTGTGGTCGCATTGATGTGACCCATGACCAGAGAAGTGTCACCTTGTGGGCACCTATCAACCACTGAGCGAAGTTACAAGTAAAATGTCTCCCTCAATGAGACATCACTCCCTGCGGTCAGAGCATACACTGTGACAACAGACACGATACCCACGGAGTCTGATCCACTACAGCAACAGCTACTCCCTAAGTTTGGCAGCCATTAGAGCGACCAGACCAAAAACAGGTGTACCCACCTACAGAGAAATGGCCACTCCCCGCTCTGCGTACCTCAGAGAGTGCCGCCACCGAAATGCGGAGTTTATGAAGTTCCCCCGACAGCGGAGGAAGATGACCATCTTCCCGGAGAGACAAGACATTCCATGTGCCTACCCATATGGGTCACCTCAAATTGGGACATGCAGCAGGCAACACCTCAGCAGCAAACCAGCCCAGATCCCCAGTAGTCCTGACCATATTAGCTCTCCAACGGTTTAGACTCTTCTGGGGATGAGGCACCCGAAGGCTTTTCCCCCACCCCTTGTTGTACAGCAGAGCCACTCCCACGGGGAACAGAAGGGTGTCATGCTTGTTAAGACTGAGCTGCTGTGAAAAGTTTTACGGTGACTTTAGTGCCAATCCCGGCACTAACCCCCAAAACTTTTTATCTGCAAGTTGGAGGACCGCTTGCAGGGCCAGATACAGTTTAACGTCATACCCAGGACATTCCAAAAAAGCTCTCCAAATGTCACCACAGGATTTGCAGTAACCATTCCATACACCCATGAACATTTTTTTTTTACTTAACCGCAAACACACGGTCTTTGGATAATCAATACCTCATTTAGTTACTTAACTAATTATGCCAATTAATTAATTGGGCTGGTGGTGAAACTTGAATTTGTACTAATGTTAGGTTGTGTGTTTTTTTGAGCAAATATACATTTAACTAACCAGATAATCAGCCTTAAATATTTTCTGACTGCCTAATACTTTTATACAAAATTGTATTTTGGTGACATACTGTAGACTCTCCTTGCTTGTCCCGAGACACAGAAAAAGGACCTGAAGGAGACCAGAATTTGCAACAGCAAGGAGATGTTAGTAACCTTGGAGTGTGTCCAGCCTGGGGGGAAATGAGGCTGGATCAAGGCTCTGAGCATGGGGAACCTCCTGTTTTTAAACTGCAGATTTCTGGAATTTCCAGAACCTCGGCGGTGTGAAGCAGTACCCATTTAGAGTTTAGAGGTATTGTTTCATCGCTTCAAGTGAATTCCAAGGGTTCCTGGAGGAACAGGATGGGAGAATCTCTGATGGTCTGTGGAGGAGATCATCTGCAGGAATAAATAATGGATTTGGGGTGGTGTATGGTTCCTGGGGGATTTGGGGTGGTGTATGATTCCTGGGGGATTTGGGGTGATGTATGGTTCCTGGGGGATTTGTGGTGGTGTATGGTTCCTGGGGGATTTGGGGTGGTGTATGGTTCCTGGGGGATTTGGGGTGGTGTATGGTTCCTGGGGGATAGCCACACAGTGGAAATCTCACACAAGGGCCTGGAGATGGTGGAACAGCTGAATATGTCTTTTTGTCTTTGTTTGTCTGTATGATCCGTTTAATTTAACATCATAAAAAGTGCATTGGCAAAGTAATTGGAAAATCGATCGTCTCCCAGACATCCTCGAAAGGCTTAGATGTTGCAAACCAAGCCAATGATTTCAGCTACATCTTCCCCATTGAGGCAGTAGGTGGCGAAATGGTTAAGGATACAGAGTGAAAGGTGCTGGTATAAGCCAAATTTACTATGGTATTTCAGTCAAATGCAATCACTCGCACTGAGAAATTGTCCTGGAAAGCTTTGGGGTGTGGGAGGAAAGCAGAGTGCCAGAAACCATCAGCACAACAATTAAATGTGAATCTGGCCCATTCTACTCCGAGAACAATTTCTAGCATTAAATGAAGTTTCTGCAGTCTGTGCCTGTTAATAGATGTATTGTCCATGCTACTGCTTTGTGTGTCATCCCAATGGAGAAATGTGTGTCGAGAGTTAAATCCTGGTTGAAGAATGACCAAAGTTTGTATACAGGGCTTGGTTGTGTTCCTCTCCAGTTCCTTGGTCTGACTCTGTGCTGCAGGCTTGCTCTGCAAGGTCCGGGCCCTTAGCTGGCACCATACAGAAGGATTAAACCACGCGGTCCCTGTCCCACAGTGTACAGCTGTCTGGGAACTCCAGGGAGCGTTCTCCAGAGCAGGATGGGAGGGAACCAGAGAAGGGCAGGTGCTGTGTCATTCTGCCCATCCTGCAGCTGGTGAGTGGGAGAGAGGAGGAGGGCGGAAGAAGGAGATCAAAAAGGGGTGGGGGGGGCGGTGCGATGGCATGGGTCTCGCTGCCAAGCAAACACGGAGCTGCATTTAACCGGCCGGAGCTGGAATGGCGTAGGATGACACATCAGGCGGGCAATGATGTCATGAGGGGGAAGACGGAGGTGTCCTCTCAGTAAGTATGAGCCCCCCCCACTTAGGCACCAACAATGATCATAGAGCTTGACTGCCACGATTGTGTCCGTCTTCACTCATGCAGGGGCAACTGTAGGATTTTTTTAAAGGTGGGGGGCATAATTCATATAGAGGGGCCAACCTTATCATTAGCCAATGATATGCTTCGAATCGGTGATTGACAGCCGAGGGAGCACTCCAGTGGCCAATCAGCTTCCAGCTGGGACCAGCGCCCCTGTGGCCCCACCGCTGCATACGCCCTTGCACTCGTGCCACAGGGATGTGTGCAAAGTGACTTCCGCACGGATCTCCTCAAGGCCAGCTATCCAGACAAGCCACTCTTGAACATTAAGGGCCGGATTAACTGGAATATTCCTTGATCCATGAGGAGAATCCCATCTCCTTGGCCACCATCCCCGTTTTCATTCCTGGTTTATGAAAACTCCCTTCCAGATGGTTTAGTCTCATCAGTCGTTCCTTGGAAGGAGGGCGGGGGATTACTCTCCCCATCCTGTTTCCTGAATCATCAGCAGAATCTCTCCAGCCCTTGCTTGCATGTACAAGGCAATGATGTTACAGATGATGTTTGTTTGCTTTGCCTTCAGATTATGTACCACATGAACAGGAAGGTCCCCTGTGTGATGCATCTTCCATAATCTTTTTTATTATCATTATTGTTTTACGCTGTACAGTCTGTACCTTCCTAGTCCTCTTGGGCCATCAACATCACCATGGCGACCCAGGCTCACCATAGTCTTTTATTTGTCTGTGATGCGAACATGTGATGGGGGTGGTGGGGGGATAGAGTAAGTGCAGCTCAACGAGCAATCGGGGTTCAGATCCCACCATGTGTGTGGAGATTCCATGGTTTCCCTTTGCTTTGTGGGTACATGCAGATAGGTGGACTACCGTCTGATGGTGGCCCTAGGCTGACTGGGATAGGCTGCAGGCCACCATGTGACCCTAATCAGAGTAAGCGGTTGGAAGATGGATGAATGGATGGATGAATTGATTTTGTATATTCTGGCTGCTGATGTAACTGCCTTGGAAACGTGACCTCTAAATGACCCCTGTAGAATCCGGCACGCTGTCTCTCCCCATTTATGATCCGAGGATGTTCTGAAGTCCCGAGTGATCGGCCCGCGTCTGCCAGTATTGAGAAGCAGATGGGGTCTCCCGCGGCAACCAGCAATGGTGACACTGTAGCATCACAAACACTAATCGATAATGTGGAATAAATAACATGCAGTAAGAATCATGAAGATGATTCCCTGCTTCGGGGAAAAGAGTCATACAGAAGAAATTATTATTTTTTTTATCAGTAATGCTGTTAAAAGCTCTCAGGTGTGTTACGATTGTGACGTCAAAAATTAAAATGCTAATTGTATGCAAAATGAGTGTGTGGCAATTATGAGCATTTACTCTGCAATCTAATGCATTACGAACAATATTAATTTTTCAAATGGCTCTAGTTACATTTTTCTGATTGCTGTGTGATTAATGTTTGTTGTGCCCAAGTTGCACTTTCAGCTCAGATCAACTCGGCTCGTTAAGTTGGGTGACTTAATTTGCGGAGTCTGAATAGTTGCCTCTCTCTGCCCTGCTGTCTCTTCAGGAGCAATTTTGGCCGCCCCCCTGGAGATATTCCACATCGACAGCAAGCTTAGATCATCGTCATGATCCGGACCGAGCTCTGGAGACCCTGGTGGAGCATTTAAACCACTTTGATTGTCGTGATTCTGTGTGTCCTGTACGTGTTACTCGAGTTCCACACTTCCAATTTCCAGCAAAAACCGTTTCCTGCCTCTGGAGGGCCTTCTCACAGTCAGATACCTTGTTTTTTTGCCTGCCGAGTTTATCGGGGTCAGACTGGGCCGTGCTGTTGAGCTTTGGGTCAGCTTTGATGCTTAATCTCCTAAAATGGCTTCCTGAGAAGTGCTGGTAGTCTCCCCTGGACACTTTTCTAGTGAATAAGTCAGTCTATCAGATATGTGCAGCATTACAAGAATTTAGCAGTGTCTGATTAGAGCACTATTCATGAAATACATCGTCCTACTTTTAACTTTTATAAAATTCCTACTTGATTCCTACTTGATTCCTACTTGACTTCTGTTTGACTCGTACATGGTTCCAATGAATTCTGTCTTGACATCTGTTTCCCACTTGATTCCTATGAATTTTAGTTCAGCTGTTTGACTCCTACTGAGGTTCTGCCTGTCTGGCAGAAATTCCAGCTTCACTCCTGTTTGACTCTAGTTTGATCCCTACTCCTACTCGACTCCTATTGAATTCAAGCTTGACTGCTGCTCTAGTGCTACTCCTAGTTCTTCTCGACTCCTTGCCCCCCCTTCAGCAGCTCACAGTTACTCATAAGCTTTCGTCTCTTCCCTGTCCTCATTTGACACTCATTAACCAACCTCACTGCAATTCTAAGTGTCGCAGTGTAAGAGAGAACCAGAGCTGTACACATGTAGACGTGAGACCATCTCCTGCACACTGGCGGTCGGAAAATGGCTGTGGTCTTGCTCCTGAAGTTTGAAGCAAAACCCCGATGTGTTTCCTTAAGCAGATCTATGATGAGTGCTAACACAACATCACCTCTGCCCACGGCAGGCATGCGTAACCTGTGGAACCTCACTCGTCCGTCCCTGGGTCTATTCCTGTTTGATGTGGTACAGTATAGGTGCTACTTTGTAATTACACCTACAATTTGAGAAACCCCAGAATGTGCCTTCGAAGCTAAGATGAGCCACCCGATCTTAACAATTCCCTCTCTCCTTGTATTGTGGAAGCTTTTTCAAATTAGTTTTAATTTGATTTCTATTCTAATTCAGTTTTGAAGCTATTTTTGCACAGGTACATGGCACACACTGCCTTTTCAGCACACACATACACACACACACAGAGCAGGAATGATTCTAGGATTTTTGTTTAAGTTGGAGGTGCATAAGTGAGGCTATAATTCATACAGAGGGATATGTTTTGAATTGGTGAGTGATGGGGGAGGGGCTCTCCGAGGGCCAATCAGCTTTCACCTGGGGCGTGTGACTCTGTGGTCCCACCCCTGTCATGCAGCCTTTCCCCCAATTCTGTCCCTAGTCGCCCACGGCGATGAAAGCGGACCGCATTGCGCGGGTCTGCTGTGTAAAGCGGGCCTGTGACACGGCTGTGAGACCTCCGTCTGTTCTGCCACGTGTGGGAGGCAGCACGGCCTATTAATGTGGCAGGCACAGCCTCCGGGGCACGATGGCGAGGAAGACAAGCGGCTGGCGGCAGAATGTTCTAGAACAAAGCCAGTCCGCCAAGAGGGTGAACTGCAGGAAAAAAAAATAATTAAATTTGTGTATTTCTTTTTTTTTTTTTTTAATTATGCAAGCGGGCATATCTTTTGAAAGGTCAGGGTGCAGAATGAAGGAAAACAGAGTGGCAGGAAGCGTGGGGGGGGGGGGCAGGAGGCATATTATGGGAAGAAGTGCTGAATCTGTGGAAGGGCAGAGTGAGTGAAAGGCCGGTTCGCATACCATCACAGAAGGCAGCGAAGGGGAACGGAGCCCCGCCAGCCCACACCAGCGCAAAGCCGATCGCCATTTGCCCTGCTTCATTTAGTTTTTTTTCCCCACTGAAAAATCACATGCTTTTGTCCCTAGTGGCAGCTTGCGGTTCTACAGTTTAAGCCAAGTTGCCCAAGGGAAGGCCGCCCTCCTGGGTACAACAGCAAGGCTCACCCTGGGTGTTAAACAGGCCATCGGAGTATGTGCCAGCACGGTACGCTAGCACGCTACGCTAGCACGCTACACGGATTTGGGGCTACCTGATAGGGGCCGGAGAGGTCTTCTGCGATCTCACGGGGACTGGTTAGTCTGGAGGGGCATCTTTTCCCATTAGTCTTTCCAAAAATAAGCACGGGCCAAAATAAAAAACAGATACTGTACTGGCATTGTATTGGCGCATGTTTTGCAACTGGCATAATGATGAAGGTTATGAGGATCTCGCACAATCCCGCCCCATACCGCGCCATTCTCAGTTTGACGTGCCAACACGTTAATCAATTCCCGGTGAACAGCCGGCCGATGTGCGTTCGGGCCCAGCTGTCGAGCCCTCCGGCTTAGAGACAGGCAGACGTCGCTGTGAGGTTTGCATCTTAAACTAGATAACAGGCAGAGCCCATCTCTTTGAGACACTTCCTGGAAGTCAGCGCTAGCTGGCCATTAAACACAGCGCCACCTGCTGCATCATCAGGAGCATTCGTTTTAGATATTGGAAGTCACAAGAAAAATGCATTACATTACAAACAGGTAGGAGAACAATAGTCCTATCACCTACAGCTCGTAGACTAATCAAATGTACCCCATCCCATATACCCAAGGCATTGGGCATGGCCCCCAGCTCTCTATCCGTGGGTTGACCTTCTAACCTTGCATTTTTAATGCAACGTCATGCATAATGGATCATCGGAATTCAGATCGGATCTCCCGGAGAGACATTAAAAAGAGTGAAAGTGTTGCACAGGTTAGCCATTATGCTAAAACAGTCCTTTTCCCACAATGCCCCGCCATTATGTTCTAATTACCTGAGAGTCGTCTAAAAGACGTCTAAAAGTCCACTGAAATTTAAATCAGAATCCCTATGAGGATTTTTGTAAAATATATGATTTTTTTAAATAGGAAAAAGTTGAATCAGCTAAAAAAAAGTGCAGTTTTCTTTAGTATTTAAGGGGGTGTGAGCGGTGGGCTTCCATGACTCCCATGACAGCAGAAAAGCCTGTCAGCCAGGCCTGCTGCCCCTTGTCACGTCTGACTGCAGGGGGGGGGGCGTACCTTGTCATCCTGCTAGCTGAGATGAGCGATGTCCCGGGCTGTCAGGCCTCTAACCCCACCCGGGGGGGGGGGGGGGGGGGGGGGGGGGGCGGGCGGGGGGGGGGGGGGGGGCGCGGCGGCCCCGCGGGGGG
>JAODJX010000083.1:16418353-16438127 GCA_026776945.1 Isichthys henryi
CAAGCTGAATGACCTTTTATACCATGATAAATAGTATTTCCTGTGTATGGGATGGATGCCTGCTGAGAGACATGCTGGGAACAAAAAATTACTGGTTCACAGAAATAACCAATCAGATTGTAGAGGGGGTGGGTCCAAGCAACTGGAGGAGGCGAGACCAAGACATCCGATTGGTTGGTCCCACTTACAGTGTATAATCTTATTGATTATCTCACTAACCCATCTAATTATTTTTCGTTCTGCCCTCTGAACATTTTTGTGTAAGTAAAACTCCCATGAGCCTTCCTGTCTCACTTCCAGATGCATAACTGGCTGTTATATTTCCCCCCATGCAGGCCAGGAGGGTGGCCCCCATGGTGCCCAGGAAACCCCCAAAGGGGCCTCTGCCCATGGCGAGGGACCGGTCCCTGGAGAGCACAGAGAGGCAGCGGCAGGAAGCACGCAAGAGGCTGATGGCAGCTAAGCGCGCCGCCTCGGCCAGGCAGAGCTCGGCCACCGAGAGTGCAGACAGCATCGAGATCTACATCCCTGAGGCTCAGACCCGCCTCTGAGCCAGCAGAACTGCACGGGGAACCACACACACACACACACAAACGGAGCGCAAAGGGCAAAGTCAAGGTGCTCATAACATCATCCCTCGGCACACGTCAGGGATAATATATAATATCAAATCAAAGGCAGTGGGCTGCATCACCAACTGTTATTAAATAAAATGTTGGAATATAAAATCCAGAAAACAGGAGTGTATTTTTAATATGCGTCAAAATATACTGCATATATTAGGGGCTAGATCTGTCGGATCTGTTACTCTTCCATTTGTACCTGTTTATTGTTTGTCATTGTGCAAACAGTATCTGAAATCAACCTTGTAGACGATGGAACGTAAGCTTCGTAGATGCCAGGTAGCTCTGAGGTTAATTATTCTTTCTGATGCGTGCAGTATATTTTGTGCCAAATTAAAAGTATGTTTTGTTTCTCTTTTTGGTATCTTTTGTAAAGAGTGAGCTTTTATTTAGTTTTTACTTCCTATTTACACCTCAGCTGTGGCCTTTTTTTAACGTTTTGCACTCATCTGTCCTGTAGACTAGTTGAAGGTACGTCTCAGTCACGTGACCGCCAGCAGTGGCGTTTCCCGCCTAGGTTTCAACTGTGGAGTTGTTGCCTCCTATTCCTGATGGCTTAAAGATGCTGCCATCACAAAGGGGACACACTTCGGTTGTGATTCAGTACCGCTGGGTCATACAGAACACTCTTAATTTTCTAATTAGACGAAAGCAAAACGGATCAAAACGGTAATTGGGCTGCTGGGTTAATTATACTCGTGAACTTCTGTGAACCTGTGTGCAGCCCAATGCCTTTGCTCCCGGGAGGCCGGAGAGTCACATGACCAGCTCCGGCCAATTCCAGGCCGGCAGGCTCGGCGCCAACTCTCAGGAAGGGTTTTCCCGGGAGACAGCTGTCATGCGCGTTTCTGTTTATACGCGCTGGTGACGGCGAGCGTGTGCGTGGGTGTCCGCGCGCGTGATGATGTGCGTGCGTCAAAGTGCTTCCTAATTTTGCAGATCCGAGTCGGCTTGTCGGCAGAAATAATAAACGAACCTCATTCGCATCCTGTAAAATAGTACACCATCCGCACTGCTATCCATGTGCGTGCAAGAAATGCAAGGTGGCAGGAGAAATCATAAAGACATTCTTTATAAAAGTAGATCAGAATCTTATTATTGTTATTATTATTATTTTTTCATTTTTTACCGTTTTAACTTTGCTCATTATTACCATGGGCTGTTTTTATTTTGAGTGTAGGATACTATATATATAAATATAAAATCATTTTAAATATATGTATATGAATATTTATCGCTATGTAAATATTTGGTCTGGACACATTTATTAAAATGAGTTGGCTAAAATAAAGCATATAAAGTGAACCACGTTGCAGAATAAATAAAGGAATAATAGTGTGATACAGATTTTGAGGTAGGGGAGCCGTCGGATTACACTCTTTTGGACTCCATATACACATAGCCTACTGTACATAAAACCTCTGTTCCCTGTAGACTTTACATGGGTGCGGTCAAGGTACGGTCCCAGCATCACTGTGAAATTCCCGGTCTTGGGAATCCATGACGCCGAATGATTAAAAAATACGTTTCCATTCATTTTACGAGTCAGGATTAGCTCCACAGCAGTAGATTTGATAGAAAGGGGGAGGATATGTAAATCTACAGGTGATGATGCGAGTGTTTTAGCTGTTCCCATAACGCAGGCGCGAACCCGACTCAAGTGTAAATCGTTTACACCTGAATGTTGTTACCGGTCATCCGGCTTCGGGCTGCATGCAATTTTCGGCATTTTGCTGTGACTACGACATATCCCGACCGTGCACCTGTTTCGGCGACACTTCCGACATTTAATCCGCTGCAGATACCGCCTCCACCCGTCTTGGAGCCGGCTGCTCGCTGCTTTATCTGCGTTAAAAAAACGTCAGAATCGTACATATGTCTATCTCTCTTTACCCCCACTGTAATCAGCCTTAATTTCTAATGCGATTGTTGAGCACAAATCAGTCTCAGGGCCAAGAGGATGTAACGTGAGGGATAAAAGGCACTACAAGTGTACATAACTAAGCAATTCACAGGAATCAGTAACTGGCTTGATTAAAATGCGCCGTCTTTTATAAGATCGTTTCCACTCTTTCCCCTCCGTTTTATTTACACCAGCCCCTCCTGGAGTGTATGCATGTATATATGATTAGAATTAAAACCGGGGTTTTTATAAAATGGGATCCCTGGCTTTATATCGGAAGGGCCACGCTGGCGGAGTAACCAGTCATTTCTGCCTTCCTCTGTACCCAGTAATGCACGGAGAGACACTATAATACCCCTGATTACCGTCCCGTCTCCTTTTCATAGCTTAGCGAGCTAGTATGGTTGAAAAAAAGTTAATGCTACACGTTTGGAAAACAGATGAATAACTGAATACACTCCATTCCCGAATGTAAACTACCACCTTATGGTTTCTGTGTGTTTTTAAATAAGGAAATAATCATGATTTCAAAGATTATCACTGGTTTCCTTGGTAGTTTAGAACAGCTGCAAACTGAACTAAAATATCATGTGGAGTATTTCTCTTCTATTTACAGTTTTTTCTTTCTTACATGTTTTAGAATCAAGCCGTAGGTGAGATGATTTGAATTAATTCGTTTCGTAGCAGCAGGAGATGATCGGGGAAGCAAAGCATTGGCAAAACAAGGATTTTATGACAATCGAGGGAATTTTATGACAGTGGTTTGTGTATAAGCAGATAAAACAGATTTAAAAACGATATTTGTAAATATATAAATGTTTCTCAATGTAAAAATAAATAAAATGTTTAAACACATACACATCTTGCATTGTGGTACAAGTTTCACAGGCTTGCATCTCACGGTGAAAAGTTCCAAGGCTCCGAACTGCATTGGATAATAATGACCTTTTTCAATAATCCGGCAGAATTCACTAGATCGTTAATCCAACCCTGAAAACACTTTGCACTGATTATTGAGCATGGTCACACAGTGTGTTATTTGGTGGTCTCATACCTCCTGGGTTGTGCATTAGATTTCTAACCCTGTTATGTATGGAGTTATGTGTGGAGTTAGGCCTAGATCGTACTTTACTTTCCACATGCCGTTATGGTTCCCAGTGTACATGTTATACTGCATGTGATTTTGGCATCCTGTCCCCATGTACGCATCCCTGTGCTTCCTGGGAAAGGCTGGTGCATTTTTTGAGCAGAAATCTTCCAGTATGGGGGGGGGGTTCCAGAGAGCAGGGAGTGTGTTCCTTTTAATTCACGCTATTCAAAAATGAGACACTTCAGAATCAGAGATCAAGGCTGTTTCTGATGTAGGATGTTTGGGTCTTTCTGCACAACCTGGTGCAAGCAATAAACAGCATCTGCTTCCAAGGGTGAGTGTGCATATAAAATGCTATATACAGCTAGAGTTGTGGTGCTGTGGTTATGGATTCAGCCTGAAAGTTTCTGGTTCTAGACCACTCCGCAGAATATAGAACCTGAATCACTCTTGTAAAAGAGCCGGCTGTAAAACTTTAAGTCGCTTTGGATAAAATCTTGAATCCGATTTGGAAATATGAATGTAGGCCTTCAGTGCTCCTAATATCCGAATGTAGCAACGTGGCTGCATGTCTGTCCCTGTTGAGACGGGTTTGCTTTAGGTACTAAGGTTTCCTCCTTCGGTCCAAAGACATGCGGTTACATGACTGGTGTCTGAATTGCATATAATGACTGTTTGCCCTGCGATAGACTGGCACCACATCCATGTCTTTACCCCATAGGCATGGATAGGCTCCAGGCGCAACACTGCTGTACTGGATAAGCAGTTCTGGAAGACGGATGGATACTGGCCTATATGGTGAGGATGAGGTGGGAAAAATATACCTATGGGATATAAGGGGATCCGGCATTGTCCTGTCCTCGTCCCGCACGGCCCCTCGTGTTCACCACGCAGCCAGGCTAGCAAGCGAGCTTCCATCACGGTGCAGGAATGCTGCCGGTTCGTGTGCAGGCACGCCGTACAGCATCAGTCCCGCTCGCTGGGTTTTTGGCAAAATTGATGCCTCCACCGCGTCGTCGACGGGATCGAGCGTCTCCCGGAAAGTGACGCAAAACCCCTCGTTGTCACAGATACTTTCGCCCCATCCCGTGCAGGCAGGAAGTAAGTTTGCTGAAATTAAAGCCAGGCAGAGTCGGGGGATTATGAGAGAGAGACGTGCGCTGAATGGCAGTGTTTGTAGAAAACAAAACTTTATTTGAACAATCGAGTGACCCATATTTGCCATGGACATTGCACAGTATGAAGTAGGAAATCACATGTTATACACAGGGTCCATTTCATAATTCAATACATTTTTGGTGGCAATATGAAGCCACAACATATCACTTTAACCAATGAAATTAGTGTTTACTTTTCCAGTTCATCACACAGGTGCCTCTTATTGGACTCTGGTCAGTGAGGGGGCAGGGCTTCTCCTTGGCACAGTCATTGGCTGTCGCTAAGCGCCAAGACAACTGCTGCTACACAAACCACCTGACTGAGGGAAGGACGTGGGAGGCAACCACTTACTGTCTTCTTAAAAATGTCAAAAAAATGAACAGTTACAGTAGTGATGGAGCGTGATGCAGAACAGCTAGACGTCTCTAAGAAGTGGAGACATCGATTTCCTCTGCAGGAGGGCAGAACATGATGGGACGGCACTCCTCGGCAAATAAGTCCAAAGAAAATTAGTTTACGAAAGAAGGAGCAAAGTCAGTAGAAAAAAACGTGGTTTCCTTTCGTGGAAACAGAAAGAGTTTCGCAAGACTGTCTCTATTTTTGGTCCTCTGTGTGCAAAAAAGATACAAATTACATATACATATACAAAATAAAGGTTAAAAAACGTCAGGCAAGGCACCAAACTGTAGATTTTTTTTTTTTTAAAGAAAATCCTTATTGTCGTCATATCAAAAAATAGAAATGATCAGGCTTTTGTGGGTTTTTTTTGGTGATGGTGATGCTGGTGTTTTTGCGGTCAGTCTACCGGCATCGCCCCGGCACCCGGCTCAGGCACTTAGCTTTACTTGGCCTGTTGCAGTTCCGCCCGCATTTTGAGGGCCACATCTACCAGGAGCTGGAAGCCGCTGAAATCCTGGCTGAGATCCGGCGGCGTTGGGGGAGGGGTGTTAAAGAAGCCCCCCTGGGGACTGGAGTTGCGCTCTGCAGGAACCCCCTGGACGGCAGCCGGGGACGGCAGGTCTGTTCCCTCATCTGTAAGGCGTGGAGGTGCAGTGATGGTGGTGTGACAGATGACCGATGGCCGGGGCGGCACAGACCCTGGTGACAGGGGCTTCTGACGGGTGCCGCTTTCGAAGCCAGATGAGTGAAGTGGACCTTGGTCCTCCATCTCCATGGCGACAGACCTGGAAGGGAGGGAGCTCTCCGCGATGGCTCCCTCCCCGCTCTTACTCCCCCTCCGGGATATGGTGAACTGGTTGGGGTCTTTGCCGTCCTTCCGCAACATCTCCGGGAGCAATCGCCGGCGGGCATTAATGAACCAGTTACACACCTACAGCATCCAACAACAAGATGGAGCAGAACCTCAGTCGGCCAGCAGGGGCAGCGGCGAGTAAGGTTACGAACATGAGCCTCACCTTAATTGTCCATCAAGGTATATCCCCTCAAGAAATGTTTACAGGTGTTTAAGGTGCTTTAATTAGCAGTGTTAGTCAAGCATTACCTAGCCCCTGCTACAACCACGCATCAAAGACCTTTAATCAAAAAAAGTTTGTATGCAACATCTCTCTTCCCTATGAAAGTTTCGCTTCCACAAATACATCCCGTTCCTCGTTTGAGGGCCTGCCAGATGACGGCAGCCCCCTCTCCTCCGCGAAAGGTCAGTCTGCAACATGTGGGTATGTCACCTGACCTCGTGCACAAGCGTGCTGGCGTGGAAATGGTGAGGCATAGGAGTAGTCTGGGTTACACGAGTGTTAGACGTGCAAAGGGCTATATTTAAGGCCCCGAGTGGTAACCCACTGCCGTATAGTAATAATAATAATATACCAGGTGGGAAATCCTGGCCAAAAGTTGTGCCACATTACATCGGAGATACTGCATTAAACGTGTTTGATGTACACCGAGGAGGCTTCATAACACCCACTATCCCTGTCCCCACTTGTCCCCTCCCCCAGCAAACAAGTAGCGAACTCCACCCTGTGTTACACGATTCCAACGAGAGCATTTGCTATCTGTTTAGGAAGACTAAGCACACAAACGCAGGAGGTCAGTTGTGGGGGGCGCGCCAAGGCGGAGTCTGACCTGTAGTGTGGAGAGGTGAGTCTGTCTGGAGAGGACGGCTTTCTCCTGCTCGGAGGGGTACGCGTTGTATCGATGCTCATACAGCCAGTCGCGCAAGATCTGCACGGATTCCTTAGGCAGGTTGCCGCGGCGACGCCGCTTGCCACTGCCCCCACTGGCAGACAGGTCCAAGGGTGTGTCTAGGCTGTCTTCGTCCTCTGTCTCGCTGCCGGACGGCACCACCACTGTGAGCGGGGCAAAAAAACGAGGGAGGGAGAGGTGTGGTATGAGAAGCAGGATTTTGGGAGCAGAGGAGAGGTCAGGAAGTACCTGTCAGGGAACTGTGAGGTGAGAGAGCCACCCCCCAGCCAGGTTTGTTTTGTAAACAATTCCCAATGAACACATACGGAACAGCTGCCACACCATTATAACAACAACTGTATAAACTGCACACAGTAAACAAAAATCTAAGCAGCTAAATCTTACATTCGTGTGATTTCTGCCGTTAGAGCTTAGCAAAGTCCAGGTGTGCGATGATTAACGAGCTGCTGAGGCGCAGGCCGTCGGCAGCGCACTTAATCCCGTATAAACAGCGAGCGCTTCCTCCCGTCTGAGGCAGCGCGGCGCCCGGTGAGGCGTCCAACGTGCCGGCGCTCGGTCGCGACGCCTTTGAACCGACCAAAGAAGCTCATGCATTTCTATAAAATTTAAAAATCTAATTTTTATACATTTATCACAGTGAGAAGAAGTGAATTAAGTCGCTGGTTTAACGTTTACAAGCCCCCCCCCCCCAAAAAAAAAAAAAAAACAAAAACACGTTGACTAGAAACACAAATTTTATTTCAGTATGTCTGGTTTAAATACTAAAACCACATTATTACGACATTCAGATACATATATCGAGTATATATTTTTTATTTTCCACTGAATATCGGCATTGTATTGTACAACACAAAGGGTGTCGTGTTAGTATGTATTTATATTAAACAGGATCTGACAGCTGAAGAAGAATGACGTCAGACCACAGGGCTTGGAGGAAAAAAACAGACAGAAACCGTAACGCCACCCGTGAAAACCCCCCACACGGCGGCTTTTCAAAACATCAAACCCACATGGGGGGGGGGGCACTGGAGAGCCCATATGACAAAGGCACCCAGACGCGCTTTTCATAAGGGCCCGGCCGCGTCACCCTCCCGGGAATTCGAAGGTCCCATTACAGAGTGGACGGCGTGCTTTCCCGACCCACAGCAGCTTGTAAGTCACACAAAGCAGAAGTGCAGCAGGGCCTCAATCAAGGAGGGGGCGCACTTCCAGGACCTGTTGCAAATCAGCGCCCGTAGACTAAACAAAAGACTGTCGGTCGTAGACCCATTAAATAATAAAGAAACCATGCGTACTTTGGCATTTTCTTTTAAGCTAGAATGTGGTTTGTGAGGGATTTTTCCCTCTTTTTTTGGCCGAGACACAAGCGCGTGTTTTAATAGGATACAACGTTAAAACCCGCGAAGTGCGCTGCTGAAACACGAGGTCGGGGGTTTGGAAGGAGAAGGGACGCCAAGCGCACGTAACAAAGGGGGTCCATCTGTCGGACTGCAAAGACACTGACTTCCCGGTCGGTGAGGAGGTACGAAGAAGAAACTAATGTTCAAAATAGACGTGGCGATTTACATCGGCGTCGGACTGGGAGCCATGGATGCCATGTCGAGGGAAATCCCCATGATTTTAATTACAATCGAGCACTTCAGAGTCACTCCCAGCAAACGATACCATTTAGCGAAAAACAAATCCAATGAAATCCACGCGGTTTGATCTCGTGTCCTCAGTAGTATGGGTAGCAATGACGTTTTCAATTGATTGCTGAATCATAAATGCGATTTTAAAATAATCGGGGGAAAAAAAGTTTGGGGGAGAAAACTGTTTCACATTATAGTCCACGCATATTGAAAGGCGCAGACGGTGCTCACTTAAGAAGAAAAAACACGAGAGTAAAGCCTGAAATTTCCGCGTTTTAAAATGTACGGTATCTCAGACAGAGGCAAACGAGGAAACAGAGGGATTTTGACAGCCCGCCAGCGCATGGGGAGAAAACAGAGACTGAGCTCTGCGGAAAAATGGCACACACGCCCGAACAATGAGACTATCCGATTATACGACAGGACGGTCGGTTTCACCCCACTTTCCCCCAAAAAACATTGCCAATCGACGAAGGAAAACGTGTTACACGCTTCTCGGTCGCCGTAGGCGTTCGCACCTACCTTTTTTTGTCTTCATCCCTGACCGGAATCCTTTTTTCCACGTTAGGAAAAGACAAGACACGTACAAGGTTCTCAAAAAATATTCCCCCAGAAATAGCGTCTCTCAGTCCTAGTGAAAGCAGGAATAATAAAGGCGGAGGGTGCAGGGTATCTTGCTGGAGTGTATCGCGAAAGCAGGCGGTGATCATCTGCTAGAAGCGGCGGCGCATGGTCGAGGTGGCTGGGAGCCGCAGCTTGAGTCGGCCGGACCCCCCCGTTCAATGTGCGTTTGATCATAAAGCTGGGTGACAGCTACCCTTGACAGCTGCGCCGCTCGGCCGCCTAAGATCCACCCACTTACAAGGAAGGGGAGCGAGAGAGAGAAAGGAAACCTCTGACATCACATGCTGATCGCTGGCACATTGTCGGTGCGCAGCGTGCTTGCGCTTGTTCAGAAATCCTGTCGTTTTCTCCGTGAGGGTTTCTATTTTTTTTCTTCTCAAAAGATGTCACGAGATTCTGCTTCTGGAGTGTCTGAGAAAAGCAAAACTCGGATCTGCCTCTCTCCTTGCTAAACCCTGCTCTGCTTAGCCGTCGTTGCGTGGGTGTAAAACAAAAACATGGTGATGTTTTGACGTGTGTGAAATGTCTGGCCTTCTGGGCACGCTGGTTTATCGTAATCGAAACAAAAAATAACTCATTCAAGATCGACCACGCCACATCGAGACATTAAGTGACATTAAAGTCATTTTAACACGATGAGCACTGCACAGGAAACGCGGTATTTTGGACTGTATGTCCTAAAGCGTCCATGTGATTCAGATTAAAATGAACAGGTCCAACATGTAACCACGCTTTAAAGCCTCGAAAGCACATAAACAGTATGCTTTTGCTTAGTTTGGCCGTTATTTATCTGCAGGGCTAATATTGATTGTATATGAACCTCACTCTTCCCTGGCGTCTGTTCAAAAGCCATTATACATAAATTTGTCGTTTGTAAACGTAATGGCAGTACCGTTGTGCCTTCGTATTTCATACTTCATTAATGCAAGTTAGCATTTGTATTGCATGAATGAAAAAGAGACCACGGTGCTAATTTTGTGCTTGACTTTTGTCGTTGCGCGACGGGACAGACATAGTCAGTAACCGAAACTAAACTCTTGAATCTTTCCAGGTTGACAATAAAGACCGGCGCGGTCCCGAGGAGCATGTACTATGACGCAAGCACGTCTTTATTATACGGTGCTGTAAACCGGATTTGTAACTAGACGGCTCTCAATAACGAGGATTGTTTTGATATGTCGTACTAGTAATATTATGAGCCCGAATAAATAAGAATGAAAAGTATAAAATTTAAAAGGAAGAGCGTATGTAATGTCTTAGGCAATGGAGGTTAAAATGGTTTAAATGTAGCCTAATATAAAGTTCCGACAATGGCACCGATAACCCTACACTTGGAAAGGCTAGTGAACTCCTGTTTTGCGCTCTCCCAAACAATAGGGAGAGCTCATTAAATGAGAGCCGCGCGGTAGATTTTGCTGAAGACCAGATGACAGCATGACCCGATTCTTTCAGCTGAAGTACAGTAATCGTGTGTAGGATTCCTCTCATCTGGCGTCAGCCGTCATTTGGCAGCTGTGGCTGGCAGTGCTGCCCTCTTGTGGAGGCTCGTTTGTCATCGGATGGCATTTTGAAACTGATGTTCTCTGGACCGTGCACACTTAAGATTATCTTAAATATTATGACAGATTACTTATCTAGCGAAATGCTAGGGACGGTTTATCCAAACTGAAGATCATCTACGCCCCCTTTTTGTAAATTTTAATTGTTAAAGTAGGTCAACAAGTTCCCAAAATCCCACTATATAAATGCCTGTGTTTACTGCTATAACCTCAGAATATCCCATGTCAACTGAACAGTGGCCGAATATGTCACATCATCCATTCCTAGTGTAATTTTCCCTCAGTGTCAGGGTGAGTATAGTTAAAATGGGCATGTTTTCATAATTTGTTTTTTGGAAATAAGTACAGAATCATCTCAATGTCATGAATCCCAACTTGATACCATTCTAAATACATTAATGCCCCCTAAGCACCAAATAGCAGGGCGCGCACACACCGCAGGGCGCGCACACACCGCAGGGCGCCCACAAACCGCAGGGCGCCCACACAACGCAGGGCACGCACACACCGCAGGGCGCCCACACACCGCAGGGCGCCCACAAACCGCAGGGCACGCACACACCGCAGGGCGCCCACACACCGCAGGGTATGCTCATACAGGGTACTCATACACTCATATTACTCATATATGACCGCAAAGGGACCAAACACAATTATAAATGTATATATTTTAAGTTCAGCACATGTGCACATAATAAAGGATGCACTTGTCTTGTATATCTACCAATTGTAGGATACACTATATTGCCAAAAGTATTGCCACACCTGCCTTTACACACACATGAACTTTAATGACACCCCATTCTTAATACATGGGCTTTAATATGGAGTTGGCCCACCCTTCTCAGGTATAACAGCTTCAGCTCTTCTGGGAAGGCTGTCCACAAGGTTTAGCAGTGTGTTTATGGGAATTTTTGACCATTCTTCCAGGAGAGCATTTGTGAAGTCAAGCACTGATGTTGGGCGAGAAGACCTGGCTCATAGTCTCTGATCTAATTCATCCTGAAGATGCTCTATCGGGTTGAGGTCAGGACTCTGTGCAGGCCAGTCAAGTTCTTCCACACCAGACTCGTTCATCGATTTCCTTATGGACCTTGCTTTGTGCACTGGTGTGCAGTCAAGGGGCATGAAATTGTCCAAGATGGCTTTGCATGCTGCAGCATTAAGAGTTCCTTTCACTGGAACTAATTGTCCAAGCCCAACCACTGAAAAACACCCCCCACACCATAATCCCCCCTCCACCAAACTTTACAGTTGGCACAATTCAGTCAGGCAAGTACTGTTCCCCTGGCAACCGTCAAACCCAGACTTGTTCGTCAGATTTCCTGACAGAGAAGCGTGATTCATCACTCCAGAGAACATGCATGCACTGCTCTAGCCTCCAGTGGCAGCGTGCTTTACACCACTGCATCCAGTGCATTTGTACTTGGTGACGTAAGGCTTGGATGCAGTAGCTCAGCCATGGAAACCCATTCCATGAAGTTCTCTACACACTGTTCTTGAGCTAATCTGAAGTTTGGAGGTATGTAGCTAATGATTCTGCAGACAGTTGGTGACTTCTGCACACTGTGTGCCTCAGCATGCGTTGTCCCCGCTCTGTGATTTTACATGACCTACCACTTCATGGCTGAGTTGCTGTTGTTCCCAATTGCTTCCACTTTGTTATAATACCACTAACAGTTGATTGTGGAATATTTAGTAGCGAGGACATTTCACCAATAGACTTATTGCACAGGTGGCATCCTATCATGGTACCACACTTCAATTCAATGAGCTCCTGAGAGTGACTCATTTCTTCACAGATGCCTGATTTTATACACCTGTGGCTATGGAAGTGATTGTAACACCTGAATTTAATTATTTGGAGGGCTATCCCAAAACTTTTGGCAATATAGTGTATTTATTGATAAGGATTTACTATATTTTATAGATTTTTATGATTATATTTACCACATTTAAAATTAATTTTGTTTACAGACGTTGTTTCTAAGCAGATCTTTCTCTGCCTTAGTGAATCTAGAAATATAAACGAGGCAGTACCGGTAATAGGCGATGCATCTCTGTCGTGAAATTGGCTGACAGATCTGCAGCCCCTCAGAAGATGGCACCCTAGACGGTCGCCTGTACGACTGAAACGAGGTCTTGATTTGGTTCTCTTTTTCCTTATGAAGACCGTTTTCTCTAACGTATGTTACTATATTTGGGCAATAAATTGAGAACGAAGAAGATCGCCCTGGTAGCGAACTTGGTATGATGACACGCGGCACATCCCGCCTTTGGTCCTTAGCGACGGTGTTTAGTGGTGTTTCACCGCGTGTTAAGTTACTCACGTCGATATAAAACCAGGTCCGTTCTCGCTTTGTCGAAGGTGACACATCGCCCCATCGCCGGTTGAAATGGAGACCGCAGGCATGTGACCTTTACGCGGCGTGCAAACGAGGTGTGTAATGATTATTTAAAGGTTGTAGCTCTCCGACGAGTTGTCCGTAGCCTATGTGTGATGCCACTTGTCTTACACATGTTCTTGCTCTCCTTTTCTAACATCCCTTAGCCAATAAATATGTACACACTTGATTATAATACATTTAATTATTTTCCCTTATTGTCTTTTACGTTATTTTTTCTCTCATAGAATTCATATAAGCCTACCTGTATATAACTGCAAAACATAGTTACAACAGGTCTTAATTCTTATCAATCAACCCATCTTCTGGGGGGTTTAAAAATACATCTATAATGTTACAGGTGCCCTATGCTTGTTTCCTTTTGGAACATTGAATTTTTCCTCTGTCGAAATGCCTTTTGACTATAGTGTGACCAATTTTCTGTGGAAAATTCTTAACTTATGGACGTGAGATCCCAAGAATGTTGGTCGAATCACTTAAGCTAATGTTGGTCGAATCACTAACTTAATGACGCCGCATTTCCAGTATCACATGGTCCAGAAAACATTCCACCACCCATCCATGTGTCACCGACATTGCGGCAGTGTAAGCTTTGCTTTTCTTAAATTCCTGCTAACCCACGTGACTGTGGACAGTCCAAGCCATTGAATCTGCAGGCTAAAGCTGTTGTTGCGGGTTTCCACCGTGATAAGTTGCCGCCTGCCCTGCAGGCAGAGCGCATCACACTCCCAGCGCCGTTCATCACCTCTGCCCTGGGCAAACGCTTCCCTCTCCCCGAGTCGCCTGCCTTCTCCTAACCATCTTCTCCCGGTCTCCCAGATGTGCACATTTATCTCAACAACTAACGACAGTTCATATTAACGATAAAGATACTTTCTTCCCTGTCATTCTTCTTCTTCGATATTATTAATTATTATTATTATTAACATTATTGTTATTATTGCTGTTGTTAGATGACACGATGCTTAGCATTGTTGCTTCACGTTTCTGGCGCTGTAATCTGCCCTGTACGTGTGTAGTTCGCATTTAGACTACATTTAGGCAATTTGCCACATGCTTTCGTCCGGAAAAACATACACGTGACAAAAGCTTGGGGTCAGAGAGCAGTTTGGGTTAAGATCATCGCGCCACAGGATTTGAATTTATTATTATTATTATTAGTGTTGTTGTTACGCCAGAGCGCATGGGTTACCTATATGACATGAGTTTGCCTTATCAGTTTACCTGTAACGGATTCCCCTTCACTAAAGCATTGAGTAATTTTAACAGAACATATAACTAAGGGTTGTGCGGTTTCTGGAAACATTCCGCCTCAGTAACGGTTCTGTGTCCCAGATGGTATAAAACAGCAAGTAATTCCCTTGGAAAATTTGGTTAATGATGTGGAATTTAGAGAGAACTGGACTTCCATATATGGGTGTAAGCGGAGTGCTTCTGTCGAGTTTTTTTCTTTCCCTTTTCTCCTGTTCAGAATTCATTACCAGTTTTTACGGCACATGTGATCCTATTCATTCGCTCACCACTTGATTCGTACTATTAAGTAGTATGAAAGCACTCAGAGTGTGGTTTTCCTTGTGTAATTGCAGCCAGCGGTACTGCTTGCCAAGGAGAAACTCTACGCGATTCTTTAAAGATCAATCTTCTGGGGCATTTTTGTTTTACTCATGCCAACCAGAAATATTAAGACCAATAATGTCGGTTCAAAGGCGGGACTTCCTTAATCCTAAGGGCCAGTGTAGTTTCCTCGTTTGGATTGTATCTGAAGCGTAATTAGATCGCCGAGATTTGGCCAGTTTCTGGATGTCTGCGTCCCTCTCGCCTGGTTTGTTTTCATGAACCGCAAGCGCGTTGTGAGGCATTAAATAGCTTCCCCTCAGCTTCTCTCCGGTACTGCGGACTGGGATAGGCGCCGGAGGTTCTACCCTGGACGGAGATCCTAAAGCAGAGACTCCGGTTACATTTCCAGCGCTATAATTAGGGAGAACTCGACGCTGACGCAAGATGGCTAATGTTGGATCCTCACCGTGTATCAGCGGGAATTAGAGTCTGACTTAGTGGCGGATCTTTGGGGCATCTGCGTCTGTCGATGGAAGTGTGTATTTTTGCGCGTTTTCATCATTTCGCATTGTAGCCCCCGCTGCTTTCATATAAAAGGAACGGCTCTGGAGATGCAGCTGTACAGCAGTGCATTGATACATTACCCTGGCTCTTCCTGCAAAGTTTCGATCCCCATTTCAAGTGTCACCGATCAGGTACCTACGAGTACGGTCACCAGCGTCTCTGTGATCACCAGGACTGACGGCCGAGGTGGCATCAGGCGTATGGAAGATCAAACAGGAGGGAGCGTATCTGTGGAAAACATGCCCGAGCTTTCCTGCTACGAAGCAGTGCCCAGCAAACCAGCCCACTACACTTCAACGGCTGAGATTCTCGTAACTCGCCCCAATGGAGTTGAGCGCTCCCTTCCTATCCACGTTATTGTGGGGCCGAGGAACAAACTTTCGTCTTCCGCACAATTCCAACGCGCCCAGCCGTCGCTTGTCGACATAAAGGGCCCGTATGACCCGGACGGCCAGCTGATCGAGAACTTCGTGGGTGAGATGGAGGGCGGGGTGGACGCGCTGGACGAGTACCGCAAAGTGCTGGAGAACAACCTGATTAACATGGACAAGACGTCGGCTGCGATGCCGTGCAGAAACGGTGCCGGTGTGGGGACGTTGGACGGCGAAACCGGAGAAAGGACGCCCCCTGGGATAGGAATCACTCAAGATCGTCTCGAAAACTTGGGACGCGGACTGGACCCTCGGGCATCAGAATTCTCCGACCTTCTGGATCCCAGAAGGAGTACAAGAACCGTTCAGATCGTACGGCCAATCAGGGACGAGGATCCCGAAAGTGCCGGGGAAGGCAAGCTCGAAGCGAGCGAACGGGTGACGCACTACCTGTCCGAAGTTGAGCGTCAGAACCTGTACCTTAAAGACAGACAGAAATATCGGTTCCACATAATCCCTGACGGCAACTGCCTGTACAGGGCTGTCTGCAAAGCCGTTTTTGGCAACCAGTCCATGCACAGGGAGCTGCGGGAGGAGACTATGCACCACATAGCCGATCACCTGGAGGCGTTTAACCCCATAATCGAAGGAGACGTTGGGGAGTTTCTGATAAATGCCGCGCAGGACGGGGTCTGGGCTGGATACCCAGAGCTTCTGGCCATGAGTCAGATGCTGCATGTCAACGTACATCTGACCACGGGGGGCAGTTTAGAAAGTCCCACGGTGTCCACCATGGTGCACTACCTTGGCGAAGAAGACGCTTCCAAGCCCACGATTTGGCTGAGCTGGCTGAGCAATGGTCACTACGACGCCCTGTTTGACAGATGTTTGCCTAACCCGGAGTACGAGAGCTGGTGCCGACAGACTCATGTCCAGAGGAGACGGGATGAGGAACTTGCCAAGTCAATGGCAGCCTCTTTGTCCAGGATGTACATTGAACAAAATGGTTCCTGCTGAAGAAATATAATTACGACCTGAATGCACTGTATTGCATCGCCTTAATTTATTTTCTTAGCCGAATTTCAGTTTGTCTTCCATTTTATGCTAAGCCGCAACAGGTTTCGCTCCGACTGTAAGTTTACTGCTGTATTTGTTGTTTTCATAGCGGAGTAACCCATTTTGTATGAAGTGAACCATGACTTTTCTTCTATGCTGTTACTGGAGTTTCTGTTGCTACTGTCTGCCGTGGTCGACAGTTTGAAATATCATGTTTAAAACCTTTATTTATCATATCCATCAAATCTTTATTTGGTCTGATTTCTGTCCTTACAATAAATTGTTGAAACACTTAAAACTCGGAGTCGAACCGAATTGTCACAGATTAACAGTTTTCCTTATTTATCTGACTTTAAAACCAGTGTAAGGTTTTGTACTAAGTATCTGCAGTACGTATTTTTCCAAGTTGTTTGATAGACGAACTTTTATAATGAAGATAGCTGAAAATGTGTTTTTTAACTGTGGACTTGTATTGTCTCTGAGTATTAACGGTAATTTAATATAGGCTTAATGCGATTAAATTTCCGTAATTTCCCAATTAATCTTGATCATTTTATCCGAACGTGTGTTTACCTGTTTCGATTGTAGGAGGGGAAAATTTTATGAACCGCCATAAGTTCTACGTTAAAATGTTCGTTTACAGTTCTTAATTTTCTGTTGTATCTTCTTGTCATGTTGATGAATAATGAAAAGTAATATACACTTGGATGGAATAAATAAAACCTATATTTTTACTGTATTTTGGTGCAGTGCAAATGGTTTTTAAATGCGGGGAATAAGACGCAGTGTAGCGTAAAGAGTAAAGTTAAATTATCCCATTTGACTAATCACTCCCACCATAGTCCCTCAGACAGTTTTTTTTTGTTTTGTTATGAATGTCTTCTGCATTACTCGTATTTATATATTCAAGTGCTACGTTCTTTTTAAAACTAATAAACCATTAAGCTGTAAGAAAAAATATGAGCCAGAGACAAAGCAGGAAAAGAACAGTAATTGTTTTAATATTATGTTTTGTTGGTTTGGAATGAAATGATTGATTGATTGATTGGCCTACTATTGCCAGTCCCATGTTTTAGTCGGCTGGTTTTACCGCTACTTTAAATCCTAGTTTCAAGACTCCGCCTAGTGGTCATATTGTGTAATCAGAACAACACAGAAAAGGTACCCGTGTAGTAACTACGGTGGCCCAGAAGGAAAAATCAGAATAACGTTAAAAACAAATTTAAAAGCCAATTCAACAAAATAAAATTCTATTTCTGAAAAAATAATCAAATGAAAACCATATGCACGTATAACGTAATATAATTTATATAATAATTACATCACATAAAAGGCAATGAACAAGCTTTAAAGTTTTAAAGGTTACAGGCTACCAGTGTTTCCCAACCCAGTCCTCTGGGACTCCCAGCGGTCCAGATTTTTGCTCCCTCCCAGCTCCCAGACTGTAGTCGTTATTCATTATGACACTACAAACGATACAGAGACCAAAATAAGTAGAAATAGTCATTTTATACAGTTTGAACTGTGACACAGAGGTGACATGTGATGTGATTTTAGCTGTCTGCGTAAGTTATAGATTTTAGTTTGAAGTACATGATTGAGTCACAGCTGATTATACCGACAATCTCAAAAGATGCATACGTTGGTAAATTTCCGTAGGAAGTGATGAATTTGTTGAAATGATTGCACAAGTACGAAAACTGGATATGATACAGTTAATTTGGTTTACAGTTAAACCAGCAAAATCCCCAAATATAAGAATTTTCCCTCCCAACTCCCAGATTGTCTGGACATGGACGTTATTCATAATGACAGTACATATAACTCATAACCATATAACCAATTTAACCAGATTCATACAACCAATTCCGTTGTACTTGTACAATGATAATAAAGATTCTGATTTCTTCCTTTAAATGGAACGACTTGCACATAGATCACCGAACCAGCAATCCTTGTTTTCAATTGAAACTGCTGTAATTTCATGGTACAATCTTCATCTTTCATTCTACGTCTTATATTTCATATATTATTTTGTTTACATTGCTATTTTTTTTACTTTTATTCGTTTTTCTCAATATTTTGCAATCTGAACCATGGACGTAAAATGCAACAATAAATAATAATAATAATATTTCAATATTTTGAAATGTTTTTCCCCTTAAAATCCATACGAAACAGCCCTTTTGCGTGTCCCTGTCCGCCTAAATCGGCAGAGGCCTCAACCTTTTTTCACCCTTGGTCTGAACTGAATTTCTATGTTTTGCTTGTTCGAATTTTTTATTTTATCAACTCCTGGCCGCCGAGGATGTCCAATTGATTGAAATACTTTCAATGTATAAGCTTCTCAGATTCTGCCTGCAGGAAGATTCCCATGTTTAACTGGAGTAATTTTACCGCTGCTTTAAATATTCCGTATTCGGGAGCCCTATAAAGGGCTGGCGTCCCTTAATCTGCCAGAGCGTCCATGCCCCAGCGACGTCCCTGTGCAAACGTAGACTATAATAAATGCATAACAATAATGCCGGCAGTTCTTCTAACTTACCTCAGCAGTTTCACTGTGCGAGAAGCAATGAATAGACGCACTGATGCCATTGTTCATGGCACCACGAAGCCGATTAACTAAGCGCGCGACCCATTCACCCAGCGCCAAAAAGGCGCAGCGAAATGTCCTTTACATGGACACTAAACCGGCTCCAGGGATTCTGAACAAAGTAGCATATGCGCGCCGGATTGGGAAGCGGCGCACACTCATAAATTACAACAGTAACGTTTCTAGTTGATGAACGAGGAACGTACCCTTTGGGGAGCACTCACCTTTTGTCCTGGTTATAGTAGCGGGGAAGCTGGGTCTTATTCCAGGCAGCCTCTGGCACAGCGCACGGGTACACCCTGGACGGGATGCCAGTCCATTGCAGGGCACATATATATTATATACAGAACGATAAGAAGGTGACATTGGGTTCGAAATCCATCCATCCATCCATTTTCCAAACCATCCATCCATCCATCCATTTTCCAAACCGCTTATCCTTACTGGGTCGCGGGGGGTCCGGAGCCTATCCCGGAA
>JAODJX010000083.1:16448284-16463422 GCA_026776945.1 Isichthys henryi
CCCCCCCCCCCCCCCCCCGCCCCCCCCCGCCCCCCCCCCCCCCCCCCCCCCCCCCCCCCCCCCCCCCCCCCCCCAGGGGCTGTAATGAAGTTGTTTCCTTTCAGCTCCTGTTCAGTTCAAGGACGATACGCCAGAAGGGGGGCACCACATCCTTCCCCCTCCCCCTGGGGGGGTGGGGGGGGGGGCTGTAACATCCTCACCCTTGCTTGTAAGCGAATGTCACATGTGATCCAACAAGACCCAGCGGAAGGAGAGAACCTGGAGGGGGGCGGAGAGGTGGGGTGTAAGAGTGTCTGGTACAGGAAATCTGAAAGTGTCTTGTGGGCATGTTCTCACATCTTAGTTTGTTTATATATGATTCACCCTAGGTGCTACCATTGTCTCGTACCAATAGGGTATAGGTTCAAGTCCCGCGTGTGGAGTTCGCATCCTCTCCCAATGTCGTGTAGGTTTCCTTTCACAGTCATGCAGTTATTTTAGTTGCCTGTAGTCCGTGTCCCCCTCCCAATGCCATCTAGGATAGGTTCCAGGCCCTCCTGTGAGCCTGCTCAGTGAAAAAGCACAGAAGTTTGGACGTTTGTGAGTAACCAGACTGGTGTCTCCATCCGGGATGAGCTCCTCTCTTATGGCTCCAGGCTCCTAGTAATGCTGTAGTGGATAAGCAGTCCTGGCAGATGTATGGATGTCCTGGCAGATGTATGGATGTGCTGGCAGATGTATGGATGATTTACTGACTGCGTTACGCTTGATTTCAACTGCTGAGACTCTCAGTAATGATTGATTGATCTGAGGGCCCAACCCATATAAGCTTATGAGACACTGTCGGCTGTTAATTTGAAGAATTGAACTCTGCATGTTTGGGGCCAAAGAGTCACTATGCAGGCTGCTGGAGTCCCTCCCCATGTTGGCTTTCCCCCGATTGGCCGGTCCAGCTCTGGAGTCACATGACCAGCGAGCGGGATCCCTCCTCACTCCCGGCTTCCGGGTCGATGTCATCAAGCTCCGTCTCGCTCTGCTGGGTTGGTATTTATTTCTCTTTAATTTTCTTTTTTTTCTGGGGGTGGGGGGGTTTGCCGGAGTGAGAGAATAGTGCTTATCAGAGCAAAAAAAAAAAGCCTCTCCGCTCCACTGCAGCTCCTTAATGCCACATTTAATCTCAGCCGGACCCTAAGTGCCCGCCTTTCCAGAAGCTTCTGCACTGATGCAGGCTTGCCGGGCCGGGCTGTGCCGGGCCCTGGGCCCGTGCACCGGAGGCCGTATGGTCAGTGCGTCCTTCAGCACGAGGGACACGCAGCCTGCTTCTGACACTCCGATGATTCTGTCTCGATTGGTAACAATTTCCGCTTTGACAATAGGACTGACAGCTTTTAACTATTTTTAATGTCATAGCTCCACCTTACACAGTTGCCCCCCCCCCCAGTGACTAGTGGTTTAAAGTGCCCCCCCCCCACCACCAATTTCTACCGTCCCTTTCACAGTTCATCGCCCCACTGAATTCAAACTCTCTAGGCACCATATGAACAGGGGGGTACTCTGGTAAAGGTCAGCAAAGGTCACCATATCTGCATTCCACTGCCGAAGTTTCCGGTAACTTTAAAATGACGTCTCTTTCCATGTGACCCGACTGTAGAGTTGGGGGACCCCCAGGGGGGCCTCAGACGCCTTCTTCCCATGTGACCCGGCTGCAGAGTTGGGGGACCCCCAGGGGGGCCTCAGATGTCCTCTTCCCATGTGACCCGGCTACAGAGTTGGGGGACCCCCAGGGGGGCCTCAGATGTCCTCTTCCCATGTGACCCGGCTGCAGAGTTGGGGGACCCCCAGGGGGGCCTCAGATGCCCTCTTCCCATAGTGACCTCCTGCATCATCATGAGCTTATCTGTTTGCTGGAGTGGCCACTTTGCTAAGAGACCCCCCCCCCCCCACCAGGCACTCCCTGCTGTGAGAGTGAAAGATGTGGGGGGGTATCTGTGGTACTGTGAGAAGGGGGGGGGTTCCCCCCCCCCACACACACACACACACACACGACCATGCCCTTAACAGTCCTACCCAGTGTTAACGGGCTTACACAATGTCAGTCTAATAATAAACCAAAGTATGCCTCTGATGTCATCGGGCGAGGAACCACCTGCCCCCCCATCTCGTGACAGCTGCGCAGGCCTGGTCAGAGCGTCCCCGTTTTTTTTTTTAAACTGGGAATTCTGGGTATTCGGACAGAATCCCTGGAAGGTGTAGCTAGCGATGGCTTCATAATGTGGGGTTTTTATGGTTACCTGTTCCAGGGTGTGTGTGTGTGTGTGTGTGTGGGGGGGGGGGGAGATCAAAACCATTCAGATCAACAGACAGTGAGGCCATGGTGAATCCATAAGTGGAAGCCCCGGTATTTGGGATTTCCCAGAAGCCTCAGAGGTGCTTCCCCTGTGTGCTGGGGGCAGTACTTCTATCCTGCTCTGCCGTAACATCAGCAGTCTGTGGGTGTCAGGGCGCCCATCCTGCCAGAGCTGTTTTTATATTTAATATCATACACAGACGTGACATAATCATGTCTTTATATTGTGGCACTATGGGCTCACACCTCCAGGGCTGTGGGTTCGAATCCCGTCTTGGCTCTTGGCCTTGTGGGTTTCCTGCAATGTGCTGGATCGGTATCCCTCAGTTTGCCAGAGTGTGAACCAGCGTCGCCCCCCAACCCTTTTTGTTATTAGTCATCTCCCTTCCTGTTCTGATAGGTTGATCAGACGGGTGCGCCCCCTGGTGGGCGCTGGGCCCTAAAGCAGCCGTTCAGTTGGCTTATGCCTTGGGCTGGCCCTGGTGAGGTGTGAAGAGTCCGCTCAGTCTGGTAACTCTGTCCCATGTGGGGGGGGGGGGGGTGCTGAGGGGTTTCCCCAGAGTACAAATTAATGTTGGGCGGTGGGTCTTCTGGTGTCCTATCAGTCGGCTTCCCTCATGATTGCAGCAGGGCCGTTAATTTGCATCGCTTTGATCCACTTTTATTAACCCCTAAATAAAGATGCCGTAGGCCTCCGTGACCTCAGCTCCTCGGCGCCGCCCTGCAGCTTGGGGCAGGTGCTGCTCTTATCGGGTTCCTTCGTCTCGGTTCTACAAGTTCTCGCGTTACTGCTGGAAACGGCCACACAACCTCCACATTTAGAGCGTGAGCAGCGTCGTCCCAGATTAAGCAGGAGTTTGCTCAACCTGTGCAGTGTTGGCTCTAAGCCCTTTTCTGAGCGCCAATTCTCCTTAGACTTAAGCCTAATTGGCAGCTACTTTTTGTGTCATGTGGGAACTTAATTATCCATTCAGCATTTTTCCCCTAATTGGAATTAGAAGAACTATGATCCCGTCCAGGGTGTAACTCCAGCCTGATCAGGATGGACAGGATGGATGGACGGATGGAGTGTTTGCTCTCCTAAACTGGCAGCTTGGGACCTCCATTGTTTCAGACCCCCCTGCACTGTTAAGTGTGAGAGAAAATCGGACTCGGCCAGGACAGGAGACACTGCAGTTGTAAACTGAGCCTCCAGGGGGAGCACATGCTGTAGAGCACGTTTGGGCAGTCAGCCTGTCGGATGCCGTTCCACACCGAACATGCCACTCTTTCGCTTTTTGCGCTGAAACCTTTCCTGGGTTGGGATGGGATGGATGGCTGCCCGTCTCCAAGGTGACCGCAAACCAGTGACTTTTTATATTGCTTTAATTGCTCATTAACTTTCTCTTGGTGTTTGTGAGTATTGTGGTCCAGCTGCTCGTTCTGTCAGATCTGACGCCCCCCTTCATCTCCAGATAAAATCGAATTAGCTCACGTTTCCCAAATACCCGCTAAATGCCATTTCGGCTATTGTGAGCCACTGGCCATCTGTGCCGCTGACGTGGCAGCTTGTCTGCACCAGACCTGGGGCACTCAGTGATGGGTTTGGACCCCCTCTCCCACCCCGAAACCAGGATCCATGCCCACTGAACCCTAAAAGGAAGATCTGCCCGTGTATGCTTTATTTTCAATTCCTAAGCTGGGTGGCATGGTGCTTTGATGGCTCTTCCACCTTCAGGTTTGTGGGTTTTGATTCTCGTGTGTGTGTGTATGTACGTTACATTGTGGGACCAAATTTCCCCAAAACTTATTTTTATGTTGCAGGGACCATTTTTCAAATCCCCACAAAGGGAAACTCTGTCAATGCAATCAAAAAACTAAAAATGCCAAAAGTCTTGTATGGTTAAGGTTAGGGGTGGGTAGGGGGTTACGTCATCAAGTTGGGATTAGAGTTTTCCTATAGAAATGGAGAGTCCCCACAAAGGTATAATTATAAACCTATGTCTGTGTGTGTGTGTGTGTGTGTGTGTGTGTGCGTGTGTGTGTGTGTATGTGCGTGTGTGTGCGCTTGTGTATGTGATTTGCATGTTCTCCTTGCATCTGTGTGGGTTTCTTCCAGCTCTCTGGTTTCGTCCCACACTCTAAAGACTGCGGTCAGTGGTGATGTTCACCACCATTCAAAGCACGCATTTGCAAGGGGGTCCTGTGGTCTGGCCCCCTATTGGCCACAAACAGTCACAACACTAAACATAAAATAAATCCCTTATTTAGGAGATACTGAAGCAGTACGTTCTGTTAACTAGCTAGCTAACTACAGTCGTCAGACTCTTACTTGCTAGCTGTTTATTTTTAGTATTATTTTTTTCAGTCTGACGGGGGTCCCAGAAATGACAAGCCCACTCCTCACTGCGGTTTCGGTGAATGGTTATCTATTAGCTATCTGTCCTGCGTGAGTCACCAGCAATATCCTGTTCCCTCTTGTTCCCTGTACATCTTGGAGTAAACTTCAGGTTCACCATGACATTATACTCGATAAGTGGTTATGGAAGACGGACCCATAATCTGTATCCGGTGCCCCCCAGAACTGTAGAACTCTAGGCTGAACATTCTGGAAAGTTTGTGGTGCAGCTGAAATGTCCTGTTGGAAAATATTCAAGTGGAAAGAAGAAGAAAACTCACAACAGCATTTCCTGGGAGAATGAGAAGTGATCATTTTCTGCTCTGTACAGATGAATATTTATTTCAATGGATGGCGAACCCCGGCAGCATTCCGGATACACGCTAGGTGGGCCAGAGTCCGGGAAGACGCTGCCGAAGGTCATGGCAGGCAGATGCGTATCATGCGGTAATCGGTTCCTTGTGTCGGGATCCGCCCGTGTGGTTCGGCTCCATCCCGTGCAGCCTCCTAAAGTTCAGGCCAGAGGAGTTTGGGTCCAGTAACCGGTATTTTATGGTCTCTTTGGCTCATCTCAGCAAATGTTATTCTCCCGTCCTGAATCCTGCCAAGGATGTTTAGCAAACTGTGACCGCAAACTTGATGGAGATCTTTGGGCCAGAATTCCCAAGGTAATTCTCTCTGTATCCTGATTATCTGTCTGTCTCTTACTCATTCTCTCCTCCCCCTTTCACCCCGGCTGGAATCCCTGGTGTTCTAGAGCAAGTGATATTTGCCTGCATTTTATTTTTCCCTGACATTGAAGGTGGGGGCCACAATCCAGTTAAAATCAAACAAATAAGCCAGAATTCATCTGTATGTCATTGTTGGTGTCGATTATCCTGCGTGGATTTCTGATCAAACATAAGAGAACATTCACATGTGCTCTGACCCAGACCCGGACAAGCTGTCCCCCGTTATGACTGGACTGCAAACTAAAGCGCACACAAAAATAATTAGTAGTAACATTCCTATTCTCTACGTGACTTTGCACCAGTTGAACAGATTAAGCGTTATTTTAAGAGCATTTTACAGCTCATTGCCTGTCTCTGTCCACCACAAGCCCTGCACGGGGGAAGTTCTCGTGATGTTGTACTGGCTCCCCTCTAGCTAACACTGACCCAAAAAGGAAGTGAACAGAGACCCCGGAGTGTTATCATTTAGCTCTGCCATAAAGACTGTATATTGTGCAATGATGGCGACACTCTTGTTAATGGAGACCCCTGGCAATTTTGGTGTTCTGGAATAAAGAAGGCTCTCAGGGTTGTCTGAATGGTACAGAAGGTGCAAAGGGGTCCATAGCTTTTACAAAGCTATATTTTGAACATCAGTAGATTCTCTGTTCTAATCAAAGTTAACGGTGAATAATTAAAGGAATGGCTCCTTTAAGGCATCGGGGGATGGGGGGGGGGGTTGGTTGAATTTGCGGTGAAGCTCATCCATCAGCAAGGCACACGGCGAAGCTTCTTAGATAAACGGCGTAACGCGGTCCTCTGCAGGCGCTGAGCAGACGCCTTTGGGACGAGGACCTCAGAAGGAGCATGTTAATATTACAGCTGGGGCGACAATCCCTGAAAAACCCACAGAATAATCAAATATCTTGTTTAGATTTCGGGATAATTTAAAAAAGCATGTGCTACAAGGGGCGCATTTACTATTTCTAAATGAAAATGCACTCGCCACGTCCCTCAAGTAATTAAATATTAAAATAAGTTTGTATTATTCTATCAATATCTGAGACGAGTTGAGAAATACAGTAAAATTAAGGACTGGACTAGTCGGCAAAGGCACAGGGTTAGGGTTAGGGTTAGGTGAGACGACTAATCAGTATGTCTACACTGCCATAATGAACTTTGAAGTGACACCCAGACACGCCCAGACTGCAATAATGAACAGGAAAATAACTAATCAGCACATTTACTCTACAAAATGTTCAATCACAATGAAAAGTAATTGAACTGCTTACCTGACTCTCAGCCTAAGCCTAACCCTGGATGTCTCTGGATGCCACTTTTCATTTTATAGATGATATTATGTAGATTTATCGCTCAGGCGCCATCTTTGAGCTGCTCTGAGATTATTGCTGCCCCAATATCAGCTTTTTAGCTGCTTTTGCCTTACGATGTCCTCTGAGATATTATTACAGTATCACTGCAAAGAATGGAATCTCTCCCGTTACCCGCTGACCATGCCATCTCGAGCACAACGCTGCCTGCAAGCCTAGGGGAACTAACTAGTCCCAGTGTCCAACCTCTCAGGATGGGCAGAAAGTGTGGATTTCTGGGACAGAGTGAAGGCGCCTACAGTGACTCATACAGGCCATAGAACAGCCCAGTTGTTTAGTGCAGGCAGAGTATTTAATATTAAATATTCAGCATTTGAGTTCCATAAACCTGAATCTTATTACCCTGAGTTAGCCCCTTGTTCCCTGCTTGGTTCTTTGTTTTAGCTGTAGCTTCTTGTTGCCCCAATTTGAATCTCGTTTCCACTTCCTGTCCATGTCTCACATGGTTTTGTTCGCCCCCAGTGCCGAGGGAAAATAATTCATGATATTTTAAGCCATGATTACTATCTACACACTGGCCTGGAACAATTAGTTGACCATCTTGTCATTTTTATAGGGGGCGCTGCATTGTATAGGGGGCGCTGCATCTTGCATTGGACACAGAGACTGCTTGATAGGGAGTGTCAATGGGTACCAAAGTCATGCTGTTAATGTGGAGTTGGGAACAGGGCTGCTGGTCCAGATTTGCCCCTAGGTGATGGGGTCCGGGGAGTGTGAGTGTGTTATCTGAGAACACTCGAGTCACATTGGAAAGTGCTCCGTGAGCGCAATCGACAGGCCGCACGGTCGAAGGAAGACGCCACAGGCACTAGCTGCCGCTTGTTCCGGAGAGTTTCTGCATTCTCTGAAAAAGCACGCGGTCATCCGAGCTGGCGTTAATCCATACTGCAGCAGGAGGTGCGGGAGCAGAGTCTAGGAGAGACGACCTGATGTGTGTGTGTGTGTGGGGGGGGGGGTAATTGGTGATTAATGCCGTTGTTTTAGGTTTCTGTACACACTGGGACATCGTGATTCAACACAAAATGTGGTTTAGTGACAACTTTCATATGTGTTTGAGGATGTTCCGATTCAGCTGCGCAGGGTGGAGAAGCGGCGGTGTGCTAACTGCAGCACATGCTAGGGTGGGGCCGGAGGAGCGTGCTGTTTGAGTAATGATGGAAGGCCCTAGAATCAAGCTTCGGAGCGCCCCCTAGTGTTTGGTTTAGGGTAGTGCGCACAGTTGGGTAATCCAGAAGGGATCCCTGAGGCTGTTCCAAGCCATCTCATGGCTCCATGCCTGCTGGCTGAAGACTCACAGGGGGGGGACTGGCTCAAGTGGCCGTGTCCAATCACAGCAGGGTGAGGGTGGGGCTGGAGTACCATCCAATAAAAAATCACATGACTGGAAAAAGTTTGGTCTGTTTGGAACGCTGGCATAGCTGAATGCAGCCCTGACTTCCAGCCAATGAAACGAGTTTGGGACAATTGGGGACGAGGAATAACGGCGGGCTAAGGAGATGCCCTTAATCTCACTGGTACACCAAAGCCGTAGACAGAAAGTGCGGCTGACCATTTTGATTTGTTTGTATTTCCTCTGACATCCAGATAGGGGCGGCAGAGTGCTGGGGTACGTTTTGGCTCTGCAGCCAGTCTCACTGGGAGGCCCTGCAGTGTGTGGTTAGGGGCCCCACTGGTCCCCCACATGGGTGGGGACCTCCCAGAAGCTGGCATGGCAAGCGTTTCAGAAAGGGTGTCGGTCATGCACTGTCTCCATGGCGTCATGGGGCCCCGTTAAGCTTCGTGGGCGGTATCCTCCCCCCCACTCCCGGGACACATACAGCATTTGGTGATGTAGTACGAGTAAGCCGTGTGATTCTGGGCATGATGACGTTGAATGCTTAAGTCAAGCGTGATGTGACGGCGCCTCCCGATGGCAGTCGTCCTGTATGTCTAGCAGCAGGATATATTCTGGGCGCACACCATCAGCACGGTGTGCTGTGAGCCAGGGAGCCAGCGGGGGTGTGGGGGGTGGGTGTGATTGAGGCTCTTTCCTCGACACTATGATTCATCAGCAGTTTTTCACAGACTGGTTGAAATTAACCCTTCCCTCCCCGGGCTGCTGCCTGACCCCAGGGAAGTGTGTCTTTTGCAGTATGTTTTTGGGGAAGACAAATCTGGTTATTTTCACCAACAACCCTTTAATTTCTTAACAAATTTTAAGTTTGAAGGTTGGAAGCCATCAGTCCACCCTTTGATTTCAAGTCTCGAATCATGTTTCCTGCACATATATGGAAATAATCCATGCAAGCATATCACGCCCCCATGTGCCAGCCTTAGTGGTCTGGGGGGGTGGATTAGAGATTCCTCAGCCTCCTGCCTTGGGGGGGGGACATTGCTCTGTCCACCAAGGACCCTGTATGGCTCCAAATGGCTGAAATCTCACAGTCATGGGGCTTAGCATATTGTCAGGGTGCATTCTGTGCCCCCTGTCCCCCCCTCCCCCAAAGAGGACTCCAGGTGAGCACAATTGTTTTCAGAAGGATGTTTCCCAGTAACAGTCTAATGATGTTTGGGAGTTGTCTTTGCGGTTGTGGTTGGTTAGGTCAGTGTTTCCTAACCTGGTCATTGGGGGGCCCCCAGATTCCCTCCCAGCCAGACAGTCCACGGCTTTGCTCGCTTTCAGCTTCCAGCTACAGATCCTAGACTGTCTGGGGGTCCCCATGGACTGAGAAACACTGAACAAATGACCCTTTTTCATATACAGACCCTTTGTTTTCAAAATAGTGAGTTTATTTAATTAATTCTTGGGATAGTTCCTTAATCACCCCACCCCAACACTGCTAAGAATGAAAATTACATTGCGTGACCTCTGACCCCCCCAGCACCATGTTGGCCTTCGATGGGCGGAATGGGTCCTCCGGGCAGGTAGATAACAAAGCGATTGGCGGCGGCCCATCGCAGTGCTGATCCCATGTTTCACTGCGCAATGTGTTTGCGGATGATGTCGTTATAGCCCTCGGGGATTGGGGAGGCGGAGCTTGATGCAGGTAACACTCACCCCAATCCCCCATTGAGCCGTTTTGCCACATAAGACCCCCCCCCTCCTGAGCTGTGAGCCTCTGGGAGGCAAATAAATTGTCTGCTAAATTGTTGGAAAGTCCTCTGGTTTACTCAGAGCACTGTGGTCGATACTTGAATGTCGCTGAGCTCTCAGCTCCCTTTGAGGCGGGGGAGAGACGGGGGTCAACCTCCATTTTGTTAGATACCTTCCCCTGATGTCCAGCAATTCGAGTGCCACAGATCGATGCTAAGCATCTCGATGAAGGACCCACCATGACTGAGGTCCGATGGGAAGGAGAAACTCTCCGGAATATTCAGTACCCCTACGCAGGATTGCCAAGGTGCCACCGTCTTAAATGCTGTTTACGTCTTTCAGCACGTTTGAGGGTGACTTCCGTGCTCCGTCCCCACCCCCCCACATTCAGTGTGTCCATTACTTTGAAGCAGCAAAATTACTCACCTGCCACAGAAAACCCTGCTCAGGCCTCCACAATGGAGGGCCTTTCCAGCAGCTTCTACAGTGTTTTTTTATGGATGGGAAGGTAAAGGAAAATCAGTTTACTTAATAAAAAGTGAGTGGAAGATAGATAAGGAAAATCTAATCACTTAAAATGAGATGGGTTAAAGTTCTGGGCAGCTCAGTGGGTAGGACTGTAGGTTCTGGGTTCTATGCCCATCCCCAAGTCTGTGTCTGTGTGGGGCTTGTTTGAATGGTTTGTTTCTGACCTTGACTAGTGTCATCGTGAACTTTTTGAAGCCCGGCAGGGATTCTGGCACCAGTCCCCGATTTTCCAATTAAAATAAAAAACTTTCCCTGCGGGCCTCGACCCAAGCCAGTCCAATGTAGGGAAGGCCTCTGGCATGGACAGAAAATCATTAAAAACGGAGACGCCAAAGATGATTAAACAGTTCTTGACATCACACAAAAAAGTCCGTGCCACATAAGACTGTTACATCGGAGTGAATTGAAGTGAAAAAACACGTCAACATCTCGAGTGGCTTCATTAGAATCATGTGACCTGGGAGGTGATGTGACTGACCTAGTTTCCTCAAAGGGTATGAGGACGGAGTAGTGGAGGGTCATGTGACCGAGCCTGTAAAAGGTGTCCCTTAATGTGATAAATAATGTTTACCGCAGTTGACTGGAAAGGAGAGACCAGGGAGGAATGTTTAGATCATGTAGAAGAGCCTCGCCTTCTTTAAGCTAACATGGTGCTTTAAATTAGACTCTGGGTATCAATCTCGCTATTTGGATGTTGGTTTAATATCAGGGGACGTTTTAACCAGCTGAATGTTAACGTTAATCCATGTGCTAATGTCTTAGAATTGGGTGTAGGTAGACCTGTGTGACTGATCATCATATTTTGTGCTTCTTTTGATGCATGTAGAGTCCACCTGTACGTCTATTAATTCCTCTCCGCGTCTTAAAATTGCTCAAACTCCACGTGAACTTTTTCTCTCTCGAGTGGTTTCGTGTAACGATAAGAATAAATGTCTCTCAATATCCTACTTTTTTCGCTGCCTTTCATTTCTCTAGTGATTCCTCTGCCGGTGCTGGTGCATAGCAGCCACATGAGCGAATAAGCGGAATTTTCTGGAATCTTCCGCAAAGCATCATTTTCATTGGGCTTTTCATACTCTTCTTGTAAATAACATTTCTATTGACTGATATGTGCAGTTTTTTCCCCCAGTCATGCACTTTAAAATTGCTAGTGTCATCCATCCATTACACCGAATGATTCAAATGGTTCTTCTCTAGTCAAATTTGCCTTTTTTTTTTTTTTGCTTTGGTAAGGACATGTTGATGAGGCCAAACTGAGATACGTGGCTGCTTCTTGTGGGGAGGGGAAAAAAAATCACACTTGAGACCTGATTGTTAAGCTGTGAAGGTTCGTTCCATATCGACAATGCAGTGCCATCACTTAAATGGAGGAGATTACTGCGAATCAGAATCCCAGATCCTGACAATCCTGGAGGTCTCTGGCCTTGATGTCCGATATTGAGTTCTAGGCTCCATCTGTGATGTCATTCAGTCATAGGCCTCCCTGGATTTGGAGTTTCCCCTTGATGGGTGGCCTTCGAGTGAACCTCGTGATCCACCACAAGCCAGAGAGATAGATAGCTGGAGAGTGATAACTGACTGATGACAACCTGACTAGGGACACTGGATGTCTCATGCATGACCTGGGTGTACATGTGGGACAGATCCTGGTCTTAGATGTTCAACCAACCTTTTGGATGCTCCTTTATCATGGTGTTGGGTTCTCTGTAGGTCTCATGACTCCTTAACCAGGTAAAGAACTGACTGTTGTTAATTTCCCAGCACGAGAGCTACTGTTGTCCTATTAAGAGAGGATGCCTCATCTCTTTCTCCTTACTGGGACTCTCTGGTGATGCAGTGCTGATGCAGCCTGGACCTCTGGGACGTGCAAAGAGGCTGCTAGCGACTTGTGAGGTTAAGTGTTCTTCTGGGCTTTTACGTCGAGTTCCTGCCCGCACGCTAAAATAAATGCCCCGTATTCGCCCTCAGAAAATCGACAGACCGTCTCGCTTCCGAAAGGCCGGACCGAGGCCCTGTTTTTACGTGAAAGGGGGAGGGAGATCTCCAAAATGATTACAGGGGCACACTGAGCCTCAGTGGGGGTCAGGATAAGAGGAGCGAGGAGCACCTTTAGATGTCAAGGTGTTCGATGCATTTAACCTTGGTTTTATAAATGGAGGCCGAATTTTCCCAGGGGGCTGGTAGTGATTTCATTTGGAGTCTAGGTTGTCGTTCTCTCTTTGGTGGGACTAAAAATCTTTGAATATTCAAAAAAATATTTTACTAATATTCTACTGGCATCCTGTCCAGGGTGCCTCCTGACCCTCCCGATAAATGATCATGGAAGTTGGATGGATTAATACTTCTGTTTAAAAGTCATTCCTTAATTACAGACCCAGTTCAGTTTGTTTTTTTGAAAAACTGGCCATGTTCAAATTAACGGCGCTTAATTAACATCAGAAATCGGTAATAAAATGTATTTGTTCAGTTTAATCAGGATCAATGTTAAAATGGGTGCTTTAAGCAAAGAGAATGGTAATTGGTTTTTTAATGTGATGCATCAGTATAGTCTGGAGGAGTCTTTGCACAAAATTAGTCGTGATTAGCCCCCTGGTGGTACCTAATGGTAGAAACTTTTCATAATAAAGTTCAGATCTACTGTGTTTTACTTTATATCCTGGAGTTACAGTGATGGATTTCTGAAGAATTTTTATTCAACATAGTTCCTCCTTTGTCTCATTATACAAACCGACCAGTCATGGATTTCGGTTTGCCCCGGAGACAGAACAGACAAAGAGGACTTTGTGTCTTTTGGGGGCACTGAAAGAGTCTTCACTTTACAGAAAGGCTGACTCAACTGCAGTATCGAAACTGACCCCTAGGCTATTGTGCTGCTGCCACCTTCTGGCTGGGGTGCAGAATGCACTATGTCTTCCATTCTGGAGTAGCCTGTGATTTGAGTGTCCTGGTTTGGGAAAACAGAAATGGGGAAGGAAAAAAAATGATGCAGCATGTTTTATTTTTTTGCAACTAATGATGTGTTCCTGGTATGTTAATAAGTAGCTGAACGTATCAGATTTAAATAATATGTCTTTTGGGCATTCTGATTTTAATCGTGCATGGCCAGCAGAGGGAGTGTTCATTATCGGTTGTTTTTTTTTTTGTCCAGCTAGATACGAAGTGGCTTAAAAGGTCAACTGGAGAGAGAGATCCAGAAAACACATACAGAAAACACAAGCCTGGAACGCGCCCCCCCCCACGGAATACAAACAAACAATGTTAATGCCATTGAGTCCTGCAGTGGCTTGTGTTCTAGGCAGAGACGTGATGAGGCCATGATTGGCTCGTCTCTCAACAACCCTCTAATTGTGATGTAGTGACAGTCCCCACAAATTAACTCCCAGCTGAAGCTTGCCGATAATGCCGATGTGCATTTCATGCAAGCCTTTTTTTCAAAGGCATCATGATCTGCAGTTCATTTGGACAGAGATTTCGGGGGGGGGGGGGTATGTGAAACAAATGAAGATCGTCGACCTCTGAGGTATCGGGGAGCCACTTTCCATCACGCTGCCGGTACGTTCTGGGTTGGTCTATGTGGCACCGAGCACCCGGCAGGATGGAAAGTAATGGCTGCTTTCTGGACGTCCGCGTTTCTTTCCAGAAGAAGAATGTGAGTAATTTTTCTGTGAGTTACAGTAAATGTATCTGATGCCGCAGGGAAAGTCTCTTCATTACCTTGACCTTTATTGTGTTTTTGTAAATTTCTCTTCTGTAATGACTTCTTCAGTAGAAGGTCGCAGTGAACTTTGAGTCCATTGCAGGAAGCACAGAGTAGAAGGCGGGGGGGATGCTAGTCCGTCACACATTACCAGAAACTGCAAGAGGAAAGCGGAGCATCAGGTGGAAAACTGCACAACCCGTGGGAGAACATGTGGGCTCCACGTGCAGAACAGACTCCGGGATTCAAACCTATAACACGGAGATGGGAGGAAGATTACAGATTTTTGGAATGAAGTTCTCACAGCCTTATGGAAGTCTGACCAAGCTGTCCCCCTCATCCAGGAGATAGAGTCTGGTCCACTACTCTCCAGGGTCTGCTGGCCATTTGGGGCTTGTTTAGTGCTGTGGAAAGACCATTATTTTTCCACTTCTAAGGTCAGGCTTTTCCATGCCCCCCACCCCTAGCAAATGGAAACTGAGCAGCTACTCATGGCTGACCACAGGGAATTAAGTTAGCAGATGACCTTGTAAGTCAGTCTGGTTTAAAGGGTCCCGATTCGCTGAGGCTAACACGGCTAGCATGGTAACGCTCACGTTCCACTGAGGCTAACATTGCTAACCTGCTAACGCTCTCACTGTGCCATGGTTAACATGCTAACACTCCTGCTTTGCCAATAGTGGCATGGCTAACATGTTAACGTTCACGCTACACTGAGACTAACATGTCTAACATGCTAACGCTCCTGCTTGGCCGAAGCTAAAAGGGCTAAAATGCTAACGCTGCTGCTTGGCTGAGGCTAACATGGCTAACATGTTGACGTCCTCATTACATTGAAACTAACATGGCTAACATGCTAATGCTCCTGCTTGCCCGAGGCTAACATGGCTAATATATTAACCCTCCTGCTTGGCCGAGGCTAACATGGCTAACATGTTGACGTCCTCATTACACTGAGACTAACATGGCTAACATGCTAATGCTCCTGCTTGCCCGAGGCTAACATGGCTAATATATTAACGCTCCTGCTTGGCCG
>JAODJX010000083.1:16463522-16474765 GCA_026776945.1 Isichthys henryi
GTACAAATCCTGACCAAGGTTTTGTTTCAACCAACAAGTTGAGTACTCTGTGACTGACTGTTTATACGCAGCTGTTTGGTTGAAACAAAAACTTGGTCAGGATTTGTACTTTCTGGACCTGGACTAGCCACCTCTGCCGCTGGCAGATGTGCTCCCATTATTCCACTGCGAGTCACTGCATCAGCAGCATCACTACCACCCAGGTCACGTTTAGCGCTGACCAGCTTCCGTCCCTTATCGGAGGCTGTCGTCATGAAGACACCGGTTATGATGGGCATGCAGAAGCTTTTTAACCTGGTAGTGGGATTACTGGGACTGGCGCTCAATGAGGTCAGTCCTTAGGAGCCTTGGGGGGCACATTGGTTGGCTGTCCCAGGTGGGACAGTGCATTACAGTGGTGCATTGCTAGTGGTTGGCTGTCCCAGGTGGGACAGTGCATTACAGTGGCACATTACTAGTGGTTGGCTGTCCCAGGTGAAACAGTGCGTAACAGTGAAGAAGGTAATGTGGGTGGGGGGGGGCTGGTGTCTGAGATCAAAGCCCCCCACCCTGCCTTGTCCTTCGGCACACGTAGGGTGTTCCTCAATATGCCTACTTAACTGTACCTGTGTTCTCACGTTTTCTCACTCTTCCAAAGTACAGTTCCCTTACTCCAGAACAGAAGTACAGAGGGCGACAAAAAACCCTAGATGTCGTTCTTGCCCCATCCCAAATGTCAAGGACACATCGGTTGATTCATTGCACCCTACGTGCGTTCAAGTGTGGTATTTGCGTTCTTGTGTCACCACAAGATCCCAGTCATGTGACAGGGGACACCTGGCTGGCGTTGGATCCCGGCACATTTCTTCCGAGAGGGTGTTAGTTTCACCTCTTACCACACCCCCCCCACCCTCCCCCAGCCACACTAGGTCATGAACGTACCTGCTCCCCCTATTCCACCTCCCAAACCCAAACTAATCCTCCCCTTTTCATGAATGGCCTGATTCCCAGTGGCGGACCGCATGACCCGCTAATCAGTCTGGAGTGTCGAGCTTCATCCCGAATCCTTTGGCATCAGGACCAGCGTTCTTCTCCAGGTGCTGTGCATATACAGGGAATTTTTCATGTGTGAGATCTGAGGGTGTAAATTCACTCTGGTCGTTATTTATGCACCGAAAAGCTTCAGACGTTTGATCGAGATACATTAGCATAGCAGAGGGACACTAACGCTGGATTTCTGAACATGTTCTGTTTGCCTGCTGTCACCGCTCTTATGTTATGTGTTCAGTTCTGTGTATCCCATTAACCAGAGGACGTCACGTCTGATAATCGCTGCTCTTTGCGTGTACCACAGAATATGGTGAAAGTGAGGTGACTCCGAGCCGACTCCTTGTAAATGACAGGATGGTATCTGGGAAGCGGCGTGACATTCCAGGCGACTGAGGAGGGGCAGGACGGGGCTGCCTGCTGTGCCGGAAGGGTTTTTGTTTGGTGGGGGGGGGGCTATTTCCTTCCTTCCCTTCATCTTTTCTTGGTTCTTCCAGTACAGGTTGTGAGGAGGTCGGAGGGTCTAGGGAAGGAGGGTTATAGAATTCGTGAAGTTGGCGAACGGGGAAACAGCGGGAAGATTCCGGAATGGTACCCTGGGGCTCTGTGACATCATCCCTCATCTCCTCAAGAGACAAAGGGATGTGTAAACAGATATAGCAGATAGTTATGGAGCAGGCAAGTCAGACAGAGAGAGAGAGAGATGGAGGGCAAAGGGGAGAGGGAGAGAGAGAGAGGGGCAGAATGGTGTCATATTTTGGTGTATAGATACTTGTCTTTATTCTTTGCTGGCACCAAAAATTTGTATTTGAGGAAGAATCTGCCCATCTGTACCTAAACTTCTGTTTTGGGGTGGGAGAAGTGGTGCTCTGGCCCCAGACTCCCCCGCCCTGGCATTTCGGGGGGCAGAATGGGGCAGTTTTCCCAGTAGATCACCCGCCACTCGCTTGCCGTCCTGCTTCCCGCCTCGCACGACCTTGTCTGGAATCATCCCGTTCCCCATCACCAACATCTGCTTTCCCCTATTCCGGCTGCGGCTTTTTCTGTTCCTCTTATGATAATCAGCATCTTAACGGGAAAAACACATTTGGCGTTACGGTATAATGACGATTTGCATGACAAGAGAACAATGGAGGAAATCTACAATAGAATAGAAATGCTGGAATTTTAGAGATATATCATACAGGCAATGAAAAGCCATTGTTATTATTATAGTTGAAAAGTAACCAAATTATATATTCCTCCTTTTAGCAAGAAAAATAATCATGACAAAGGCGATTAATGTCCAGTGGCGTTTGAGCCCTGGTTGTTTCCAGTAGATAAAAACACCCTCTTTTTTGGCTGAACCCAGGGCCAGGTTGCTGAATGACAGAGTCCCCCTTTGTCACCCCCGGGCCTCTGTCAGCTCTCCCTGCTTCTGCTCTGTCCTATTTGAAGCTGGAATTTCCAGCTCTAATGTCCCGTAACAGTCATCACCAAAAATCACTGAGTACTCACTTCCCCCAGCCACAGAATCGCCTCACATCACAAAGAATTTTATTCAGTTTCCACAACCTGTGACATCACATTCCATTCAATCGTTCCGTAAGGTGTCTGGCTGTGCTGAACCCCCTCACCTTCCCCCTATATCTCTGTGACATCGCATACAGTTAAATCATTCCCTAAGATGTCTGGCACTCCTGAACCCCCTCTCCTTCCCCCTATCTATTTGTGTCCACACATTAAGTCAAATCATACCACAAGGTGTGTGTGGCTGTCTGAAACCTCCTCACCTTCCCCCTGTTTTTATATCCTTGACATCACATTCCATTAAATCATACCTCGAGGTGTCCAGCAGTTTCAGATCCACCTGGCTTCCCTCTATCTATCTATCTATCTATCTATCTATCTATCTATCTATCTATCTATCTATCTATCTATCTATCTGTCTGTCTGTNNNTCTATCTATCTATCTATCTATCTGTCTGTCTGTCTGTCTGTCTGTCTGTCTGTCTGTCTGTCTGTCTGTCTATCTATGATGTCACATTGCATTAAATCATAACTCCTGGTCTCGTGGCTGTCCTTAACGTCCCCACAGTGCCCCACAATGGTCTGACGCTCAATAGCCAGACAGATAAACAGGAACCAGGCCCATTGACTGGTGGAGTTCAAGTTGGAGCTCAGGGTTATACAACTGACAACTGAGGCTTTTTCTGACTGCCTTGCAGCATCTGGTACTCAGGAGTGTGTGTGTTTGTGAGAGAGAGAGAGAGAGAGAGAGAGAGAGAGAAATTTGATGTTTCCCACGTCTGGGGAGAACAGTTGGATTGGTTACAGACCAGCTTTTTACACAATGGACAGTTAGATAGATTTGCACATTTAACTATGACAATGTTAAATAGAGAGTTCAAATCCCCACAAGGTCATGTGACCAAGATGGGGGGGCTGTTTTGTGAATCTCTCTGTCTGGGGCATTGTCAAGCCCCGCTGATGGAGGGGAGTTCTGTGGCCTGGAGGAGCTGAGAATAATTCAGGACGCAGGATTTGCCCTCTGTCTCCGTTTTTGTAATCGGTTTTGTTTTTTTCCCACAATCCCATGCATGACCCTGCTGCGTCTAGTTGCCGCGGTGACCCATTTGTCCCTCTGTCCCGAAGTGACTCTGAGTTTGGGTTCGGATGGCTGCATGTTGCCTCACAATGCCACCCCCACCCCCCTGCCCCATCCTGATGTTTATTGGTCCTGATCACCCTTGTCTGTGGTTATCATAACAGCATCCAGCATCACCCTGCCGAACTTGTCATAGGTCAGACGACTACATTTCGTTTGGGATTCGCTGTCCTGTGGGGGGAGACGGGGTGTGTCCTCCAGGCTGATTTAGTCGTTGGTTTTTCCACATTTTCGAACAGTTTCTTTTGGAGGAAGATGGGGGGACTGCAAGGGGGTCAGAGACAGCTGGAGACCAGGAGGGATGATTTAATGCAAAATGATGTCACTGATGGGGGGAAGCTAAGGGGGGGTTGGAGTAGCTTTGTCAACGGGCTGCACTCGAAAGGAATATTTAAGACGCACACATGTAGGGTGGAGGTCCCACTGGGGTGGTAACTCCGTCAAAGGATAACTGGAATTTCAAACTCTGGGCCACATTCCACAAATAACTACCCCGAAAATCCTCCCTCCCAGACGGAGCCTGTAAATTCCAGAGCTGATGGAGCCGTTGTATCATTTGATGGATCTGCCATCTCTGTCCACGTCTTCCACGTAGTATGCCTCTCCTCTATCGATGCAATCTATTGCTGAGTTAATCGGAAGGCGGAAAGGCGATAATTAGCAAATGCTCATCGTCGCCCCCTCATGGTGGACAGCGATAATGATCCTGGAAAGAGGCAGTGAGATTGAAGCAGCTAGAAGTGTGTTTTAGGTGGTTTAGGTGAGTCGACTCACTAAGTAGGGATGCAAATCTGCATTTGCTGGATTGACCTCCTTAGCAGCGTCATGAAGGTCACCATCAGCCCACCCTCTAATCTCTGACATGCTAATTGCCATGTGAGTAACATAGGTTTGGTCTGCGAGGGGCTGAGCAATACAGGTTTTCCAGGGGTACAGCTGCCGCGTTCCTGAGCATGTCGATGCGTCCCCACCCCTCACACCCCCCCCAGCTTGCCGCAGCATCTGTTTGCCATTAACCGCTGCTCCGGTCGTGATTCTCTGTTTCCTTTCCAAAACTGCATTTTCAGATCCAACAAAGATTTAGGTAGGATCCAGGGAAGTGTGGAACCTATAAGGGGAGGAAGGCAGAAGTGACATAAGCTTCCTGAAAAAATTGGGTGGGGGTGTGACATGGAGTCAGCAAAGACAGGAATGAATCAGCTGGCGCCCGACCACATTTCAGCAGCAGAAGACCTCACACAGTCCTGAGCTAAGAAGCATTCCTTGCGTGCTCACACTTCAGGAATGCTGCTCCTCCTCAAGGTGGACCTCCTGGGTGAGGTTTGGTGAAATGCACCCCCTTAACCTCCTGACCCCTTGATGGCAGTCAGTGATGCCACCTTCTGACAGGCCAAGGCAACGCAGTCTTGGTAAGGCTGCTGCCTTAGAAAGTGTCCCTCCTAAGGCCTCAGTGGAAGGTGTCCCTCCTATGGCCTCAGTGAAAGATGTCCTTCTTACGGCCTCAGCGGAAGGTGTCCCTCCTATAGCCTCCCTCCTAAGGCCTCAGCGGAAGGTGTCCCTCCTACGGCCTCAGCGGAAGGTGTCCCTCCTACGGCCTCAGCGGAAGGTGTCCCTCATACGGCCTCAGCCTAAGGTGTCCCTTCTACGAGCTCAGAGGAAGGTGTCCCTCCTAAGGCCTCAGCGGAAGGTGTCCCTCCTACGGCCTCAGCGGAAGGTGTCCCTCCTAAGGCCTCAGCGGGAGGTGTCCCTCCTAAGGCCTCAGTGGAAGGTGTCCCTCCTATGTCCTCAGTGGAAGGTGTCCCTCCTACGGCCTCAGCGGGAGGTGTTCCTCCTATGGCCTCCCTCCTAAGGCCTCAGCGGAAGGTGTTCCTTCTACAGCCTCAGTGGAAGGTGTCCCTCCTACGGCCTCCCTCCTAAGGCCTCAGTGGAAGGTGTCCCTCCTACAGCCTCAGTGAAAGATGTCCTTCTTACGGCCTCAGCGGAAGGTGTCCCTCCTACGGCCTCAGCAGAAGGTGTCCCTTCTACAGCCTCAGCGGATGGTGTCCCTCCTAAGGCCTCAGCGAAGGTGTCCCTCCTAAGGCCTCAGCGGAAGGTGTCCCTCCTATGTCCTCAGTGGAAGGTGTCCCTCCTACGGCCTCAGCGGGAGGTGTTCCTCCTACGGCCTCCCTCCTAAGGTCTCAGCGGAAGGTGTCCCTTCTACAGCCTCAGTGGAAGGTGTCCCTCCTATGGCCTCCCTCCTACGGCCTCAGTGGAAGGTGTCCTTCTTACGGCCTCAGCAGAAGGTGTCCCTCCTACGGCCTCAGTGGAAGGTGTCCTTCTTACGGCCTCAGCAGAAGGTGTCCCTCCTACGGCCTCAGCGGAAGGTGTCCTTCCCTACTTACCTGCCCAATCACCCCAATGTGACTCCAAGTTGTAAAGACTCAGAGATTCAAGGCCTCTTTGAACACTTAACAAGTAACACATATCATAGTCCTTTTTATTTATTTCACAGAGTAAACACTGGTTCTAATTTTGACCGATATTCTCTGTCATAGGCCTGTCTCTAAATGAGTGTGCTGGCGGCCATCTTGAACCTGGAGTGTGTCGTGTGTGTCTTAGTGACTGAGCAGTATGCAGGTCTCTGTCAGGATGAGCCTGCAGCCGAGCAGCACATCAGTGAGAATATCTATCTGGGAATATCACATGTGGACCAAAGAGGAATTGGAGTTTTAACTCAACCTCCATCATTTTACACACGGAGGAACTTTTATGGTTTAGCCTCGTGCCACCAAGAGCAGATGGCATAACCTTATATCTCTGCACAGCCTTTCAACCACAGCCCCACCTGCTGCCCATGTTTGGGAAGCACAGCCTCACACCAAGTGGGATTTTGGTGGTTTAACCATCTTACTGTATCCATGGTGGCCAAACTCCAGCTGATTTCACAGGCCAGTTCTGGACTCTGGTTTTGGTTGGAGATTTTGGCTGTGCATTAACAGGAGGCTAGTGCTGAAAATGCAGAAAGCATTCCTGTACTATGGGTGTACTAAGGGCTTCCTATTATGTTCCCAGTATAAACTGGTGTTGCTTCATTAACTGGACCTCACTGAGCCGCTGAACCTGCTGATTGTTCCACTTGCTGAGGTCTGAGGCTGACACTCATCCGTCCGTCTGTCCGTCCGTCCTTTATAATCGCTAATCTCCTTCAGAAACAAGGAAATAATTAACCCTCCTTCAAACTCAAAAACTAATATCCATGTTTGTTAATTCGCCATTAATGCAATTAACTATTAATTAGGAAAAGATTTACCAGCTAACAATTTACTGCTGACCTTAATTGGCTAACTTAACAAGAAATTCCTTTATCTTTTATCTGTTTTTAATATAAAGTACCCCTGAAACATAATTAATCACCAACTTAAGTGAACATGCACCGCTGGATCCGCTCTTACACGATCTGACGTCAAACAAGTTCTTAAATTCAGGTTTAATTGCTGCTGAAAGTACACTGTCTGGGAGAAGCTCTTTCTGTTCATTTAGTCTTAACGGTGCTGCACCCTGCTGGTGTGATGTGGTAGATCGGTTGGTCCCTTTGGCACTACCTAGTCTGCCGGGATAGCAACAGAAACTATTTTAGCACTGGGACTCCAACCCTGTCCCAAGTGGCACAGATCACTTAATTGTCTGCTGTTCAGGGGTAAATATTGACCCCGACTTCGTATGTTGTCACACAACAAACATTATCCTAGGTTCAAACCCCATCTCTTGCAATTGTCATGTTTCTCATCACACAGTAAACATTGTGTAAGGCTGTTCCTCCCCCGGGAGTTCTATTTACGTTTCCATCCGTCAGCCAGAGCCTTAGGGAGACGCCTGGGGGGGGGCAGTAGCACCACACAAAGGAGGTTTGTATGGTTTATCCCTGAGAATTTATACCCCTTTTCGGCTACACTGCACCCCCTAGGAACTCAGAGAGCTGACAGATTGCATTATGGGAGATCCCCGGAATGGATGGGCCAATTAGCATCTCCCTTCTTTGTCCCTCTAAGCAAATCTGTGGTAGAACCATCTCTTAGATAAATGATATGATATCTACAGGACCCCCCCCCCCCCCCACCAAACACAGCACTCGAAATAGATGAATGTGCTTTGCTAGGCCCTGGGGCTTCGTTCACAGACAGATATTTTACGTGAGAAACTCATTTGTTTATTTTACCACCTACTGTCTTGAAGGACATGCTGATCAGTGCTTATGCCTGTCCTGGCTCGGAAATCGGCGCTGTGATTGACGAGGTTCGCAGGATTCCTGCCTGTGTTGTGTGGGGTCTTTATGCCTGCACTGTGCTGCTTCTGTGGGCGGCCTTGTAGCCTCACACTCCTGGGGTGGTGGGTTCAAATTCTCCGCTTTGTTTTTTCTGCTTTGTCTCTATTTATGTATATAAGCACTTGTGTTGTGTATAGAAACTGTTATGCAGGAGTGAGTCTAGGCTTTGACGCTTAGGTGGGGGCTTTTGGCCCCCAGTGACATTTACAAAGTCATAGTGATCAATTACTGCTGCATTTCCCTGGGATTCAAGCATCCCAGAACAAACACTGTGGAAATGAAAAGTCAGGTTTTCATGGAGTTTAATGACCCTGGATGAGAACAAAGTTTTGAAAACAAGTTACTGTACAGCTATTGGGGGTAAAGAACATTTTAGGGTGGCTCCTGCCCATATGTGTCCAGCCCCCCTGTTTCAAACTGTCCTGTGTTTTGCACCATAATTGCTGTCTGTATGTCACATTGTGGTCTTGAGGAGCGACATTTCATGTCTCTGCATACCTGTATATGGATGGTAGGGCAGTAAAACCCATTTGAGCAGCTGGTCTGTTATTAGCTTCTTGCTATGTATGTAGCATGCTATCCAGCTCTTGCTGTACTGCTAACTGGTATCACCTGCTACTGGTCATTCATTAGAGGCTCAGTCCTAAGCCTAGTTGGTTCCTTGACAGCCGTATGCTCGTGATGCATGGTCTGTCTCTCCTGTACGTTGCTCTGAATCAGGGTTTCTAAGTGCTAGGAGTGCGTCTGCTATGATGGACCGACGTCCTGTCCGGGGGCGGGGGGGAGTGGGTGCTGCCCCATGCTTCCTGGGATCGCCGTGAATGGTAGGTGCTTATGGATGACGGATGGATGCCTGTGCTGTAGCGTTAACGTTCATGCCAGGTCCTTAAAGGCACACAGTAGTGGCTTCTGGAACTGGTAAGCAGTCCCGCTAAGGAGGGACGACCGGACTCTGATTAATGGGCTTGTCACGGCCCATTTGAGGCATGCATTCATCAGAGGTGGGGGTGTGAAATACAGATTGAGGGTCCACCACCAGTTTGAATGGGGGGGGGGGCAAGGTTGGAAGATGCTCTCACTTCATTAAAACATTAGGTCTTCTCCATCACTTTTTCTGGCGAGTTCCTTTAATGTGGACGTCAGGGGTGAAGGTCTTGTTTCACCTGGATTGCGAAGGCGGAGAGAAGCCCTGCCCTCGTTTATCTTCTTAAATAAAGATCTGGGCACGGGGAACAGGTGTGTGCTGGAGAGCGATGATCGCAGCAGACAGAGGATGACAGACGCTGGTTTCCGGAAATTTATCGTGCACAGGCGATACCTGGGGTCCAGATTAAAAAAAAACTGCATCTGTCCCCTGCGGGGTGGGGGGTTCAAGAGCTTCCATGTATAAATTTTATAAAACGAGACATCAATAATTGACAGCTTATTCTGAGGGTCTATATATGGAAATACATTTATAGTATGAAGAATTTAAAACATTGCATATAAATGATCTATCTAGAGACACCTAGACTTGTAATTTATAGGTAATTGTTTGCATTTTCAGTATAATTTAAATGCTTTAAGCTATGGTCATTTTTTTGAGAAAACATTTCACTTTTACTTGATCTGCTGTTCAATATAAATAGGCACCACATGCCGGTAAATTTATATCATTTTATATGTTGAGAATATCTTATCAGAGAAGCAATAATTTGTCCCCTCATAAGTATACAAAAACTGTTCCTTTGCAGAAAGACTATATCGTCAAACAAAAAAAGGCAGTGACAAACATACATGAGAAAGTGGCGTTATCGACTAATAGTTACAAATTGCAGAGTTAACATAAGAGACAGAATTTCACTGAGGCCACCAGGGGGCGTGGTTGTTAAAGAAACCATTGCAGTTTCAAATCCCTGGTTGTCGGGCCTGATGTGATAGTTCAGGGCTGCTGTGAATATCCATCTGGATGAATCTTTGAGGTGCAAATGTGCATGATTTTATGTGAGTTAAAGGATGTAAGGTAATTTGTCTGGCCTGATGAAGCAGGCCGTGACACGAATGTTTTATTCATGTGAGGTTCGCTTTGAGGCCCCGGGCAGCTGTGCCATTCTCTCGCCAGCTTGCCGGAGCAGATTGTGAACCAGGTGTTCCCTCCTCCAGCTCTGAAAAACTCTTCTTCAAAAAGTATTTCTCATCGTTCCTCTTCTGCAGAACGGCATCAGTTGTTCAGCATCAAACGGACATCCCTTCACTTTCGGCCAAGCGTGGCATTCGACTGCAGACGAGACTGTCTCTCGTTAAGAGCATTTCTCCATGTGCCCTGAGTTAGGCATCTTAGACAGAAAATAAATCCCCTTTGATCTTGCTGTAAATGTGACCGGTTAGTTATAATGAGCCATTTAGTGCTAACTCCTCTGTTTATCTGAAAAGGGGGGTGACTCACCTGTGCAGGGGAGGCCTGACTGCAGCTGAACAGGCATCGGGGAGCCCTGGACAGCACAACTAGCTAATTTTGCTAATTAAAATTCAGATATTTGCTAATTAAAAGGCATCCCTTCAGACCCGAGCAGTCAAACACCTATCCCGCCACCTTTGATGTCTGTGTTTAATCGCAGTCCGAGACCTGCTGAAACTTGAATGTCACCAAAATGCCACATGCTAGTAAAGTACTAGGGTGCCTACCTGCTCGACTGGGGTACCGCCAGTGATTTGGAAGCACCACTTTCTTGAGCCTGCAGTGGTTCTGCGAGCGTCCAGGTGCTGCGTGGCTGGAGGCTCTGCTGATTTTCTGGGCATCCCTGGTTTCTGGGCATCCCCCCCCCCCCCAGGCCCGTCTCCATGATTCTCCAGTTTCCTCTCCAGACCTAAATTGTTTGGGAGGGGGGAGTTCAGCCAGCATGTTTTGGCTTGCGGGTCTAACAGCCGCTTGTCTGCCGCGCGATCGATCCAGGACTCCAGGCCTGACGGGAGCAATCCGGCACCAGTCAGGGGTTACACTCCCTCAGCGACTGACCGTAAAAACACGGGTCGTCCAGGAAGCACGTAACGGTCACTAACTGTGATGACCCCAGGCCGCCGTGCTTTTCCGAGCTGTGCTGTTGGGTTCACAGCCAGGGTGGGGGGAAGGCAGAGTTATTTTGCCCTTTTCGTGATATCTCGCAACGGCCGTGTTTCCTCAAGCCACACATTTTCATAGGGTCCCCTGAGGTTTAGGGGGGGGGGGGGGGGGGGGGGGGGGGGGGGGGGGGGGGGGGGGGGGGGGGGGGGGGGGGGGGGGGGGGGGGG
>JAODJX010000083.1:16528558-16538982 GCA_026776945.1 Isichthys henryi
TTTCTCCTCAGTAAGATGCTAATTCAGCCGTACCCACACACCCGAGAATGACCTTCCACTGCAAACAGTGACCGATCTGTTTTTAGATCAGACGTTTAAACAACAAGGTCAGACTACATCCAGCAGACAGCGGTAAACATGATGAATATCACACAGGAACCTGTCGGGGAGGGAGTAAAAGTCCGTGTTGGCATTGGTGCCTCGTCAGTTCTGCAGCTTCTGCTTAAAAGGCCTCGGGGAAAAAAATCGTCAGAGAAGCCAAACTCAAGCTATGGAGTGAAACCCCTGGAGTTCAGCATGACAATTTTCTTTTTTTTTCCCAGCATAAACTAGAATAGGTTTTTCTGAAAGTTCTGATCTCATCTCCCAACAGTTAAGCTCAAAATTCTTCTGTGGATTAGGCATATTTTAAGTACTTAAGTGTAGATGTGTGTAGGTGCGTGTGGTGGGGGGGGTGGGGTCAAAGGTCATATACGTTTGTCGGGATGCCGCAGGAGAGCGTCAGCCTTCGTTAGCTGGTTTAACGCTCACCACACACCGAAAGTTTACCCCGTTAAACTGGTAAAACTTGGTTCCACTCTGTTAGGGACGAAATTGACACTCCCCCAGGGTGCAGGGTGGGGACGGCGTGTCAGTTGTGAAACAAAGGCTTTAGTTTAATCCTCTGCGGGCCTGTTCACGTTTCCACCTTCTGGTGGACCACGTAATCTCCTGTCAGGAGTTTTGCCTGGTGCCTGAGTTGGCACATCTGCCATTACGGTCCCAGAAGATCCAGGGACTGATGGGAATTGTAGTTCAGTTAAATGTCCAGCTGAAAATGTAATAAAGTGGCACAGAGGTTTGGCTTGTCTTCAGCCTCAGTGTCTCGCCCATGGTTCATGGTCCCCAGCTGCACAGTAAATCTGATACCAGGACTGGAAGATGGCGAGGTTTCATTTCTATTTACCATATTGCATGTAATATGTAGGACTGTGTGCTGGTAAAGGGAGATGGGCTTTTCTCTCACTAGTCTAGCAATTTGTCAAGTCTCACATCTGCAAGACTCAAAGGTTAAAGCATAACGAAACAGATGTACTAACACTGCCCCCCAGTGTTTGTAATTAGGTACTACAGGTGCTGCTCATTCTTATCTAATTTTTTTTTTTCCCAGTATGGATAGGGTAAAAACACTAAACTGAAGTAAGTAGTGAAATTCGGGGTAATATTTGTTAAATGAGATTTTTTTTTCCTGATTGAAGTTACAGGGGCCAGGGAGGAATCAGTTACATATAACTGAGATTTTAGTTAACAATTTAAATTGCTACCACCCCCCAGTCCCCCGATCACATCAGCATAACCAAGGGAGGGCGTTAGGCATAGAGAAGCCTGTCTTCTGCTGTGAGGCCGGCCTGGTTCCACTCGCAGGCTGACTGGTGACTGATATGTGGCTCGCTTCACGTTGCAGGGACCTGGAGGGGTACGTGGAGAGCCTGCAGAAAGATGGGGCCATCACCCTCAAAGGCGTGGAGGATGGAGCAGTGGGCCTCCAGAAGGTCAGCGAGGCCCTGGCGGCGCTCAGAGGTAAGACAAGCAAAATCGGAGCCTGGTTGGGGAGTGAGGTGGGGTTTAATCATATTAATAAGAATTCACAGCCGTAAACAAACCTTGGGCTGCATCCCCTGCATCTCACTAGTCTTCAGAACGTGATACACTCTTTACACTGCCCTGCACTCTGCCCTGCGCTCTGCTCTGCACTCTGCCCTGCGCTCTGCCCTGCGCTCTGCCCTGCACTCTGCCCTGCGCTCTGCCCTGCGCCCTGCCCTGCGCTCTGCCCTGCTCTGTACTCTGCCCTGCCCTGTACTCTGCCCTGCACTCTGCCCTGTACTCTGCCCTCTGCCCTGCGCTCTGCCATGCACTCTGCCCTGCTCTGTGCTCTGCCCTGCACTCTGCCCTGCTCTGTTCTCTGCCCTGCCTTGCACTCTGCCCTGCGCTCTGCCCTGCACTCCATTTTCTCAAAGCTTCTGTGGGTCAGACGCTCAGATTTTATTTGGAATGGTGGATAAGTCACAGGGTTGTTGTTGACAGGATGGGGGGAATGTTTTGGCGCCAGCTGGGATGTTTAGACCCAGTCTTTTTTTTTTTTTTTTACTCCACCATTGGCATAATCATAACGGTCATGCTCCCCAGGAGAGTTCCCAGCCCTGCAGGCCAAGATGCGGGCAGTGCTGCGGGTGGAAGTGGAGGCGGTGCGCTTCCTGAAAGAGGAGCCCCACAAGCTGGACAGCATGCTGAAGAGGGTGAAGATCTTGACCACCATGCTGGGAGGCCTCCAGAGGTAATGAGGTCCCTGCTGTTGGACCCTTGAACACAGTCATAGGTCATGGACGTTTCCTTAAGTCAAGCCATTGATACTGAGAAGCAGGCTGGTCACGTAGTGATGCTGGACCTGCTTGTCCTTCAGGGCTCGGCACTGAGGCGGTCTGCTTTAGGTGTCTTTCCCACGACAGGTACAACAGTAGTGTCTCAATGGGAATCAGACTCCTGCAGGGAGGGGTCTGGCTTCTGGCTGTATTTGGCCTCTAGGTTGAGGGCACTTGGGGTGAAAATAAGCCTCATAAGGTATCTGTGTAGGCCTTGTTCTTATCCCGTGGCTGTGAGGTAGTTTTCATTCATTAAAGTGGTCTGTCTTCCCCACCCCCACCACTTCTTCTGTCCAGTTTTACAAAGGATTATTAGATCAGCCTAGAGGTCATCAACCGTATGGTTGTTGGTTTGGGACTCAGGAGGGTTTTGCTGTTGTGCTACTGAGAAGGAAATTTAGCAGTTGAGCAAGCACTGAGTGCAAGGCAGTGGATTTTCTGAGATTGCATGCCAGTCCATTGCAGGTACATCGACACACACTACACGCTAATTAAAGATAATTCCATGCACAGACCCAGCAGGAAAGATTCAAATCCGCAACCCTGTTAAGTTCAAAATACTTCTGTGAATTTAGCATATTTTAAGCACTTAACATCATCTTTCTAATGCTAGCGGAGAGAGAAAGTATTAAAAAGAAAAGATTAAAACTTGCTTTCGGTAGTATTTTCTGGATCTCAGTACATGTACAGGTAACATGAGGACAAACGTAGATGGCTGTAGTTTCCTATCAGCCAATCTGTGACCAGTGCGTTATCCACTGCGCTGCCTACTTAACCTGTATTGCAAAGATTGTCCCGCTTCCTTTCCCGCCACATAGGAATGGCACAGTGGAAGATCAGGAAGTCCCTGAGCCCAGGATGGAGCTGGAGACGGAGACCCTGGAGGCAGATATCCCAGAGCTAGCCCGCTCGCCACCTACCCTCTGGCCTGAAGGCCAGGGCTCTGCCATCCGCCCTGAGTTCATGTCTCCAGTCCCGCTGATCATCCACCAGCCTCTGAGTTCACCTGTCCAGGAGCAACAGGCCCAGCATTCCATTGCCCCTATGTGCCAGGCTAGCCCCCCTTCCACACCCATAGGCCCGCCCACCCGGGAACGTCCCACCCCCATCCTGGAGCTGCCAGCTACCGACAGCAGGGCCCTCTTCATCGAGGAGATCCACACCAGGAGAGAGAAGAGCCAGCAGAGGGCCATGTCTATCGAGGTAGGCCCCAGACTGGGCCCTTCCCAGAGACGTGACACGTCCCAGCATTTCCAAGCTTGTGTTGTTGACCTTTCACCCTATGAATGATTTTAAAACATTTTGCATTTTAACGTGTTTAGCATTTTAGCTCATTTGGAATTTTATCATATTTACCATTTAATGTGTTTAGTCCTATTAGAGTTTCACTGAATTTCACATTCCAGGAAAATCTATCACATCTATAAAGTGAAAGTCAGCATAATAAATGAACATGGGGGAGAAAGAACTAAGCAGAGCGCTGACACAAATCCCACATGACTCATCACCGCTCATTCCCAACAGGCCGCGGAGCGTGACTGGGAGGAAAAGAGGCAGAACATGATCCACTACGATGGCAAGGACTTCGAGAAGGTCCTCCAGGAGGCTCAGGCCAACATGATGAAGGGCTTCCCCAGCATGGAGCTGACAAGTCAGGATGAGGCCTCTCCAGCGCCCTCTGCTGACCAGCCGAATGAGGTTGACGCCCAGGAAGTGGTGTGCCCTCCCTCAGGTGAGAGCTTTGACCCGCTTTAGAGCTGGTGCCTCAGCGAGTTCGTCTTCAGATCTGAATGCACTAAGCCGAGTATGTTATATGAGCAGAAGACACGGATCACAAGGATCTGAGCACATGTACAGGTGATATGAAGCCACTCAGTAAGCAGCAGGAATCCAAATCGTGCCGGATTGCTGGGAGACAGAGCCAGAATGTCGGCGTGAATCATGGCGGATTTAGGTGTAATTTATTCTGAGTTTGTTCGCATGGGCCGTGTGACTGTGGAGTCCATTCCTCCCATTAGCCTGAACCATCTGTAAAAGGCTTCCCGGTTAGTTCAGAGAGATTTAGCTTCACAGAGCGTTACGGAGTACCCATCATCCTCGGAGTGCACATGCAGCGAGCTAAAACGGAGTGGGACTGGCTTTCCGAGAGCATAGCCAATCACTGCAAATGTAGGAAAAGTTCCCAGTACACTGCTAACCCATGTCAGTCCATTCTGCATTTGTCATGTTTATGGCAGTGAGTCGGTGAATTCCGGCAGCAGTTCTGGCACGATCTCAAGGTGACTGTTCAGGAAAGACACAAGGGATTCGGCCAGTTTCAGCATGTCGATGATATTACGGCCGCTAGCCGCCGGACGCGTATGTCATACTGAGATAGCTCCAATCCTGTTCTCTGCCCGTCGCCCCTGGGTCGCCTGGCAGGATCCCTGTCGTTTACTTCTCGGCCATCTAATCCGTGGCTCCATTCTTTTCCTACATCTGGCAAGGACCTCGGCTTAGCATACCTGGCAGGAATGGTTGGAGAGGTGGACCTGAGAGCCTTATTGTGATTGGTTCCTTTACTGACAACAACATATGCAGGTGTTCCACCACCAGAGGGCGTGCGGGAGCCCGGAACAGAGAAACCAGCCAAGCAGAACCAAACTGGTAAGCCACAGAAACCCCCTACGGAGCCCAAACCTACCTTGGACAGGCTAAGCCAAGCCGTCACAGACAAGGTCGGCAAGCTGGGGGCAGAGAAAAAGTCCCCACCCCCCCCGCCTCCAAGGAAAACCTACACACTGGGTTCTGGGATGACCACAGGAAGATCTGGCGAGGTCATCTTTACCGCGAGGAAGGAGTCCGTCACCGCTCAGGTGTGTGGTCTGCACAGACTGCATTAATGTTCTGAGAACGTTTTAAATAAAAGTAATTGGGTAAAATGTCCCCCAAAACCATCCATCCTTCTGTATATGTTCCTCCTCACACTAAAATGTTTCTATTCTGTCAGTTGATGGCATGGATTATGGTTATTGCACTGTGATTTATTGACATTAGCAGCAAACATGGCCCATGGCATCAAAGGAGAATCTCAGCGGAATTTGTGTTCCCTTTGTTAATTTTTACTGTGCAAAGTACAGAAGCAGTTGGCTGGTGTCTTACAGTATAGAAGGTGCATATGTACAGCCTTGCTCTGTTTCCTGCCACTCAGGATGAGGACGAAGAGGCCACCTCCCCCCAGCGAAGCAAACCAAAGGCCAAGTCGCCCACGGAGAGCAAGCCCAAGCCGCTAAGCCCGCCCCCTGTCACGGCATCCGGCGTGCGGGATGAGGAGGATGACAGCAACAGGATCATGGCGGAACTGCAGGTACTGGGAGCAGGGGGGTTGCACTCAGAAAACATGCCCACACGTTTACACAGTCCCCAGTGGCCTCGGGTTCACATGCTATGACCCTGGCAAGGCCTCTACCTGTCATCCGGAGAGGCTGTCTGGAATGGGGCATGTCCTCAGCATCTGCTCGGTGATGGGGTCGCCGTCAAACATCACCGCAAGCGCCGGACGCAATGGCGACGCTTGTTACAGCCTCTTAAAGGGTCAGGCACGGACACCATCCCCACTAGGGGGCCCCAGAGACATGGCAGACGGATCCTTTGGCACCAGGCCACCCCTAGCCAGGCTGTTCCTGTTGGGAGGCACTTCAATTCCACGGACCACTGTTCCCTGCTGGTGATACTGGTGAATTGCATCCTGGACTGCATGACTGTATACAGATCCTTCTAACGGACTCCAGTTCCAAGCCACAGGAGTCCACCAAGGTCTATGTGTGCAGCAACCACGTGGATCAACGTCAAACGTCCTGAGCTTGAAATGTTACACACACAGATGCTGACTTCTAGCACGACCAAACCTTGTGTTGTCAATGTATTAATTACTTAATTAAGGACAAAGGGGCTGGCCACGGTCCGCATGGGTATGTCCACGACCAAGCGGCTCGTAAACGCCAACTGCGTCTTGACCCCCTCAGGTCTTCCAGAAGTGCACGTTCAAGGATGTAGAGGCCAAGTGTTTTGTGGAGCATGCTCGCGTCGAGACCCAGGTCCGAGAGATCCGACCCGGGGCCATGGTATCACCCAGAGACCGCAAGGTAACGAATGTGGTGACGATCCGCCTGCTGCCTCTGCTGCTGCTGAGCGCCTGGCTTGACCTCTGGCTCCCCCTGCTGGTCATGACTTTAATGACAGCTCTGTACTCATACCTCTCCTGCCTGGCCGCCAGCTAACATCCTTAACGGCTCAAGGGATCTCCTGACATTCCCAGTATTTTTCCTGCCTGTTTTATTTATTTTTATTTCTTCCCTTCGATCCTTGGACTTCTTCAGAATTCCTGCTTTGACTTGTTTCCTCCAAAATCTATGGCACGTCCTGGATGGGGAGAGTGACGTCTTAACCATGTGACCACTGGCTGCATATTAATAAACGGCTCCAGATTAAATCAGTCCAGGTTGACTTCTTTGCATCATTTGCAAATCACACTTCACCTGCTTGCTCTGTGGCTCATGTGCTGGGTTCTAACTGCCTGTATATGATTCTTCTGAAGGTCCAAATGAGTTAATTAAGAGCTTAATTTCTTGCCCGTTGCCTGAATAAAGTACCATTTCAATTACCACCCCCCCCCCAGAGTTTCCCACACGTATTTTAATTATAAACAACGTTCAGTCCTAATCTGAAATTAACAGTCTTCATTAATGTAATATTTTTTTAAATTGACAGTTGGAGGTTGGATCTTCTTGGCCTGTCTTAGATCCATAGAACTGCACTTGCTGTTTTAGTGGATTCTTTCCCCACAGAGTGCCCTTGTCCATCTCAACCACCATATTGGACCATCAGCTGATTTCCTTTGGCTTCCTCCTTAACCGGCTAACCTGATTCTCCTCATCATCATCCTCCTCAAAATCTCTTGGTTTTCTGGCCTTTTCTCCTTGGGCGACATTCTCACATCTATGGTTGGGTAAAGATAAAGCTGACATTTGTAATTGTATTTCCAAATTATCTTCCTTACCTCTGCCGCCTTTGTTTTCCACATTGTACTAAAATGTGTTCTGTAGGCTCGAAATCAGTGGCTGTCAAACTATGGTATGCTTACGTGAGCTCCTTTTAGTGGTGTGCAAAGGCGTCTCCTTTCATGTTGGTCCATATTTTTTGTGGTATACGGTTCTCAACTCCATCCAACAGAGAGCAAAACTGAAGACCAGAACCAGGAGCAAAATCATCCACTCTTGTCTCTGGACTTAATTACCTTCTGTATCTGGTTATTTATTTTCGCTGCTGTAAGACGTGATCTCCGGCTTGCTTTCCAATGCTGGGCATAGTTCATGAGTGACCATCTTTTAAGAAGCTTTCACATCTGCGGTTCAATCCCTCCTTTTGAGAGGTCTGGAGGCTCCAGATTCCAGGCTTGTTAAGCTGCTGTTATGGGTTTGTTAATGAGCTTATTAATTCCCGCTCGCTCCATAGGGTAGGCAGCGGAGCTTTAACGGGTCTGCCTCTAAATCACTAAATACACACAACTGAAGAACTCGCACGGGACATGTGGAGCACCCCCTAGCCCGTCTCGCTAAAACAGCACGGCAAATTAATGCTTGCAGTGTGGCAATACGCCGTCTGATTGGCGGATGGCTTCTAGCGCTGCTTCGCCTACTAAAAATTAAAATAACGAGCTGATGTGTGTGAGTGCGAGAGTCCATGCGTTAAACGCTCCCGCTGTTAGATTGCCTGACGAGGCCGCAAAAGGCCCTGGGCCGCCACAGACAGCCTTGCTGTAATGTTGTCCCTTCCCCCCCTTCGTAACCTGTCCTAGCAGAAATCTGGGGGTCGACCCGATGACCGGGAGGCAGACGAGAACGGGAGCGGCCTGGTCCGCCAGGGCCCGGGGGTACGTGACGTGATGCATGACGGGTTTCTATGATGACCGCTCGATAACATGTAAATCTCTGACAAATTATCCATCATCCCTGGCCAGATTTCTTTGGTCAGCCTGATTATATAAAGATCTTTAATTGCTGTGTTAGAGCATGTTGCTCCAGTCCAAATGGAGGGTAATTAGGATTTGAAGCACCCCCCCCCATGCCACGGGAACGGTCGGCGTGGCGTGAGCCTGGTAGGTGAGCACGTGTCGCCCCTGGATGTTAGCGCGCGGCTTATTCGCTGTGTCTCCCTACATCCGTAGGTCATATATTACGTCACGGGGCAGATTACCAAAGAGCAGCTGGCCGACGCCACAGAAGAGCGGAAGGAGGGCAGAAGCTCCGGCGCCGGCCCCTCACAGGTTGCACATGTCAATGCTTTTGACGTTTCCCCAAAGCAGCAGGAGGGTGGCGCCGATGAGCCGCCTGCCCCCCGTTGCCCGCTGGAGGATGGCCCAGCCAGCCCACCCATGGTCATAACTGCAACCACAGAGTCCCCAGATGGGGGCCATGGGAGAGAGGACTCGGGGTCACATGAGCTACCTCTGGGTGGAGGGACGATGGAGACACTGCGAGGTAGCGGTCGGAATGAGGCCACACCTTCCACCTTCCCTGTGGAAAGGTCTATAGGCCCAGAGGTTGTAGCATCAAACATCTCTGTGAATTGGGTGACGCATTCTACAGCCCCAGCAGTCATACCTCCAACCATCCTAGTGGATAAGGTTGTATCCTATACAAGTCCTGAGGTCGTACCTTCGACCATCTCAGTGGAAAGGGTGGTGCCCTCTATTGGTCCAGAGGTGATACCTTCTACCATCATGGTGGATAGGTCTTTGCCCTCTACAGGCCCTGAGGTTGTATCCCCAACCATCCCGGTGGATCGTGCAGTGCCTAGCAGAGTCCCAGAGGTTGTAGCTCCGCCCATTGTAGTGGAAAGGGCTGTATCCTCTACAGGCGCAGACATCGCACCTCGAACCAGTGGCTCCCGTGAATTCACAGAGGAAAATTTCGGTGACGCCACCCTGAGCCCGGACCTCCCTGGAGACGAGGGACCACCTCCACCGGACAACATTGCCTTCATGATAACCGACAGCAAAGTGCAAGCCCTGTCCTGCAGGGAGTACCAGAAAATTGTGAGCACCAGGGCTGGTCAAGTGCAGACGGTGAAGGTAGACAGCGACCAGGAGGTGACCTCTCAGGAGGACGGCTTTGACGCCAAACCGGTCATCATCATCTTTGATGAACCCATGGACATCCGCTCGGCCTACAAGAGGCTCTCCACTATATTCGAGTGTGAGGAGGAGCTGGAGAGGATGCTCTCCGAGGAGACTATCGACGAGGAGAATGAGGACGAACCCAAAATGGACAGCGGAGGCCAGCAGGTAAAACTCGGAGACGATGCGGTGGGTAGAACTGCGGATGGGGTTGACGGCCAGAGAGGCCGTGGCACTTTGCAGCCCGGGGCACGAGAGTGCATCACGCCGGGGAGGGGCGAGGGGGAGCGGGGTGAGGGTAAGCAGGAGACCAAGAAGAAGTTCAGGTTCAAATTCCCCAAGAAGCGGCTGGCGGCTCTGAGCCAGGCCATACGCACGGGCACGAAGACAGGCAAGAAGACGCTACAGGTGGTGGTGTACGAGGAAGAAGAGGAGGCTGATGGCACCATCAAGCAGCACAAGGAAGCCAAGTGCATTGAGATCGGCCACTCCAAGGACCCACTCGAGCCACCGCCTAAATGTCGGACAGACGACATCCGCAAGAGCACCTACAGGACCCTGGACAGCTTGGAGCAAACCATCAAGCAGCTGGAGACCACCATCAGTGAGATGGGACCCAGGTCTTCGGAAGAGCCTGCCGACTCCCTGACCAGGGTCGGTAACCCCTTAGCCAGGGAGGAGGAGGCTCCCTCGACACATCCAGTCAAGCCGGTCCCCAAGGCTCGTAAGAGCCTGACCCGTAAGAAGAACAAACCAGCTCTACTTCCCCGGCCTGGCACTGCCACAGTGCCCACCACCCAACAGGTGTCCTCCTAGCTTCTCCGGCTTTGCACTGGTGGCTTGGTTCATTTTTGGGTCCTCTCGGCCAC
>JAODJX010000083.1:16568592-16589566 GCA_026776945.1 Isichthys henryi
CTCTTCCTATTGAAAAAACAAAAGTTGGATCCAAAATGGCCGACTTCAAAATGGCCACCATGGTCACCACCCATCTTTAAAAGTTTCCCCCCTCACATATACTAATGTGCCACAAACAAGAAGTTAATATCACCAACCATTCCCATTTTATTAAGGTATATCCATATAAATGGCCCACCCTGTAGAACAACTGAGGTGACTTATTTGAAGATCTGCTCTTGGAATCTGTGATCCAGTCTGCGATCTGTTCTGGGATTTCCCAGCCATGAGAGGGAGGCAATATGCCAGACGCAGGCAGGAACTGAAATCCAAAAACTTGTGAGAATCTGGCAGGTGAAACAAACTTTGTGATGAAATTCGAAAGTCACAACAAGAACAGGTCAGACAACAAACAAATGAGCAGAAAGAGAGAAGGATCGGTAGTGGCAACATTGCACTCGATACCTCGCAAGGGTTCAAAGGAAGTGAATCTATATATGTGCTCATTAATTAGAAACAGGTGATCTGTATATTGAGGTGAGGCAGAGCACAGGAGAGCTGACCTGGACTGCACCGACTAATCAGCAATCTGCCCTGTTTGCTTGTTGCTCAATAAATTGCTCTAGTCCAACACTGTCTATAGATTCCTTGTTCTGTGTTTTGCTCTGCTCAGAGGTTCTTCGATCCATAGTTTTCTCTGGTACAACACTGTGTCTAGGTTTCTGGATCACCGCCACTGTGACCGTGTGACTGTGAGACTTGAAGTCTACCCCAAAAACGTATCCAAAGATGAAATGGCGGATGAACATAAGCGGGAATGAAACTCTTAATCAAAGAAGAGCATGATACAAAATTGACAGTTATCTTTCAAAAGCGTATTCAGGCCATTTGGCAGATAATTGACTCCCCGCTGAAATCCAGAGACAACGGAACTAACACTTCTTGGGGCAACAACAAAAATCACAATCAATAAGTTTACAAGGATTTTGTTTTAGACAACAATACACAGTCTCCAAGCAACAACCTCCTTGACATTTCCTCAACTCTGTAGCACAGATTCTTCCCAATAGGGTCCAGCTGGCAAATTGGATCTTGCTTCACCTCCAAGAAGAGCTTCAAAGTGTCACAGGTGCTATCCGAGCCAATGGTTAAGCGATTCTACTACCAGGTCTGCAAAATAAATAGGAAAGGCTGTTTCGTACACTATAGAGGGGTTCAAGCTGTGTGTAGTCAAAGTTTCCCTAGGTTATATCACTGCAGGTTACCTTAACTAGCCAACGTTGCGACAAATTTTCCCATGTCTGTTCATTTGACAGTCTACGCTGGTCTTAAAAAAAAGGAATTTTGATATGTTTCTATGTGACGAGGCAGCTGCTGTATTCAATAAATAACTGACATCTCACGTGTCATGAAGAAAAGAGCTGCTCCTACAGCTGTATTATTTAATATTCGCCTATTCTGAGCCAAACAGAAGGTCATGTCATTTGATTTATCTGCTAGCTGCTGACACGTACATTAAGGAGTGTTACACAGCCGCAGTCACAGCATTATATAACCTGCCTGCTGTCGAAACATCCACAACGATGGATTTCTTGTCATCTTATTGGAAGTTTCTCATGTCTGAAAGTTCGTAATTACATTATTTGTGACCTTTCTCACTCCTTTCAACTTGGCCGTGGCACGGGAAACATTGATTTATGTTCGTGGATGCGGCTAGTGATCATCCTCAGATGCCGAACGGATGCGGGAAAGAAAAAAACGGTTTTCGACAAGGGATTTCAAGTAGGATAGTGGGAAGGTAATCATCGGTTAAAGTGGTTACCATTCGGCTTGCAGAGTGGCACCAGAATTACAGGTAATTTATACTCGAGATATTGGTTCTTCTGAACTATTTCTCATAAATTACAATATAATGGCAACTTAAAGGGTGCGCTGTGCTGAAATGGAAATGTTGGCCATCTGTGAAATCCCCCAACACCTTCCGTATTTTAGATAAGCATACGGTACCTTAATGTGTCGATACCAACAGGTGAGCCTCTCTCACATTTTTCCTTGTTAATGAAATATGAGATTCACCATAAACAGCATGAATAAAATACAGTAGCTTCAGAATTTGCAGTAAATCATCTTCTAAAATTTCCCTTCCATAATCACTCACCCATTTACAGAGTAAGAAAATAAAAGTTTCTAAAGCAGTATTATAAATTGTAAAATAAGATGAAAAACTACTGTGCCGTGATAAGACATATAGGAAAAATAATGAGCTTAAACAGGGATGGATTTAAGAAGCTTTAAAATATATATTTAATAATTTGGGCACCACAGCGACTGTTTGACCATGTAAGGGCGATGCACTGGTCATGAATATTTATGACCTCATCTTAGTGGGAGGGATCCCCAAGAGTCATTGCTCAGGGATGATGCTGCCAAATATTGTGGCGTCTCAGGGAGCTTAATTTGTGGAAGGCCGTCATTCTGCAGGGACAGAAGATCAGGCGCTGAAGCCTTACGTTCTGGTCACTGAAGATCAGTGTGAATATCAGACATGTGGGTGCCATGTTGGTGTATTGGGTAGCCCTGTACCCTCACACCCCCAATGGGAGATGGATGAATCTAAGACAAATACGCAAAGTAGATAGAGGTAAGGAGCGGATGCTTCAGTGCTTTGCCTCACCCTCCACAGGACAAACCACCTCAGGGATGAGAACCTCAGTGCAGCCATGCAGTGGGTGATAACTCAGCACCATACTAGTCCAACTGGAACAGTGTGAGATCTTTTCTTCAGTGTGAATGCCAATCCTTCTACCAACACCCAAATTTAGGAGGACCTCCCTGGAGGACTGGATGTAGATTAACGTTGAACTCAAGCAATTGCAGGTTAAGGGCCCAATGGAGTAGGATCACTTCTGGCATTCATGGGATTCGTACCAGCAACCTTTTGATTGCTAACGCAGATCCCCAGCCTCAGAGGCACCACTCCACCCACAATGAAGCAATCAATAAAACTCACTTTTTCTGAAATTTACTGGGATTTTTATGAGCCAAAAGCTGGAATATGTTGACTGTGTTGAGTATGAAGAATGTGTGAGCATCCAAGGGCAACACCTTTGTTTCAATCTGTCAATTTTTTATAACTGCTTGGAGAAATTTATTTTTGTTTTTCTTTCTCTCTCTTTGGTCTCCTAGGGATCACTTATAGATATTTATTTCCATATCTTTCCATAGTTTTACTTAAGAATTCTAGTTTGTAATTCCCATGCAAGGCACTATAATCCTACAGTAGTGTTCTCGTGTTTGGCACCAGACCCGTAATCCCATTTTTGTTCTGTTGTCTGTTACAGGGTCAAACCGTCAAAGGAGATTTGGTTCTGTCAAGGCTTGTACACTTTTGTAGCCAGGAACGGGTCAAACATCTGACAAAAAGGATGGCATATCTCAACCTGACCAGCTCAGCCAATCACAGCTCAAAGGAGGCAGAAAACTTTTACCGGCCATTTTCGGTGTTTAGCGTGCTGACACTAACTCTGCTGGCGATGTTGGTAGCGGCCACCTTTGTGTGGAACGTGCTGGTGCTCGTGACCATCCTGCGGGTGCGCACCTTCCACCGAGTGCCCCACAATCTTGTAGCCTCCATGGCAGTGTCGGACGTCATGGTGGCTGCCCTGGTCATGCCACTCAGTCTGGTCCATGAGCTGAACGGTCGTCGTTGGGCACTGGGCCGTGCCCTCTGCCAGCTCTGGGTCTCATTTGACGTCCTCTGTTGCACGGCCAGCATTTGGAATGTGACTGCCATCGCCCTGGACCGCTACTGGTCCATCACCCGACACCTGGAGTACACACTGAAGACCAGGAAGAGGATCTCCAATGTGATGATTGCCCTCACCTGGCTTCTCTCAGCGGTCATCTCCTTGTCGCCGCTTATCGGCTGGGGAGAGACCTATTCGGAGGAGCTCATGGAGTGTCAGGTCAGCCAGGACCCCTCCTACACAATCTTCTCCACATTTGGGGCCTTCTACCTGCCCCTCTGCGTGGTGTTGTTCGTCTACTGGAAGATTTACAAGGCTGCGAAGTTCCGCATCGGGTCCCGGAAGACAAACACCATCACACCTATGGCTGAAGTCATTGAGGTATGGCAGGTTTGAATTTCCCCCATAAATTTGGCCAATTTCATACAGCTGTGATTTTCACAGCAAACCATACATCCATCAATCTATCCATCTTGTAGAGATGGGGAAGACATGTTGCTTTTTATTACAGGTGTCTGTGTAGATGGAAAGGGCTTATCCAGCTGAATCAATGGCTGATATTGTGGACATGGAGAGACTCATAGTATGGTGTAGAGACTGGAAATGGTGGGTAGAGTATGGGGGGAAGGGATGGGTTAAACTTCAGTAACAGTAATGTTGGAGGAGAGGGTCGCAATGGAGTGGTTGGTGATACAAAAATAGCCAAAGATTTGCTGGGCTGTTTAGGGGGAGAAAATCCCATGACTGTGTAACTATTTGCCAAAAGCATGGGCATGGATTTTGTGAATCAGAGGCAGGTATTCTTAGTCACAGGTTTCAGGTAGGTATTCACAGTCACAAGTAAATCAAAGGCAGGTATTCACAGTCACAGGTGAATTAGAGGCAGGTATTCACAGTCACAGGTGAATCAGAGGCAGGTATTCACAGTCACAGGTGAATCAGAGGCAGGTATTCACAGTCACAGGTAAATTAGAGGCAGGTATTCAGTCATAGGTGAATTAGAGCCAGGTATTCACAGGCACAGGTTTACTGCAATGGCTACTCATAAATTAAATATGATGATGAGCCTTGTGTTCAACAAACAAAGTAGGGGATGATTAGATAATGGTAGCTAGCTAGCTAGCCAAGACAAACCCAGTTTTCCTTATAAAGGTGTACTCCACAAAGCATGTTTGCTGGATAACTTCTACAAAACATTTAGACAAGATAACCGATCCCTGGCCACATATCAATGTCCATGGTCCACTAGTCTTTTAGTAAGTTGCGTGGATGGATCCCTGTTGAGTCCAACTGCCTTTGATTGAAGTAAATAGTCATTTGTTTAGCAGTTTTGATGACAAACAATCCGTGCTGCTGCATGTTTTGCCACTCAGTCCGTCTGAGGGGGCGTGTTCTGGCGGGAAAGTGACGTCAATGCATACCCTTACTCACAGGAGATTTAGAAACAGGTATTCACAGTCACAGGTAGTGCTGAGCATAGTTTATCTCTCAATATGGTATCAGTGTTACCCATCTGATATATCAGTTCTCTGAATGTTTAAAGCCCCATGCTGGAAGTTTCAGACACGTTTTTTTATTTCTTCAACAAAATGCTAGTAGGGGGCTAGCACCCCTTATTTCCACATGAGTGCATCCTGAAGAACAGTCTTGGCTGTCCCGGTTCTAGCCCTGCATCGCAGGTCATTAAAAACATCTGCCTCGCCTCAACAGGCACCTGAGCTCAGCGGTTTGAGAGATGAGCTGTCCCCACAAATCAATATCACCAAGCCAGGCGGAGGCCTAGCTGACAGGAAAGTGTGCTTCGCAAATGAAGTTAAAATTAGCATGTCACCATCTTTTATTGTCGCTGCGTTATTAGTTAAAGTTAACCTGTTAGTACAGTCTGTAGAAAATTGGCTTGCTGTGCTGCTATGACGCACATGAACCACATACATGAAATGCTGTGAATATTTCCCTCTTTCAACAGACTTCCATACATGTTTATTCCTTGTATCTTGTTATTTCATGTTTGCACACAGAATGTGAAAATATCGACTCGTGGGAAGCATTCAGATGTGAAGTCGAAGCAGTTACATTTAAGCTAAGAAACGTGTCCGTGGTACAAAAGGAAATTTTACCTGGAAATATGTGTGCAGAAGCTGTCAGACACACGGGGAAAATGTTTCTGGAACAGTCTTATGATGTTCTGTGGTCATCTTGGGGCAAGACTGAAGTAACCCAAGTTGCCAAATAGGAGTCGATATTGATGTAGTGAATCTGATATTAGCATGATAATTAATTCTTATCTGTGGTGGTTTTTTTCCTTACCAAGTACTAGAATAGCCGATAAGCATAAAAAAACACAGTTTATTGATTTTTATTAGGCATGTACTTTTGCTAATCTTTTTTTTTTGACAAGATGTTACATTAAACAGGTGATGTTGTACAGCCATTCCCAGAATACCTGATCCAAGCACTACATAAAGATGTAGCAACTGAAGTCCTGACATCAAAGCCAGGGTCTTTAAGAGGTGAGAACTTGAGAGCAAAGGAGGAGGAGAGTTAGCAGGAACTCCTGAGCTGAGTATTGGAGGAAGTTCTCTTTGGGCTTCCAGAACCATCCCCCAGCCACGTGCAAGTCGAGCAAGTCAGAAATCAGCTTGTCTTGTCAGACCTGAAGCGGTGTGCAGATATTTCACTCTACTGAGAGTTCACTACCTACGTTTATGGAATTTATAACAGTGAGTGCGGGATTTTTCTTTTTGCAGTAAGAGACATTTCTAACAGGAACCTCTATCACCTGTCCAGCTTCCAACTGCTTTTCAAGTACAGAGTCACTTTGAGCCTGGAGCCTTTCCCCGGAAGCACGGGGCACCACTGGCTGGGATAACAATACGTTACAGGACAGACACACACATGTTTTTATGCATATCTTTGTGGGGGCCATTGATTCACTCACACACATGCATACATACATATGAATTGAATTTTGTTAATTTAGTGATTAATTGTCATTGCTAACACACCACAGCACACAGTGCACAACAATGAAATGTGTTCTCTGCATTTAACCCATATGTGACAATATGACATAGCAGGGGGCAGCTAATTCAGTGCCCGGGGAGCAGTTTGGGACCATTAAGCCACCACTGCCCATAAAAGCACACACACATAAAGTTCATATATTCTTGTCATTGTGGGAACTCTCCATTCATTTCTGAAGGCATAACCATAACCCTAACTAAGATAATCCTAACCCTACCCAGCCCTAACTTTAACCACAAGTAACCAAACAAAATACAAGACTTTGGGCTATTTTAGCTTTTTTTTTTATTATATTCACACATTTTTATAAAATTGAGTTTTATATGGTGGGGACCTGAAAAATATCCCCACAAGCTGCAAAGTCACATTTGGTCCCCACAATGTGCAAACACTCACCCATGCATGCATTTACCATATAGACACACACAACTTTTAAAATGCTTGGCACTGACTAGATCTTCCTAGAACTGGCTTTCTGGGTAGAGTGTTTCCTCCAGGGTCCAGTTTGATGCCTGTTTGTATAGCCAGACAGTTTGCAGGATGTAAAGCATCTGTCTTCTGGCTTGACCTTCTGTGAACTGGCTGACAGCTCAGATGAACACTGTCCGCACTATAACATCATCCTTGCTCACATCAGGCTGTCGCAACAACGCATGGCCGCAGGGGCTGCACAGAGACGGCAAAATTGAAATTCACCGTTACTCTCTGCGTTCGTTTTCTACTGATTCAGCATCAATGGTGGGAGAGAATTAACAGCACTCAATATATATTCCATAAATTACAGGATTTACATGTTTTACATATTTTAATGCTAATTTCATGCATCCCCAGTTTACTTGCATGTATACAATGACTTATATGCTAATATACATCTAGCAGCTATATCCAGAACCAAAGAACTTTGTGAGAATGTTTCGTATGGCAGTAACAAGAGCTGATTTCAGCGCTCTGCAAGGGTTTCTCAGAAAACCAGTGATCCTATACTTACACAGAGTATATGAGCCTTCACACTGTAACTTGGTTAAGTTGAAGAGGCTGCATCTCTGTCCAGCAGGACTGTACATAGGGTAGTAGGAGGATAGGGCAGAAGATGCAGGCAGTGAGCCAGATTGATCGGTATTCAGATGCTTTTGAATGATGGGATATCACTGACCCCAAATGGAAGGATGGCGTCCTACAATTTAAAGCCATCCAGTCATGCAAATGTACTGAGACTGAGGAAGAAAGGGGCAGATTTTGCCAGGGGTGAGGTGTGTATTCATTAGACAAGTTGGGTGCACTTTTCAGCCCAGTTGGGATTCAACTGTATTTGAAATGCACAAGAGAATAGGAAAATCATGTGTCCTTTTGCGGTCTGGATGAAGACCATGGATTTTATTGTATCTGTGGTGTTTTTTCGCCTAGGTGAAAGAGGCTGGCCGCCAGCCGCAGATGGCGTTCACGGTCCGCCACGCAACGGTCACCTTCCAGACGGATGGTGACACGTGGCGGGAGCAGAAGGAGAGGCGGGCGGCGCTGATGGTGGGCATCCTCATCGGGGTCTTCGTGCTCTGCTGGATTCCCTTCTTCATCACAGAGCTCATCCAGCCCCTGTGTTCTTGCGCCGTCCCCCCCATCTGGAAGAGCGTATTCCTCTGGCTTGGCTACTCTAACTCCTTCTTCAACCCGCTGATCTACACTGCTTTCAACAAGAACTACAATAACGCCTTCAGGAACCTTTTCTCCCGCCAGCGTTGATGAGCTTGGGGACAAAACAACACCGCCAACACACACACAAACATATGCTGTGTTAAGCGCCCGTAAAAGTGACATTTCGTACATATCTGAAGCGACTAATGAATCTCTCCTTTAGCTGACATTATACCCTGCCTTGCTGAGATCTTCTCATTGTCATCTTTGTTTCAACCTTACCGGAACACCGTTGAAGCCAACGCTGTGCCAGCAAAGTCTGTTTGTCTTGTTTAAAAGAAATGCATGTAAAATAACGAAATACCCAGCTGCTTATGTTACCGGAGTCGATGTGAAAGAACATGTCAATTAAATGCAGAGAGCCGGTGCTGTTGTGCGAAGAGACCCTTGGGGTTGGGCAAGTGTTAACGAAGCAGGGGAAGTTCATAATGGCCGGTCCTCTGGATCTGTTGTCAGATCGTTCCCCTCATTGACTGAGTCAAACCTGCCCTTGGCCTGCCAATTACCTCCTTCCCCCTCCAGTAGCTTTTAAAGCCTGCGGGTGCATGACAGCAGGGGGCTGGATGGGCCCAGACAGGCTCGGGGAAGTGTCAGAATGGGGGGGCCAAGGAGGGGAGCAAGGTGCTCTGTGTGTGCAGAGGGGTAGGGAACTCCATCCATCACACCTTACCTTCAATGGAAGGGGGGAGGAGCCTCCCTAAAGGCTGAGGTATGAGAACAATGAACTTCTCCCCCCCCTCCACCCCGTTTGTGGAAAAGACGCCTGTCATGCCACCGCTATGTGTGCTCCTACAGGAAAACCGCCAGATGAAGGCGTCAGTTGCAGCATGACCCCCCCCGGACACATGCCGGTCACTGTTTTGCATGTGTTGCATTAAACATGCATGTTCTGTTGCAATGTCGAGGCATCTCCAGTGGAGGGAATATCTAGACAATGGCAGATCACTTTGTGTTTGTTGTAATTTTGCTGGATACCTGTCAAACTTGTACCTAACATTTCGTTTTAACTGATTGTTTTTTCAGTCAACAATCTTTAAGTCACACCTTCAGTGAAATAGACGTATCAAAAGTTTGTTCTGGGGTTTCCTTTAATATAACCAGTCAACCAGTCATTATTTGTGGATAACACCGGTTACCCTTGTTGATGCCCATTAAATGGACGTTTCCTGGCAAGAAAGATGTCGCTCATTAAGGAACACCCCTACATTCAGACATTGATGTACCACAGAATCTCAGATTTTCTAAGAAGAATGTAAAGTGAAAAAAGGCTGAAGTGTGTATATATGAAGGTATATGAGTTATCTGGTTGTTCAGTGGAACATTTTGCAGTGTTGGATCGGAGCTCACCGAACATACAGATGTATTAATAATATTTTGAAAGTACAGCAGAGCTTGGCGTATGTAGTTCACTGCAGAAACTTTAATTCAGAGGCCCTTACAGGAGTCCAAAAGAGCGCGATAAAACCTGGAATTAGCACTTCCTTGGTTATGCACTCTGCCGGTTCAGTGGCTGCTGTGTTCACGCTTCAGCGATTACATTTTTGCCACATCTGGCTGGTCTTTAATGGATGAATGGCTCGCCTGAGAAATTGAATTATAAATGTGCTGTAACGACAGGGCTTTTGTTTGCGTTGCTCGAAGCGTCAACGGGATGTTATTTGCCGACCCTGTTTGGTGCCAGCTTTTATTCCAATTATTTTGTGTGTGATAATGATTTTGCACAAGCATTTTTTTTCACTAAAGCGAGCCGTACAATAACAGCTCCCAAACTGACACCTGAAGTGTCATTTAACTTTTGCCTCAGTCTCCCTTGCAAGTGGAAACAAGAACATATTTACTGTTTTATGATTCAAACGTTTTCCCCTTCACCCCAAGGCTGATGATATAATATGAACGCCCACGCAAAATAAATATTTATATTTAAAGGAGTTTATACATGCTATCTTCTACACACATTAGGGTTATTTTGCCTTTGAACCAGAAGATTTGGGCCTGTCTTCAGTTCCTTAAATTTAAACTCTATAATGAACAGTTACTATAACATTAGTGTACCAGGAACCTTTTTTTTGCATGTTACAGTTATGTTTTTGCATGCACCGAAATGAAATTTTAGTCTGAAACCAAAAATCAAAAATGAGGAAACATTTTGCCAAAAATCTAAACCCTGAAAGAAACTATTATGCCAATTTTTTTGTAGCATTGTTGTTATGGCTGGAACTGTGTTTAACCTCACTAAAGTTAAAGCATTGCAATTGCAAAAATTAATATTCATCCTTCAAAGAATAAATCAGTTACAAAACTATGAAAATACTTTTTAGCACTGACTGCTGACATTTGAACAATGCACAGTATAAAATCAAATAAAATTCTAAATAAAATTTTTTACTTGCCCCCAATCCTGAATAGCCCACAGGCCTATAACTGACTGCAGAAAGATTGTAAAATTAAATATCTTCTCTCATGAAACACAATCTCTATAGGAGTGCTACAACAAAGTGCATTTGGAACGCGTGCTTTAAAAACTACTGAAAGATATAACAATATTTTCTCTGTAGGCCTACAACAAAATAGCGCATTATCTTGACTATAGGCCTTCAACAACAACAAATGTACCAGGAATTACATACAAATGTGCAAAGTGGATAAATCCAAAACAAATATATAAACACTGGAGCGGAATTTTTTTGCAGCTTGAAATCTGTGTCGATCCATTGTAAAGTTAGACTGAGCATGATGGTGAAGCTGACGTCTGAGCTCCATATGTCTGTCGTAAAGCTGATGGATAAAATATCTGCAGCTATAAGCTAAACACACGTCTGAGAAATGCCATCTACTTGGCATGGCATAACGGGGCTGAATGTGCTCGATAAGCCTACAGAATCCAATGTCCTCTACGACAGAGAACAGTTGATCATCTAAGGCAGTGAATTCCATTATCTTTTGTGTAATGCTCTCAGCCATGGTACAGTCACTGGGAAGCTTTCTTGCCTTATCGAAAACGTTCACCACAGAGGGAGAGGATGTGCTGGAAGGAAATTTCCTCTTCTGTGCCGCATTCGTCTTTAATCGGCATGGCGATCGGGATATTTTGATGTCATATGATAAATTAATCCCGACGCTGAGAAAGAATTTTCAGCATTACATGCTATCCGTGGGTCTTTCTCTGATATTTCGAAATGCGCCCACATGGCAGACATGTTGGCTCTAATCCAGTCAGGTCTGTTCTGGTTGCAGTTTTTGATTTCGTCATCATAGCATCCTGTTTCGGCCGAAAACCGAAAATGCATTATTGGCCACTGTAGGCTGAAAATTTTCGGTGCACCTCTAGTGTATAAATGAAATCTTTTAAGTTTGATGACTCCTCTAACTTACCTGATTTGTATGTGGCTGGTGATGTCCAGTCTGCACCTTGTAGACTGTGCACTGGAATACTCGGTGAGCTGTTCTCTATATGGTCTGTTTGGCTGCTTTCTTAGCTGATGGTTTCCATTGACACCAAGCAGTTCTGGTTTCTACTCAGTGATCCTTGGTTCTCCTGGACTTGGTTCCTGCTGGGTGTAGACGGCTCCATCTCCAGACCATTGTTTCTCACCTCATTCCTTAGGGACCCCCAGACATTATTGCTCCCTCCCAGCTTCCAACAAACATGTACCAGGTACTCAGTGTTCTTGATTGCTTGAGTTTTTGGTTCAGGTGTGCTGGCAAAAAAACAGTGTGGACTATCTGGGGGTCCTTGAGGACTGGGTTGAGAAACACTGGCCAAGACTTCTGTGTCAGTGACGCACACCTCTTCCCCAGGTAACAGTAGCCACAGGTACTTCAGCCTGTGTTTCATGTTGAACTTGCCATCTCTTTCTCCATTTCTTTCACCAGTAGTGCTCCGTGGTCATCAGGGTCCAAGAGTTCTCAGAAATAGGGAACAGTTGCATGCCATGTGTGCACCATAAGAAAACTGTGCTGTCCTGTATTTATTCTAGAGAGGTGTTGCTGTATAATCAAACAATGCATGGTGGTAGGGAGTGGCCTCAAATAGCTCTTTCAATGCCCACCTCCCCACTGGAACTCTGTGGAAACTACTAGTCTACTAGTGTCCTGCTTCAATCCATTTTCAGCCATGAAGACTGTACAAACGTGTAGCCAGTTGTCAGAGTTTGAGGAATGCCATGATGCAAGGAGACGGACTTCAAGTGGACAACAACCACTGTTGGAGTGAGATTTGCTGTCTCCATATATCTCTAAAACTAATGAACAACAAGCAAGTATCTACTGCTGTTTGTCACAGTCAGGCCGCAGTTTCTGCTAAGATCTCTCAGCGTCTTAGTTGGAATTAGAAACTAGACATTTGTTCTCTCTGTGATGGAGTTTTGAGATTTTAGGACTCATTCGATGAGCTGATGAGTCCTGACCACCATGTCCTTGTCTGGCTTGTTCCCTGCACTTGGCTGTACCTCAGTGACCCATGTATCTTGTCAAGCACCCCATTCCTCAGGACTAATGCTATGAATACATGCATCATCACTTAGTGGGTAGTCCACCATGCATGGTTACCAATGCTCATTCAGACCCGTGCTGTTTCAGTGCCCCCTAATGAGTAGATGTTCATTTTCTCAATTAGCCAGATTCTGATTAGCCACCTTCATCTTCCAGAGGAGAACAAAAGAGAGTTTATGCTGTCTGTAGGTTTTTCCTAGAAACAAGTAAAACTGAGTACAAGTATCTCATTGAACTCTTTGTATTCTTGCCAGAAGTTCATTCAAAGTATCATTTCCCAATAGACTCACAATGGCTCATGGTCATTTTCCACCTTGAAGTGTCACCTAATGATGAGACACCTCATGTATTTCCCATGTTGTTGCAACTGATGCATGTATCACATACTGCTGTTTTCCTGTGCTGAGTCTGAACAAGGATGCAATTGTAGATATTTTCAACCGTGTGCTTGGGTCATGCAGAATGTTTACCGCTATGGATGCTCTTGCCCTTAATGACTGAAAGATGACTGTTGCTTGGTTCCTCAATGTCAGTGATTCTTCTTGGACTGTAAGGTTACCAACACCTTGTATTCCTCAGCTTGGTTGTAGATGAATTCATTTAATGATACCAAGTGGGGCCAGTTTTTTTTCCGTGATCCTTGGTGCCCCTGGATCAGGTAAGAATGAAGGGTGTCAAGTATAGATGACACACACAAAAACAGCATCCCCTTGGACCTTTCCATCAGTGAACCACACCTCTTCCCCAGTCCCAGGTAAGAGTGATTCGAGTTGCTTCACCCTTTGTCTCCCTTTGTCTTTGTCAAATCTACTCGTGTCTTTCCAATTCTTCTCCCTTTGCTTCTCCAGCACCCAATGGTCAGGAAGAGAACAGTCTAATAGGGTTTCTTGAGGATCCATGTGACTCACCATACCACTGTCTAAGCCATCAGTCACCTCCATCACCATCCTCTATTGGAAGTGTTCTGGGGCTGAAGAAAATCCGAATGGTCACCAGTTGAAATAGTATTGGCCAAAATGGGTGATAGATGTGCTGTACTTTGCTGGCTCTTCTGTTAATGGTATCTGTCAAAAGCCCATACTTGTATCCAGCTTGCTAAATATCCATGTACCTGCCAGCAAGCCAAGAGTCTGCTTCACTGAAGCTAAGATATAGCTTACTATCTGCACAGCCCCATTCATCTTGGTCCACACATACTGTATGCACTTGCTTATTCTGTAGGCATCCCTACCACCCCTGAGCACTAATCAGTGAGCTCCTCTATTCTGCTAATGACGTCCATCTGCTCAAGCTGTTCTTTCACCCTCTCTATTAGAGATAGAGGAAGAAGGGTATGTTATTTAGCTTAAACTTCACAGCATTAGGCCGGCAAACTAAACCGAAGCTACTGCAGATCCCTGGGTAAGTCGGTCTCCATAGTGATGCCGTGAGCTCTGGATAAAAGCTGAAGTTTGGTGCTGGATGACCTGCCCGACAGCAATGCTTGTCGATATTTCAATCGAACAGTTCAGCAGGGCATATGGTGAACTCAAGGTGGCCTCAATTTCTCATTCAGTTATCTCTCAAAAAATTGTTTCAAATCCTGGACAATTCAGGTCTTGCTACTGATAGCTGGTCACAGCTGACCGACATCCCATCACTCTTCTGAAATAAATGATGCTCCACTGCTTGTCATGGTTTTTCCTGTTTAATGAATGAATGACAGCTTCCTTGAGCCCTCTGTACTTTCTCTCACCTTCATATCTTTTTTTATAAATGAGCCTTTAACCACTGCGGTTACTTGTGCCATTTACATTTCATTTGCTTCGCAAACGCTTTTATCTATAGCGATATACATTTTTTTATTATTTAAAAAGAGCATTTAGGGGTTAAGGGCTTTGCTCAAGGGTTGACACAGGGATTTGAACCAGCGGCCTCCCCCGCCATAAGCACAGCTTCCCCAATGCCAAAGGGAGTATTATTGTTAATTGAAGGTATTGAGCTGAACTTTATACTGACCACAGATAAATACAGCACTGTGCAAAAGTCTTAGGCAGCCAAAAAAAAATATGTTTAAATAACTGTCATGTTGGTGTAAAACTATGCTGTTATGCCTGGTAAAGTGTGTCAGCTTAGCCATTTCAAAACCTCTGCTAAAATAACCCTATTATTTCCAGCATCATACAATGCACCCATGTATTTTTTGACCTGACCACTAGCTCACTTCATATATCTCATTCAATATTTCGTTCACTTTTTTTAACTAATTAAGTTAATTAAGCGAGCTGGTGGTGAAATTTAATAAATACATAGAATGGTTCAGGTGCCACTGAGGAGAAGTTTGGGAACTGAAGTGGTGTTCATCTAGCTATCCAAGTAGATATCAGTAAGTTTTTGGAGAACAGAAGACATTTTTACTAGTTTTTATTGTGTTACTCGTAATTTTCAAACGTTCTTATGTTAAATTATATTTTTTTGTTCTAAGAAAATGTGCACTTACTATCCAGATAAATAGCGTTAAACATTTCTTTTGAGTGCCTAAGACTTACACAGTACTGTATATAAATATACTTCTTAATAAATATTGCAGGAAATTCTCCCACCACAGCAGTTCAGGTCAGGTTGAGGAGCATGAACTGTTGCAGTGTCCCACCACACAGGGAAACTCCTATGTTGAGCGTTTGGTTCAGGTGTGCGACATAGTATATGGGGCGAATGAAAAAAAAAGCGATTCTAGATTCGTGGGGCTACTCTGTTATCCATTAGGGAAATTTTTACACCTGCAGCCAAGAATAAGTCACAGCCACGCTCCAAACTCAAGTCTATTCAGATTCTGAAATGTAAACAAATTGAAATTAAATTCCTGTCAGTTTTCAACAAGGCATAATTGGTGAAGCATCAAATACTTCTAATGTACTTTGAATAGCTTGAATGAATTCCAGTCTGTTGTTATTACATCAGACCAGGATACACAGGAGTGTGCCTATATGAATAAAATTAAACTTTTTTACTTACCTCAAGACAGAAACTGAGGTAGCAACCACCTTACTTAGCTTGAAAGAAGTATGTTTGACTCTCTAATGGCCAATTATTGTCAGAGTTCATTCACCAAAGAACTACTACACCAGTGTGAACAGGTGAACTTCTAATGTTTAGATACTGGTAATCAGTTTATTAGGAATACATAATAATCAACGTGATTTCTTAAAGGGGGGAAGGGTTGCTGATATTGAATAGATAGACTACGTATCATCGCAGCTTGATGAAAACTACACAAGTCCACTTTTTGCTGATTGTGACGTTTTACTTTATAGATGGAGTATACCCATTCTCCTCTGCCTTCTTATAGCATTTTACATCTAACTGACTGATAAAAGGAAGTTTTAGGAAGTCATTTATTTAACTAGTATTTATATTCATACTAGTTAACATTTGTATTCATAATGGTGGCTTCTATTGGTTACTTTATATCGCTAATTATAACGCAACATTGATACATGTATATCATTTGCTTTGCTTACAATAATCCATGTAAGTCCATTTAAAACATTAAATTGTTCACCGGTGGCTGCATGAAGAGTTTTTATTTGTGGTGCTAAGGATGTCTCATTATCTTTTTTTAGGTTTATTTTTTATATATTTATTCTGAGAAAATGTGTTTTTTCACACTCCTGAAATAATGGGATTTCACAGATACGCAGTATTCATCGGACAGCGACGATATGTAAAGGAACGACTGTGACGGCCGTGTGAGGAGGAGCGGTCTATGAAATGTGTGAAAGTGAACTGAGGTTCGATATGGGGGGAGAAGAGGCTTAACAGGTGGAGCAGGTTGTGGTCAGGTATGGTTCGAAGCCTTGGGAAGGAAGCAGCAGTGCTGGTAGAGGAGATCACAAAGAGAGGAGTTACAAGCTCAAAACTAGTTTGGGAGGAAATGAGGGGAGTCTCGTTCTTTGGGAAGCAGTCTGTTCATAGTGCGACGTAGAAAACCCAGATTGGAACCATATCAAGGCGACATCCCTAGATTTTATTAGTTCCTCCACCAAGCTTTTCCACGTGCATAGCCATGATAAAAGGGGAATTATCTATGATTCTGTATATTAATATTTTCTTAAATGTAAGTAAATAACATGAAAAGAGACAAAGGATGTGTAATAACGGTAATAATGTAAAATAATGTCAGCATCACTTTTAATCTTTGCATTTTTTTAAATGCAAATTAAACGGTCTGGTTTCAGAACAGTGTATTTTGTGTGTGAGCTTATTTTTAAGGAGTTTTGACTTTTCATTTTGGATCACCTGGTGGCTTTATTTTACGGAGGTGCTCTTAGCTGCAATGGTACAGAGACTCTGATCTAATGGAGTGGAGCACATGAGAGCTTCTGAAATACATTTTTGGGCTGAAGACTGAAAACTCCTATTCAAAACACAGTGGGTGCTTCTCAATGCCAAGAATGCAAAAATCGTACTTGTGGTTTTGGCAAGAACAAACTAGGGGCGTAATGAATCATGGGATTGGTCTTGTTTGGTGAGGATACAACCAATGTATCCTTGATAATTAGGAAGGACCAAAAATGATATCCAAGGATTTCTACCGTTCTCTATACTTCTGTTCTTCAGTACTGAAATTAATCTTCAGCAACAGAAGATGACGGAAAATAGCTATAAAGAAACACAAGTACAGTCAAGTGCGCCTGTTAAGAAACACCCTCTCTTGCTACTGTAGAACACAATACCATCAACTAGGCAAACCACAGACAGAACTATGGCAAAACATTCAGTGCAATGAGATTACAGGTGCTGTTAGCATGGCAAATTATGGGTAGGCCATTAAGATTTGTGGAATTCTGTCTAACAGTTTGACAGTATTAACAACTACTCATCTCCACAACGGACACAAAATGGCTCAGGATCTCAGGGAATGGCTGCGACCAGTGAACAGCCAGCTGATGACAAGTATCTCATTAACCTCATCCTGCATTTTTTGCAGAAGTTCAAAGCTTTCTCTCCCAATAGAGTCACCAATGACTCCTGATAGGTTTCCAGCTTTGACTGGACTGTTTCAGGCTTGAGGTCTCTCCGATTGACATTTGTCATCCTGTCCACATCTTGGATGAATCTAGTATTTTCTGTATCTGCCTTCTGATACTATTGAACAGCCCAGGAACTTGACTTCATGTCAATGTTAAGCCCTTCATCTGCACTTTACACAGCATGGCATATCACTCTGCATCGTCCTCATCTAGAGGCCTCCCCAGACCAGAAAATTCTTCATATGATCACTGTCCAGGCTGTCAGTCACCTCCATCACCATCCTATACTGGAAGTGTTCTAGGGCTGAAGAAAATCCAAATAGCTGCCAGTTGAAACAGTATCAACCAAAACAGATGATAGATGTGCTGTATTTTGCAGGTTCTTCTGTTAATGGTATCTGTCAAAAGTCCAGCTTTCTAAATATCAGGGTTGGAGCCATTCCAGAATGCATTCAGCAATTCAAATCCAAATCAGCAAATGGAACAGGCGTTGGAATTTAAATCTCCTTGAAATTCGAATTCAGTTTCAATTCTGTTTCCCATAGTTTTTTTTTTGCAATCCGAACTGCAGTTCCATTTCCTGATTTGGATTGGAATTTATGAATGCATTCCAGAATGGCCCTAACTCTGCTAAATATCCATGTGCCTGCCAGCAAGCCAAGCTGTTCGACTAAAGCCAAGGTATATTTCTCTTCTCACACAGCCCCATTCATCTTGGTTGCCACATATGCACATGCCGACAGGCTTCTGGGGCCACCACCATCCCTGAGTACCAGTTGATGAGTTATTCTGATATGATGGTCATCTGGCTAAGCTTTTCCGAAGCAGAGGGATTGTACGCTGTGCATTGAAGAAGAAGGTTATGGCATTTGGCTTTAGTTTTATAGCTTAAGGCCACTGAACTATGAACTATGGAAACAACTGCGACGACACATTTCATGCGATGAGGCAACAGGTCTAGTTGCCATGTTGACATACAGGTAGAATATCGAAGTTTATGGAATTCCATTTGACAGGATTCTCATACTCCTGACAAAGTCCTATTGTTTTTTGCCAGGAAGGTGAAATGCTTGTTTGATTCCTGGATTATCTCCCAATGTGGTTAGTATATGACACCATTGTTGGTTTAAAGCATTTACATGCAAAGATTCTTGCAAGTTTCTGCCTTGAATGGCCCTTTCCTCTATGTTGGTGAGTGGTCTGTCCCTTGTGGAATCCGTTGGTATGATACTCATCCTTCCTGCAGATTTTTAACTGGATTCATTAAGCCTTGCTTTGGTACTAGCCATGGGCGCTGTTAGGTCCAATCACTCAGGACTACAGCCCCAAGTATTTTAAGCCTAGCCCCAAGTATTCTAGCCCAAACCAATCTTCCTTCAAAAAGAAAAAAGTTAAGCCCCAGGTAAAGTTGACTTAGTCCTTGATGTTTTCAATAGCTAGAAACTCCCCTGGTTGTAGTCATGGGCATCTTTACCATTCAAGTCCACTGGTGGTCACATGGACGCAAAGTGACTCTTGATCTCAGGGAAAGGGCTAAGACTATGGAAACACCAAGTTGGTGGCAGGAGACCCAGGGGTCAGAGACAATAAGTCATGCCACGGTGACTTCCAACACCCCATAAAAAAGTACCCGGGAGAGGTGCATGCTGGGGCAGCAGCACTGGATGACTCGTCCAATGGGAACATTCATTTTTTTATTGTTCCCCTGTTGTCATGCATGACAGACTTGCATCCTGCTCCCCAGGGCAGCCACAGATTCTCCAGCCTCTATCCTCCAGTCCAGGTCAAAAGGCGCAAAAAAGTTCATCCCTCGGCCCATAAAAGCACTTTATGGGCTTGTCACCACAGCTGGACCCTGACTGGGACAAGCCTGACCGTAAATGTATGAGAGGAGACTGGGCCGAAATTGATGGGGGGGAGGGGCAGCCAAGTGACCTTTTCCAATATTTTCAGAGGCTCTGAATTGCACTTATACCAACGTGCAAGACCTGATCCAGCACAAAACACAAAAAGGGTCCCAATCTGCCCAGTATTGTGACTGATATCAATGCTGCATATTACAGATTTTATTTTCTAGGGATTAGCCTCGGGGCTCAATTTAGCAACAAATTCCATGGAGAACGACACAAATCCACCAAGATCCAGCCACACAGAATACCACACTAATCCACGGTACAAGCCTGCTAGGTACTGTAGTCGACTGCAGCAATGAACCTCTCCATGAAGAAAAGCTGATCTTTCACACAAAGTGAACCTCCATCCCATGTGGAGTAACATCCTGTGACAAGACAGCATGAAAGGGCTCAAACGGGCTACTTTCTTCTACCCTGTGAGAATGTAATTACTGTGGAAGAAGCAGTGTGCTGGGACCAATTCTGCCTGCTGGATCTCCGGCGATAGGCATCAGTTAGCCCCCACTGGCCAAGCGAAGATTAGTCAGCATATACCATGTGGGTCCCGCGGCTGTACCTCCTCGCCGCTGAATAAATTATGTCATCAGTAATGAGCCCTTTGCAGGCACTCCCAAGTTTAAAAGAGTAACCTGCCGTTCATAGTGGGTGAAAACAAGTAAGGGATGGCATGAGGACACTGATGCCAGGCTACTTTTAAGGAAGCCTGGAAAGTAGTTAGTTCTTGGGTGACCCTTGACCTGGTAGTGGTAATTGGTAATGTTAATGAGCCTGCCCTGTTTGGTTTTTTGTGACTCTCCTCTTCGCCAGTGGATCAAATTCTTAATTCTGGATTTTAACTAGAGTGCTGGTTATGTTGTGTAATTTGATGATAGCATTGTGAAGTTGAACCAGCACTCTGATCAGAGGACCGAATGAAGTTCGCATTGGTTATTAGTAATAGTCCACAAATTTCCACTTGGGATCAATAAAACTCATCTTAATCTTAAATTCTGGGCCAGTGGAAATTGCAGTATATGTAAAAGAAAACTCGTAAGCAAGGGAACTCACTAATTGCTGGTGTTCGTTATAGAGCACTTAATGTAGTTGCAGAGCAAAGCAGAATGTAATATAATATTGTTTT
>JAODJX010000083.1:16593522-16603910 GCA_026776945.1 Isichthys henryi
CTGGAAGATGTCACAACAACTCGCTTTTGAATGATTTCTTTATTGTTCATAGTAACACGGTCGTCCTAAGGACGTCCCCAAAAAAGGGACGTGTTGCGGACGACCTGAGGACGTCCTCTGGATGTCCCTTGTTTGCTGGGATGGGATTGGGAAGCGACAGCACCAACTATTTATCTCCTGGCGTTTAATTTAATGCCATATCAGGCCCCTGCAATTTTTGTTTACAAAGCTTAAAAGGAAAATTCAGTTTTTATTTATATGTTCCATATATTCAATATTTAGATCTTTATAATGTGTATATGTAATATTGAACTATGATTAGGCTAACAATATCCTGATAGTTTTATAAAGTGAACAGGAAAACAAAATCGCGATTATTTATATGACAATTAATCGTCAACTAAAATTTCATGATCATGACAGCCCTAGTCACACCTTAATCCTTCTACTCCAAGTGTTTGTTTTGTTATATTGCGTTTGGAATTTATATTACATTTGGAATTTATTACCTAAATCATGTTATCATCACAGCTTATTTTTGGTGTCTGCAATAAATCAGTGTTGGTGCGGACAAAAAAAGAAAAAACACGGGAACATGTATTGAGTTGCTAAGCGGCAGTTACTAGCTGCTTGTGCACCGATCAAAGCCCTGTCACTCACACAAGCGTCGCCAAGGGAAAAGGAAAAAACAAACGGAGATGTGTGACACGACACATTTCCGGAACTGTCCAAGCATAAAGATGAAGAAATGGGAACGGAAAATGTCGAAGCGACGTGATGAGCCCTTGTGAGACACGTCTCGTCATTTTTTTTTTCAAGGTGTGGGGGACGCACATAAATGGGGGAGGGGGGTGGCGTTCCCAACAAACGAAGCTAGTATCAGCAGAGCGGATAGTAGAAGACCAGTCCACTGATGATAAATTAAGCAGTTCTTACAGGTTAGTTGAATCAGACCCTCCCTCTCAATGGGAAGTGATTTCAGCTGACACTTGGTCTACTGCACCCCAAAACTTTCTGTGAGAATTTTCTAGACTTAGCAAAGATGGCTACTGTCAGCACTGAGAATAAAAACCAAGGCCAGTATATAAAGTCCCATAATTCTTTGGTGTCAGTGTCCCATGAAGAGGATGATGGCAATGACAAGACTCAAACTATGGTCTCACACTCTAAGGCAATAATTTTCACAGTTCCTCAGGTGATGACACTGCCCCCTCCTGGGCAAAGTCAGCACAAACTCAATGATGTCCAACCGTTGGTGAAGGCTACAATGAGAGTCAAGTACACGCATTCTACTATTGGACTGACCTAAGGTTTATAGGTTTGATACATGCTAGTTCCCACATTCAACCCCAAAATGGATACATGCTGGGGACTGTCCCCAATCTTAATTAAGATTCTGTAATGCAAAAAGAGAGCATGCAGGTTTTGTAACAATGAGACAAATCTAGACAAAGGAAAATTCAAAGACTCAGAAAGACCCATCTAGACAAAAAGGTCAGAATATAGAGAAACTGTGCTCGTTACGAAAAATTAGAGCTTGTTCATCTGGATTAATGTCACATAATTAGCTGAGGCCAGTGCATGCATAATGTACAAATTAAGTCAATTACATTTCAGTCATATCTAAATGTGGAAACCTAATTCCACAGCTTTATGAACAGCTTCTGTGGGTGGCACTGTCTTGTCACTCCAGAGTTCTGGTTTCTTAATATATATTATATACAAATGCTATTCATCCATCCATCCTGGGTTGTTGAGGGGCCTGGAGGCTATTCCAGGATGCACAGGGCACCTGGCTGGGGACACCCTGGAGAGGAAAATTGAAACATTAGCACTTTATCATTTATTTAGATATTTTCTTCTTGTTTTCAATAACCTGCTGACCTGGATGTTTGGGAGAGCAGTAATAGTAGTAAGAGAGAGGCAGAGGCTCACAGTAGAGGCCAAATCGTACAAATGAGGGTCACAAGTATAAAAAAATGCCGCCACAAGGTGGAAATAACAGGTATTTTTATCACATTGTGGGGACCACACACACGCACACACACACACGTTTCAGGTGCTTTATAGAAAACCCTGTAACTGTAGACTAGTTGTTAGTCCTGACTCCTTCTTCTGTCCTCTTCTGGAAGCTTCCATCAAATCTGACATTCTGAGGCCTGTGATTGCCATTGTCTAGACAGGGCAGCGACATGCTTTGGAAACTTCTGTGGGGAACCTCCATTTCTGAAGCTGAAGCTAAGGAGTGAGTCTGGTGCCTCGTAGCATCAAGCTTCACTGGCCTGACTGGGAGATTGGTGAAATAGAGGAAAACTGTTCTACAAGTTAGATGAGCCCCAAAGTCAAGACATAGAAACACAACCAGCTTCGGAGCTGGTCCAGGGATCCAGTCTGGCTACGTCAAAGAGTTGATGAAAGATTTGCGTTATGGAATGAAAAAGGAGGAAAGGAAATTCCAGTCGCCATGGAGGAGCACCACTCTCTTTGGGGAGGGTGACTTCAGTTTGCTTACTGACTGGAGGGAACCAGTACAGAATGATGAGTTGACAGAAACCGGAACAAGAAGGGTCACAGCACGTCAGCAGGTGTCTCCATCACCGTTAATAACACACAAGTCATTCGTTAATAAGATATTTGGATCAGTCATCACAGTTGTTTAGCTGACATCGAACTGAAGCTAATGAACAGGTTTTTTTCAATGTTTCCTGATGATGTCAAATCCAGCGATGCAGATATTTTTTTTTGTTCTACTGAACACTTTCCAAAAATTCCTCTGAAATCCAGAGACTCTTTTATTTGAATTCTAAATGATTCTGAGATCCTTCTTCTTGCGGCACCTAGCAAAAGCTCAAATAACATTTCTCAGAGTCTTAACCATGTCATTCAGCTCAGTGCAGCTGATGAAAAAAGCACTATGAGATGAACTTTTAAAGTGTCACTCATGAGTAATTTTCATCGTTAGGTTGGAGGTAAGGAGAGCACCGGCGCGCATTAAGCATTAAGCCACAAATCTACCCACTTCAATATCCAGCGCCGTGTGGAGAAGCTGTATTCTTGATGAAAGCTTTTTAAATGGGGAAAGGTTTCGCCCAGTTTCTGGAACATAAGGGGAAGGAGCCAGAATTGCGTTGCTGATTCAGGTCCAGCGATGAGGGCACGTCATAAAGCAACCCCCCCCCCCCCCCCACTCTCAAGCCAGCCCCAGAAGACTTTGCATCATGCTTTTAGTGATGGCAAAGCTGCTGTTGAGATCACCACCATCAGCTCCCCCCCCCCCAACCATGATAAAACATTTTTTTTTCGCTTTATTTTTGCCCTGATGGAGGAGCTGGGATGGGAAAAAAATCCATCTATACCCCAGTTCCTACAGCAGCTGCTTCCCCTTTTGTTCTGAAAACTCGGAGCGTCACTCTTGAACAACTGTGGCTCCTTGCGTATCCACTAAAAGGTGCACTAGAGACCATTCCTGAGATACTCTCTGGTGCCACCCACAGATGGCAAAGGCCCTCGAGATATAAATATATATGTGCATGGGCAGGTCTGTAGATAAACGGTGGGGGAGACGGCGCCGGAGCAGAATGGTCTGAGGCTGCTTCCATATCATGCTTCCTTTTGGGCTCACTGAATTATTTGAAAGTTGCTTTTCAAAAGAACTACCAGCCCCAAGCCCCTTCCACACCCCTGCTTAGAAAAGACATCTCACGGACAGCTGAGATCTTGGCATTCGTACGGGCGTGTGTGTGTGTGTGTGTGTGTGCGTGCGCGTGTGTGTGTGTGTGGGGGGTGGATTAGGTTTATATTAATTTGTGTCCTGTTTTTTTTTTTTTTTTGATGTTTTGAGGACCATTTTTCGGGTCCCCACAAAGATATGTGAATCAAAAAATAGAAATGCCAAAAGTCTTCTATTTTGTTTGGTAACTTATGGTTAAGTTTAGGGCTCGGTTAGGGTTAAGATCATTATGTTGGGATTAGACTTTTCCCATAGAAAAGAAAGGAAGGTCCCTATTTATATAGGTACACCAAGTTTGTGTGTGTGTGTGTGTGTGTGTGTGTGTGTGTGTGTTTGTGGCAAACCTCAGGCAGCGGGACCTTCATAGCTGTGATCTGAAGTCTGTGTCCGGATTCCTCTTCCCAGCCTGTGAAGTTAAAATGAAAGGGGTCTGTTTTGACTGTGGGAGACGGCACCTCAGGTCAGAATGGAGAGGCAGAACCCTGCAGCCTGGGAACAGCAGGTTGACTGGGAAGGAGATTTCCTGCTTGAGGTTAGCAATGGGACCAGTGCAGCATAACATGTAAACAATGAATATTAAAGGTCTCTTTTTGGTGTGAAACGGAAGGAATTATTTAAAAGGAGTTACAGGAGACCCTCTACAGTTGCTGGACCGCCTTTGTGGATCACTGTCACTCTTCAGACAGAGGTGGACTAGCCCCCCCCCAAACCCCCTGCATTAAAATGAATTTGACATTTTTATAAAGCCAAAATTCTACACCTACTTTACGGTTCATTAAAAATGTATCATTTATCGTTTAAAATTTATAAGGCTTTAGGGTACAAATATTCTGTGACTCCAGCCAGGATAAGCAGTTAGAGGATGGATGGATGGATGGATGGATGGTAGGTATAGATGATGAAAGTGCAAATCCAGGCATTCTACACATTATGCAGCTGGTTTGCCAGATGAAGGCTTGTCTCAGGACAGCTGGGCTGCCGGAGTCATAAATGCCTCTGATATGCCAAGTGAGATGGTGAGTTTGACTTATTCCAGTGAAAATAATCTGTTATATAACCAGGGGATATGCAGGAGTATCAGTGGCAGTGGACAGGGTGTGCACTCAGATACACTGATACATGTATCCATCCATCCATCCATCCATCTGCTGATATTGAATGCAACCTATCCCAGGTAGGCAGCCCAACCTGGGGAACACACAGAGTAGACTGCCAGTTCATCAGTGGGCACACACATACACACACATCATCCAGGGTGGCAGATACCACTGTGACCTTGCATGCCTGAGCAGCGTATTTTCAGTGCTGTCACTCTAGCTTCACACCCCTTTGTGGTATCAGAGTGCTGACATTTCAGGGACTCCCCATGCCTGCATTCCCACTTTCCTCTCCCTCCTGTTTAGCCTTATCTGCCAGAGCTTACATATTGCACTCAACTAACTGTTTGCACTGCCTCTAGTCTCCCCTACTTTGGCTAATGCACTTTTGATGTCCTCCTGGGGTGTTCTGCCTGGAGACCCCAAAAAAAATCAACAATTCTTGCCCACCCTCCTGCCTGTGATGTCTTCCCGCCTGTCCTGCTGCTGTGGCATCGTTCATCCTGCTGTCAGAAGCAGGATCATCACCTGCCCGCCCTTTGCATTTATACTTAAATCTTATACTTAAATTTGGACTGTATAAATTGGGATTCTGTCATTTGTTTGTGTGTTGGATTCCGGATTCTTTCCACGGATCCCTCCACGTGCCGATGTGCCGTTTAGCCAGGCCGGAGTCTCCGCCCTGCTCTTGGCGTGTTTTTCATTTCTCTAGCTGCACGTCTCGGCCTCCTTGGCTTCTGGGTTTGTCTCCCGCACTCCATGCAAACAGGTCCTGGATACACGCTTCTGGAAAAAGAGGATTAATCACAATCCAGAAACACTGATGGATTTCTGGCTGATGCTTTTGTGCACTGAAATACTGTCGAAAATATCAGCATTCCCCTCGGACGTCGTTTTTCACCACGGCTGCTATTTATTTTGTTGCTCATGAAATATTGATATTGATGACGCTTATTCCACTGTAATCATCCCTTTGAAACTCTGAAAATCCACATATAAATAAAAATATCTACAGGCACATGAGATGGACTACGTATCAGTTACATCTATGAAATTGATGATTACGTCTATGAAATATTACTATAGGTAAGTCTATAAAATGTATAATTATTAGCTAGAAAACCATAGTCTTGTATCCGATTAGATGCTAAAATGCCTAGAGACTTGTCAGCCAATAGAAATGCTTGATACTTTGTGCCTGTGCACTCAGATTGATGATTATAATCACCTTTGTTGTTATAATTTTCACAATCCGCTTCAATTAGAGCTGTTTTTCCACAGTGCCCTTCCTAAGTGGTTGGGCACAGATTTCAGAAAAAAAAAACAGATTGGAGATGATGAAACAGATGTTCCTTCGGTACATAAAAAGTATCAGTGGGTTCAAAGCTAGTGGGCCATCAATGGTTCACGCATCTCTCTAAGGTTGATTCAGTAGAGTTGTCTCCTCAGCCGGAAGGGCACCAGCAGAGGACTGGGCTGTACTCCAGTCTAGTCACTACCTCACTGCTGGAACTCTTGCAGTGTTATGGCAACGTCCTTGACCTGTTGAAGCCCATTTGGCTCACTGTCAAACTTTCACCTTGCACCAGTGTATATGGGTGGCTTGGTGACCCCGGCAACACTGCAGGATGTGTGGTTGGATCACCACGATTACAGTGTCAGTCGCCGGCCTGCTTGACGCTAACTGCTTCACTTACAGGTGCATGCAGGTAGATACGGATAACCATCCTTATTATAATCATTTTCACGATTCGCTTTAGTTCATTGGTCAAATGGATCGGGGAAAGCTGTGAGGATTTGAAGGGTTTGCAGGGCGCGGGGCACCCGGCAGACGAATCCGGCAGACAAATCAATGCCCATGAAACTGCCAGACGAATCCGATGGAAGCGTCCTTGTGTATCCACGGCAACTGCAACACGAAAACCTCTGAAATGAGAGGAGGAGAACGCGGGCCGTATTGATTGAAATTCATGCTTTAAAACGGGCGTTTTGATGTCATTGAATACAGAACAATTACTGATCTTGAGGCCTTTTTCAGAGCCCACCTTGGACATTTTCACACTCACGGCTCTTTATGTTTTGTGGGCGCAGGTTGGTCGTTCTTGTCCAGCAGCAAGAGCATCGCCAAGCATGATTAAAGCCTCGGGGGAGTTTTCCACTTTCAAAAGGCCAAAGTGGGGGGGGGGGTGGCTTTGACGGGACTCAGTGACAGTGAGTGCTGCGGAAAAGCGGCGTGAAGTTGCCAGAAAAGGCTTTGATTTACAGCTAAGTGGCTCATCTGTGAGTTAAACCAGTGATATTTTCTAGTGTTAAGCAGCAATATGGATGGGGAGGGGTGAGGGAAAGGCTGGGGGGACAGAGATGGGAGAGGGGGACGATGTGTTTTGTACTGTATTTCTACGTTGTGGGAAAGTCCAGGGTAGGTATGATACCTCACACTGATACCTGGGGGATCAGTAAAGATACATCACAGTGAGAACTGGGGCCGGTAGGTCTGGGACCTACATCACGTATACCTGCGATATTGTGTAAAAGATCAGGCATTTTACATAGGGAGATGAAGGTAATGTTTACTAATGCGATACACGCATACTTTTTTACGACAAGCATTTTCCTCAGGGAGTGTGATTTTCAGAAGAATATGAAGGATTTGAGCAACTTTGATTTGAATTTTCTGTAATTGCTGCAAAGGGAATCGAACATGCAATCTTTGCGTATTACTGATTTACATCCGGATACCGTAACCCTAATTAAGTAATAATGAGCCTTATTCTGGGTCAGTAGGAGGCAGTATAATCCTGACTTTAACTGACCCTCGCCATCAGAATGGATTTGTCAACACATACCCTCTTACGGCACATCAATCTTCCGAAAGGACTGTTAATGATCCCCACGGGCATTGGTCCCCACCAGGATTATGATCCCATTGCCTGGCTCTGGGGCTAAAACCAAAATCCAGGGAATCATCCCAACAGTGTCTCTCACTTTAGGAGCTATTATTGAGTGTGAAAACGATCCAGGAAGTCGGAAAGAACGCTGAAAGTGACATTCACGGATCGGCGGTCCTAAATCCTGACAAATGTTCCAATTGGTTCAGTTACACTGTGAGGGGGCAATTACCTTTTTGCACAAGGGTATTTGGTGTTGCGTGACATCCATACATCTCCCCATCTGCTTATCCTGTTCATGGACATGGGAGTGCAGTGCTGGGGTACGCTCCGGACAGGATTCCAGTGTGTTGGGTAACTCCTAAGCAGAATAAATGACAAATGACAAACAGTCTGTCCAGTGAAGTTCCCTATTTTTTATTACACAATTTTGGCTGAAAATTGACTTCATTCAGTGTTAAACATATTAAATTTAGAAAGAGGTCAAAGGTGTACTGCTCCTTTTGTCAAGCCAAATAAGAAATACTTAACACAGACACATTATTGCTGTCACCAGATCCTGCAGCATGAATGTGAAACAGTGTCAAAAACCTGATTAAACCTCAGCTAAAATGTTACGTCGTCCATTAAAATAAACCCGTAACCATCAACCAAAAGACGATCATTTCTGAGTATGTTTCACAGAGTTCCTCCAAATGTAATTTGCAAATTATTGTACAGGGTGACCTCAGCAATTGCGGTGTGGTCTGAAATTAACAGAATGGGTGGAAGTACACAGCAGCAGGCAGAGGCTGGCTGAATGGTATCAATCATATTTCCATGGCGATTGTTCCCTAGGTGAAGACGTGCTTCATGCAGTGAAGCCCAGATGACACTAATTAGGCTTCTGGGGTCATTAGGGTTTTAAAAACTGCGCAGCTTTGGGACGGACTGTGGAATTTCAGGACTCCCCAATGAGCCACTGGGCCGATATGGGGATGGGGAGGGGTACTTTTAAGGCTCAGTGATTTCTATAGGCACTTTTTCCTTGAAGGGACATAGTGCCCGTTCTGTGTTTTAAATTTCACCGCAGATATATGTTGCAGTTTTATTATCTGCCCTTTGGACATTTTCATATTCTTTGTAGTTTCTTTTTCTTCCATGCTTCATTTTACTAAGGGGACGTGTGATCTAAGACGTGGCCAAGTACAATGATATGACGAGGTCTACTGGGAACCTACTGGGGACATACTGGAGGATTCAAAATCGCGATGCAGAGGCTGCTGTGTTCATGCTTTGTAGAATATGCAGTATCTAAGGCGGCATTGTATGAAATGCGAGGGAAACAGCTGACATGTCCTTGGATGTGATCAAGTCACTGCCAGCCTCTTGTTCTCTGAAGACGTTTCCTGTCTGTATCTAACGTGTGTGTGTGCGGCAAGGAGGGGTGGTGTTAGCAGAGATTGTCAAGCCCGTTCTCAGGCTGGTGGGGGGTAGTGAATACAGCTCCATTCTCGTCCAGTCAGCCGTGACTTGCAGGTGCCTACCCCCCCCCCCCTGTCTGTCTTCTCGCTCCACGTGAAGTGTAACCGAAGCTAATACAGGGCTGCCAGCTCTCACGCATCTGGCGTGACACTCACGCTGTCAGACTCTCACTCTCGCGTAAGAAATCTTACGGCAAATCTACATATTATTCTATTATAAACTTCAGATTAGCCAAGCTTCAAAATAGCCACATCAAAAGCGCTGGGGTAGTTTGCAAACCCTCTAGGCTATTTACAAAGAAATAAAACTGTTACACGCATCTAAATACGTATGCAGACTTGTCTCGAACTGGAAATCTCACTCCAGCCAGCTGACCAGAGCTGGAAACCCCGTTAACTGCGGCTATACAACTGCACAGCTCAGGAATACAGACTTTCCTCTGCGTCTGCCGCCTTTCTATATGAAAATTATCTTACTGGTCAAACCTGATGCTTTAAAATTTTCACCCAGCGGGTTTAAATTGGGTTCAATTGGGGCACGGTTCATGATATTAAATTCTGCATTAAATATTAAAGTTAATATTATAAACCGTGAAATTCATCGGTCAAGAAATAAATGTTGCATGTCCATTGGAAGAAAATAGTGGTTTCTAGTTGCAGTTAGACCCAGGTAAAATTGTTAATTTGAAATAGAGGGTTATTGTTTGTACCGTGCGGTTTTTCACTGACATGCTTACGGTTTGGGTGAAAATCGCCGGCGAGAGATGGGATGAAACGCACCACAAGGGAGACAAAGGAATCAAAGGCTGCGACGCAGGGAAAGGATCAGAGCGCTGCTCTCGGTGCGGATCAAATACTGGGGGGGGGGGGTGCACCTGCCCCTGACTGCGGCCGCGGGAAACTGCACCCGCCCCCCTTTCCCTGACGGCGGGCGCTTATTGCGGATAATTTCTGCCGGTACTTCTCACATGAACAACGGGAAATCACGCAACGATCTGAAATATCTACTGATATAAATGATGCTCATTACAGTTTTGATATTGAGAATGAATATTTATTAAGATCCATTATATTTATAAGGGTTAAGTGCCAACTTGGGGCGGCATGGTGGTGCAGTGGTTAGCACTGTTGCCTCACACCTCTGGGACCCGGGTACGAGTCTCTGCCTGGGTCACATGTGTGTGGAGTTTGCATGTTCTCCCCATGTCGT
>JAODJX010000083.1:16606359-16632738 GCA_026776945.1 Isichthys henryi
AACCGGAGTACCCGGAGGAAACCCCACGACGACATGGGGAGAACATGCAAACTCCGCACACATGTGACCCAGGCAGTGACTCGAACCCGGGTCCCAGAGGTGTGAGGCAACAGTGCTAACCACTGCACCACCATGCCGCCCCCTGAGTCATCCCTAACCTGAATTTACTTTATTTACTTACTATAATGACTTAGTAGCTGCTTGTTTTTATAATTGCCCTGTCTATTCATAATACTTATGTGTATTACAGTACGATCTCAGAATAGAACTTATGAGAAAACCCAGGATCTTCGACTTTGAAGGGTTGGGAACTTGAAGTAGAACAAAATAACAAAATGAGAACAAACAGCAGGGACTTTTGCAAAATAAAGTAGCGATGAAAGAACTTAAATAGGAAGGATACAAATAAGGATGAGGGCAGCTGAACGAAGTGCAGACCGACGGTGTGGGAATGTGTCTCTGTCCGTTAATGACGAGATAGGTACCCGAAAATGAGAGTCCCGGCCAGCCAGTGCGCTGAGGCACCAGAATCAGCTTAAAGCTTCGAAAGGCGAGTCTTTGTGCCATCTGACTGTGGCGTGAACCGTACAGCAGCTGGACCGAAAAATCCTGGCAGAGCTCGAGACAATCTGTGGGTGACGGTGGAAGAAAATTGTTCTGAGTCGCCAGAGACCGCGAACCTCACAGGACATAAAGTCATCAAAATACTTTCATTCTCCTGTTTTGTTTTCTCTTGCCTGTTGGGGGCGAGTCACTCGGCATGAGGACAACATGAAGGAAACGGGATTTAATTTGGGATGGGAGTCTGGAAGGTTTAAGAAATTGGAAAGGGAAGGTTGACACATGAGGATACCAAACAAATGTGGGGGGTTTCAGAAAGGGGCAAAAATGAGGAATTCACAAGTCACTGGTCTGGGAATTGTACTTAGGAAAGAAAATTACAATTTACAAAATCCTATTGTTCACTTATGGGTATCAGGGTAAACACAGAGTTGAATAAAACACACAAATTCCCCTTTAGATTAATACACATTAATTTTCCCATTACTTTTCAACATTTTGCTTGCAAGCTTAGTAATAGCATTCTAGTTGATTAAAAGTATAATCACTATTATTTTGGATGTTAGCTTTATAATTTTCTGTTATTAGAACAATGTAATTGATTTTTTGCAAAGGTTTCTGGCTCAACTTTTAAGTAAAATGAAGATGATTATTTCAAAAACCCAATTTGTGTAACATACGTCTTGGGAATATAACAAGGATGCTTCAATTCAACTCTAATTTCACTGAGTTGGTGACATTTTAAATGAATTCTTTAAATAGTCATTGGCTGCACCATGCATGTAGGTGAAGAATAAGGTACAGAAGAATCCGCTGAGGATTTATGTCTACGAGCTTGTTAATAACTGTATCCGTTGTTACTCTGTAGAGCACTATAGACTGGTTTAGTGATGGTCATAATATGGAATCGTAGGAGATGCATTTCATCTTGCTGATGACCCTGATGTTGACCTTACCAATGATCTGTCAAGGAAGACATCAGTAGACTGTGGGTTGTGGGATGCCATGTCAGAACCACCCGCGGAACAGACAGGACCACAGCAAAATACGACGTCTTGGAGCTCGGGAAGAGGGAGGCTCTGATGTGCCATGGGATCTGTAGGTAAACGTGAGCGTGAAATGCTGGTTCTTCCTAGGGCATCAAAGCTGCTTGAGCACTGCGTCAGTGAGACGTCTGGGGAGAGGGGGCTTCATGCTCAAAGAAGAAAGGGAAAACATTTAAAAAAAAACATCTCCTTACATCATGACATCCAAATAGGCCTCTTCACCTGATTGCGTAACAGATATTGATATGATTATACCGAGAAAATTGCATCTGTCCTCTCTTTGTTTTTCAAGTCATAATTTGATGCAAGCATCAATTATGATACAAAAGAACTTTAAAAATAATTGCCTGCAATTATTATACGGTCGAATGCATTAGCGTGTCTGTTTTATAGATGTTAGGTGTGTGTGCTGTAAGCTGGTTCCCATCTCTGTGTATTTCGCCACTGTTCTGTCATGCTATTGTGCTCGACCCTTGTCCTTGGAATAATCACAACAGAGATGTGGCACAGAATGGAGGCTCTTTTTCAAACCGCACGTATTCCTCGTCTGAAGGAAATGTGTCTCCATCTTAGAGATAAGAGGAACGTGTGAGGTCTATAAAAGAATAATGTACAGTCTACTTTCTGTCTAGAAGTCTAAAGCATGTTTTCTCATGTTTCTAAGGAAGGCAACCATGGTGGGGTCAGATGTCGCATACTTATACAGTGCCTACTGAATGTCATTTGAATCCTACCACTTGACTGTTAATGTAGTACATACTATATGTATGCCTGAGAACAGTATGCATGCATTCAAACTCACTGCTGTTGCGATCATGCTCATTACTTGGATGTTTTCCAGTGACGTAGCTTGAACCCTGCCTAAGTTAAAAACTGTTAAAAACTGTTATCAGCGAAAAATATAAAAATACGTCTTTGATTCAACTCATGCAACTGAGTATTGTTTTCTACGTATGTTCTCTACCATCCTGACAAAAATTTCTGAGCGAGCAACGTTCTTCATCTGTGGTTGCAGCTCCCGTGGCCTTGTGGGATGGTGTAGCATCCATCAGTTGCACGCTTCTGAATTTTGTAGAATATAGTACGACACGTGGGAACCAGTCACCTACTGTCGAAATGAAGATTCGGATATACTGCTCACTTTGCATACTATTATATTCCACCTACTACATAGCAAACAAGTATGCGATTTCGGATGCTCCCATTGAGTGCTCGTTCCTTGGCTATTAGATTGGCTTTGAGGTCCCCAATCATTCTGTCTTCAGCATGCGAACACTTGGCTTGCCTAGTTTGACACATGGAAAATTCAGTAAAAAAGTACATTCCAGTTATAATCAGAAAGGCAAAAAGGCAAAGTGTCGGAAAGGTGTTCCACAGAAAGTGTACATAAAGGTCTGGTATTGGAGGTGATCTTGCTTTTCTCCATTACCATGGTAACGGAACATTTACATTATGAATTCTTGCAGTGGTTTTGGTGAGGAAAACACTGTTAGTGATGATTTCTGATAATGCTTACCTTACCACAAATTCAACCTTTGCTTTTATATCAATATTAGCAAAAAAAATCCAAGATACCAGGTTATTATCAAAGTTTTCAAAAATTACATCGAAAGATAATTATTAATAATCCCCTAAATAATTTCAAAATATAACTAAATTAATATGGAGGTGATTCCACATAAAGCGAGTTTACTTGTATTCAATTGAATGGATGATAAACTAAGTGATTTACTGTTTATACTCCAGTCAAATTAGAAGATTATAATGTCTGAAGATTATCAGCAAATTACAAAAAAGAAGATTCTGCATAAGAATTAATTGGGGTTATCTAATCAATTTGATCAATACACTGTTTTGAGGAGAGTTTTTTAAAGTGATTTTTCAATTTCTTCGTAATTTACCTTACTGGCTTCGTGTGATTCAGATTTTACTGTCCTTCTAAGACGAGAAGGTATGTTGTTAAATTCTCTTGTGCTTACCTGCCCCCTGGTGTTCAGAGTTATTACTACGTTTTTTTTTTAAATAGTCTCGATATTTCTCACCCCAATAGCCTATTTCAGGGCTATTGGCCCTACTGATGCAGGGAATTCTCTTCAATGTATCCCTACAGTCAGATATTAGTTTCAGTATTCCATGTCAGAGATACAGTAGATCAATAACGCAGAATCATTTTGTCTGTAAATAAGATAGCATGATACCTTGATGCAATGGTGTAGATTTGAGTATGAACAGTAGAGATATGTTCCTACCAATATTATAGGAATACCATGCGTTTAGGGGGCGGGCGGTTCGGGGCTGGTTTCTTCCCTACCAGTGGTGAAACTAAACCTGCGTTCTTATCAAGACATAGGCTAAGCACTAGCAAAATGGTCACATTTCATGATGTGAGCATAATAAAAGGTATGTGTGGGATACTGGGGCGAATTGTTGAATCGAATCTGGTATGTATTTACTCTTTAATCTGAGTCATTTTAGTAGGGTATGTCTTATAAGCGTCAGAGTTGTTGCTATGAGCCTTAACGTAGCAGAAGTGAAGGGACATATAGGCGGGAACAGTTGCTGAAGCGTGTTGGAAGTCTATTAAACAAATTGACCCTGGTCTTTCCTGCTGCTCCAGTGAAGGTCGGGAGGCACGGAATACTGTACCAGGTACTAACAATTAAGGAATATGGCACAGCATTCAATAAGAAAAAGGGTTGCAATTATGGTAAACGAGTGTTATTTCGGACAAACTGATGTTTTCGGTTCAAAATGATGTTTTTCACTAGCAGAATAGTGAAAGTGGGTCATCATATCACAAGTCAGTGGGTTAATGGAAATAAAGCTGTTTCGAGGAGCTGATCGCGTGCCCTTTGATGTTCAAATTGTGCTTCAGACCCGTGACTATGCAATATTAAGGAAATGCAATATTAAGTTTTCCTTTCAAGTATTGGCCATTTAGTCGCCAGTCAATAGAACGTGAAATAATGATACCTTACGGCCTTTAGAGACAGGTGAAGGGCTAGATTAGAACAAGACTAGATTATAGAACAAATAGGATGGACCATTTCATTCTTACTTGCTTATTTTATTTGGCTGATTAATTAATTGGACTAGGATACTTAGTTTATACGTGTCAGATACCTGATGTAAATCTCCACAACGCTAATCAAATTCCTACTCGGTTTTCGATATTTAAACTAAAATTACCCACAATGCACAGCGGCTCAATTATTCTATGATAAATCGGTCATCACTAATTAAGTTATATGCCTTCAGAAATAATATATGAAAGTGATATCTGTACATCCCAACCTCCAAGTGCTCATCCAGTACAGGGTTGTGGTATGTGCCAAAAAAAATATTCCAGATTAGGTACTACTAACTCATGCACAGGGGCCTAGGACCCGGGGAAGGGGTGGACGTGTACCCCCTAATTTTTAATTTGCGTCCATTCATCCCCCTGATAAATAGCATTTATATTTACATTTTTATAACCTGTGTCTTTTCCCCTATACCAAACTCTGTTGTACGCCGTTGCGTATGCAGTCCGTTTATGTTTTTGCATAAACCTCAAAACTCGATGGAAGCTCGAGTCAACCCCAATACAAAGTCCCCTATCCTCCCCAAAAAATGGAGTTTGTTAAACATGAAATTCTGTGGGGTGGGGAAAGTGACGCCAACGTTTTAGGATGTTTTTAACATCTTATTAAATTAGCTGGCAGGAAAGAGGCCAGTGAGACTGGCCTGGGGCGAAGTCTGGTAATGAGCGGAGTGATTCATTCCGTCAGAGAGGCGCCCTGATAGAGACGTGAATGACAACTTCATTTCCTCCACTTTTACTTAAAGAATTACTTATCTCTAGGCTTTGCATGACGCCGAACCCTAAATATTACAATTATTTTTAAATAGGTCAAAGAGAACAACAAATGTTACCACTTCATCAAAATGTGGGTAAGACTGACAGTCCTTGTTAAGTGCGTTGCTTTTTGATGGTCTAAAAATTGTGTAGCGTATTTTCAAATGATTGAAACCTTCAATTAGATTAATTTATCGGGTAGAAAAAAACACTTTAAACAGGCTAAATAGACAATAGCACAGAGATAAAAGACGTCTTCGATGAATTATGTGCATTAAGATTACAAATGCTAATGCATGTAACCACACGAAGTACGCAAAAACAGAGGGTAAATTGTTGTGTACTCCTACTGTATTTTTATGGCTGCACATACTTTATGTAAGTTGAATAAAATGCAACTCTGAATTCAATGTGTTAAAATTATCAAAAATAATATGTATTGCAAATAACTAAGCTACTGGCATGAAGTAAAATACTGAGGACGTTTTGAATTCGCCCTTCGTGCGTGGAGCCGGTGTCCGGAGGCTTCGAGGACGGGCACTGGGTAGGGCTGCCATGCATCTATATTCAAACATCACGCTTGGTGTCGCTGTTGTTCACCGTCTTATTATTAGCATTGTTGTTGATATTTCAGCACAGATATATGTTATGCACGTTATGTATTTATTTTCCAATATATCTTTCCAATGTGTATTGCTGCCGATATATATGAATACAGGGACCCCGACAGTGATTTTGGACCCCATGAAATATACTCAAATCCAGACCAATTCAATTATGTTCCAAATATTTTAGACTAGAGCCTCTGTCACTCAGGGACCCTTGGAGTCATCCTAACACCCCCCCCCCATCCCACTACCACCATCTTTTACAGCACCCATGTGTGAGTATATTGCAGTGGTATGTTATTGTATGTCATAATGACGGCTGGGATTAACCTAATTGAGCTTTAATGAGTTAGAGCAGAGATCTGCAGTGGTTCTGGATGCAGGCTTCAGTGTTTAAGGATGCGGCTCGATAAAGCAACAGGCTAACAGGTGTCATGGCATGATTCATTTCATCCGGAAGTAAGAAATGTAACTAAACATGAGTCTCCAGTCTCTAGCAGTATCATCCAAATTCATGTATGTATCCTTATGAATAAATAAAAATTGATGCTCAAAAAACTAATTAAATAGCATTAATAATGGATTAATTTATATGTCAAAGATATGTTTCCTGAATAATAATAACAATATCTAATCTGAAAACCTCTGAAACTGACAGTCAACAAGCGCATAAAGTGATTAGAAAGATTTGATCCAGTTTTTCTATTACTTACTGACTGCATCTGGCGTCAAAGGCCCCTGTTTTAGTATTGTGTTGTTAAAATTCCAAGTGCTCGGTACAAGGGTATCAGTTGAGAATTACCTGCAGATAATCGCAAACGCAGAAAATAGCATCAGCCCCCGCTACGTCTCCACGATGTAACAGAGTCCAGAGTCTGACACGGCTCATAATAATGGCTTTCTCACCTGGGCAAAGCTTTTACTTTATAGTGTGCAACAGATTGCTGTTTATATCACTGCACATTTTGTTGCAGCAGAGTGTAACGTGACTTTCCAACCTTAGGCATTCGTTAAGGTATTCGCTGCCCTAATGGTAAAGCAATTGACTGATGTATACTAAATCGAAATATTGTTTTGTATACTTTTATCTAAAGGATATTTTCAGGCGCATCCATTTTTAGTGCTTGACAATAATTTTTATCTATCGCCCCCCCCCCCCCCATATCTGATACCAGAACCATCATCCATTCGGTCAAAGTCTAGTTCTTCAATCATTTATCAATCAGTCATTAAATGGAGCACCTTCTCTCAGTTGGGACGTGAGATGTTCTCCTGTATTCATTCACAGCACTCCTTCTTTAAATCCATAATTAGGACGTGCCATGCCATTTTCCGCTTTCGTTCCACATGTGTGTAATTCACATCATCCCGGCTGACGGCTCCAGCCCCCCTCCCCCCATTCCACCACCACCATAAACGCACACGCTCAGAAACCCTCACACATCTCAGTTCCAGCAATCACTTAATTGCCCTAATTATTTAATTAATTTGAAAAATGTCAACACGTCTAAAAGGCTTACAGTGAGGTTTTTATGTAACCGTCGCTTAAATCAAAAGCATCAACAGTAAAAGACCTTGACAAACTCTGAAATGTATCCAATTAGGAGTGTAATTAGATCATATAATTCAAAGTCTATAACCGGTATGATAGGAAAACCTTGTGAACCCCAAGAATGAGATTCTGACATCGGTAATGAGGCATTATGATTAAGATGCCTTTGCCTTTTTTTCCGCCCGTCATTAAAGTATAGTCTGTGCGTTACCAGCGTTATTACTGATGGAAGCAAGTAAATATGTCAGAAACCATTTTGCGAGACCCAGAGGCGTGATATGAACATTTCTTTTTCCCTTTTTTGATGCTTAATATGAAAAGGAAATCCCTTTCCACAAAGCTTGCCGATTTCCACCTAAGGCATAGTCCAAGATGCTTTCACTCTCAGTCACATGCCTGGCATGAATCACATTGGAATATATGCTTACATAAGCAGATATATATCTATCCATCCTTCCGTGTTGGAGCCATTTAACCTAGTCAGGTGTGTGGTAGGTAAGGGTTGGCCGTATAGGAAGGTACAAGGAAAAGGACGCCCTTGATGGGATGCCAGTCCATATATACTAAGTGCCTGTTTTATTATGTATAATAATGCTGATGCACACGGCCTGTTCTTATGAAAAGCCAAACTTGGGGCTGCAACTGAATGCATTCAGCAGAAAAATTAAAGGAGGCTCATATACTGTTTAGCTGAGTGTTCGAATGGTTAAGATGTGTGAGCTAAGAGGTTTTAAATATGATTTAATTGCTAGTGACCAGCCCGGTGGTTTTGGCACCTCAAAAACAGCCACCTTCCAGGGATTTTCATCCACCGCAGTGTCCAGTGTTTACAAAGAATAGTGCAGTGAAGAGAATATCCAGTCAGCGGCTGGGTTTGGCCAAAAAGGTGAGAGGACAGAGGAGAAAGAGACGGACTCATTTTGACCGAAAACAGCAGCAGTGCATAGGAAGGCATCTTTACGTGCAAAACAAAACATGGTTCTGGAGGTAAAGGTGGGTCTTACTCAGTACTAACTAGGGTAACCTAATAAAATTCTCGGGTAGTTAATCTTGCCAGGGTGGATGGGGTATGCAGAGAAAAACAGGTACGGTATATTTTGAACAGGTTTGTGTTTCCATTGCCGACATTATGCAATGACTGATAAGCAGGAGGCAGCAGTGTTAGCGGAGGTAGGAAAGAGGTCACCCAAGGTCACCCCATGACGGGGAATGTGGCCCGACTAGTGTCAAGCTAGCCAGGGCTTTCCACAGTCATGAGATATATCACAGCATTACCGCGTCATTAGGCAAACACTCCAGTCGCTCGCTCAGTCTTGTTTGCGTTTGGGCCGTTTGTGCAGAGAACCATTTCCATACGAGAATTCAAAAGGACCAGAATTCACATTTCAGCTGGTACACCGCTACAAAAGCACACGGTCTCGTTTTGGCAACAACCGGAGTGCTATGGTAACAGGAATACAGCCAGGCATGTAAATTATTGCCTTGGATAAGCACTTATCCTGAGAATACATATTTGGATAAGACCTGCTTCCTGAATCCGCGGTATAATCACATTCTGTCCACAGACCAATCCAAATCCAGAGAAAATTAACATATCCAGCGATTTTTTTTTTTGCCAAGTTAAATTTCCTTGCTCTTCATTTTAAAGGTGCGACTGCAATTTCCTGTCTGTCCTCTCCAGTGTGTTTTTGGTTATTTACTCTCGTGTCAGTCTGGAGAATATCTCTCCATCACCTTTCACTCTATCCAAGCCAGTGGAGACCCATACAGATGTTTTGAAATAAACCATTCAATTGCGACGCCCCAGCCAGTTATCTGTCTCTTTTTCAGCGTTTCAGGAAATACTCAGCTATTATGTGGAAAATATGCACTTCGCGTTTTGAAAACACATCACTGGGGCTGTTAAATTAGACCTTGAATGGGTATGAGAATGAACCATATCTGTGGAGTGCATTTTCTGTAATTCGGGCCGAGATGTGCATTCTAATCGCATCCTTTGCGCTATTCTGAAAGACCAAGGAAGACTTGGCCTTAAATAATATGGACGCAGGTATACATGATTCTGTTGGGAATCTAGCTTATACCAGATGTGGGGAGGGAACAGTCATGCAGATGGACGGAGTGTAAGACATGGAAGAACAAAGGGAAATGTAAGTTACATAGTTACATGTTTCTATCTGTCGTTAGCTTTCATGCTATAGCGGTTATCAACACCGACAACCTCATTTGTCAACCAAAAGAAGGTCCAGCAGTGCTGCCACCCCTCCCCCCACTCCCCAGATGTCTGAGGGAGCTCCGAACACTGCTGGCTGTGCCACCTAGTATCTACAGACACCCTACGGAGTCCATTCTCCCCAGATGCCTAACATCACTGTATGGCATCTGCTTAACATGGGACCACGGAGTGCTCTAAGGGGTGGTGACAACTGCTCAGAGTTTTACAGGAACACAGCTCATAGTGGCGCGGGACATGCACACCGCACGGTGCCTCGGGATGGCACTGCGTATGAAGTAAAAAAAATTATAAAATAAATGTAGCAGTCACCCTACACAGCTTTCCTCCCTGCTGGCGGATGATGATAAGCACTCAGATTTAGGTGCAGACTCTCCTTGCTCTCATGCAATTAGAGTACTCAACAAATGCCCACTTCACACCAAATGCACCAAGAGTCACTTAATTCCCCACACCCAGTACATCTCCCGGACATGTATATGCTATGATTTGGTTTGTTTACAGGGCCGTCATTTAGTGTTACCTGGACTTTGTGCCAGTGATAGGAAGATCGCAAGTTCGAATCCCTGCATCAGCTGTGTGGTTTCGACTTTGGGTCCCTGGAGTGAAGCCCTTAACCTCTAAATGATGCAGCCCTACCCTGCTTTCTCAAACCATCTAATACATACAACAGTTTTGCATTTGTTACCTTGCATTTATCGGGAACTGTGGTCTGCAGGTAAGTTACAGTTTCGGCGCACTGTAAACACCTTAAATGATATATTTAAGGATTTAAAGCTAACCAGGGAAGATGCTAAATTCATCTTCCTGTCTCACACAGCAGAGATGGATGGAGGTGGACGCTGCCACCCCCCATGATCCCTCGTCTGATGACCCTCTGGAGAAGCTTTCAAAATGTGTTTTATATACATATATTAAGTCAGCGGATGGAAAATGCATTATTACTTATGGCTGTACCTCCAGTGGAGACCTGTCAATGCAGTGGGGCTCAGTCTCCCCTCACCACTCTGTAATCATCAATCCCTTTAAGGAAATGCCCCCGGTCTTCCTTTACACACCCCTTTAAATGTTTTCTCCATGCTTTCACATTATTAACCAAATATGATGACCACATGGCAGGCTGAGATAGTTAAAAAAAATTTATTAAACTCCAAAATGTCCCGAAGCCCTGGTTTCCATAAGCCTCAAAGGTGGGAATTGGTCATAACAAGATGCATTTCTCCAGGGTTTGCCATACTGCAGCCTCCTCTAACTAAAACTAATTGAATGTGTAAGGAGACCCGGTCACAAATTCGGAGGTCATCGTTTCAAGAAGTTCTTCTAAGAAGGAAAGGAGAGCATCTCCGATACATATCTGAGAGTGTATTTTACACACATAATTCGCAGGCCAGCAAAAGCGACTATTTCTGCGACACTGGCTTGAAATCGATTTGCAGATCCCACGCCCTCGGACGGATTAGCACATTACAGCGCACGACTTCATTTGCAGTGGCAGCAGATTCGGGGCTTTCAGCGTGATAAGTTCATTTGCGTCGCGGCACATGTATACGGGGAAATTACAGGCGGGCTAAACGCGGATCCGCGCCGTGCTTGATCTGCTATTCATTTGAAGTGCAGCTCGGCGGGATCCACACGCCGGCTGCCAGGCGCCGTTCGTTACCACTCGGTTGCATTTTCACGGTAATTAGCGTCGCGTCTCAGACGCGCGTAGCCGTCAGTCGCGCTCAGTACCTTGCCAGACTGGATCTGGCGGGCAGGGCGGGAGATGGGGGGGTGATGGCACATGTACATGAACATGAATTTGGTGTCGCTTTAACTGAAACGTTGGCCTCTGCATGGGTCCGGCTCAACCCCCGAAAGTGTTATATATCTTGAATATCTTATATACAGTACCAGCCAAAAGTTTGGGCACATCAAGCCTCCTACAAAGGAGATTTATAATGTCGCGTCACGTGACCTGGCCACCTCACCTAATTACGGTAGAAATAATTTTGTAGGAGTTTGACTACAGAGTGAGCGAAAAGCAGCTAATGAGTGCTCAACATATACAGTTCGGGAAAGAATTAAGAGACCACAGCAAAAAAAAAATTGTTTCACTCATTTCTCAATTTAAGCTTCAGTGTAAAATATTGTAGGGGCTGGAGGACTAAGGCTATTCGGGTTTATTATAGGGCAGTCCTCCCATCCGTTTCAGCCAATCTCTGGGGATGTTAGGAATAGCGGGAATGGGGATACCTATGGATTGGGCAAACAGAGAAGCGGCAGGCTCTGCACAACCCTGTATATACTAGGGAACGTTAATTGTGTCTCTCTTTCGCTTCTGATTACATTGTGTTCCACTTCGAGTTTTGCCGTGAACTCCGTCTGTACAGGGTCCATTAAAGTGATCACCCTCTGCCCGCAGAACCAGGATTAAACCAAGGTTTAAAATGCTTTTTTCTTTAATAATATAGTGGTCCCTTAATTTTTTCTAGGGTTGTATGTGGGACCTCCTTCAGGACAGCCGGAAAAGCATCCACCTCGTGAAACCGGCATAGAGGAGAAAATATGGTCAGCTAGTTCCGGAGAAATTGGTGCTAAGGGCCTTGCTGATGGTGTCAGTGGTGACATTACTCTGCCGACCACAATATCGCAACAGGTGACCTTCTGTGTTCCAACCCACAAGGCTGCCAAATCTTTTTTTTTTTAAATACAAATACTTTTTTGGTCAGTGTATATTTCCATACATATTATTTTATAGATTTAATGTCTTTATAATTATTCTAAAATGTAGAGAGTAGTACAAGTGAACCCTGAGATGGGCTGCCCCCCTATCCAGGGTTGTTCCTCGTGCCCATTGCTTCCGGGAAAGGCTCCGGACCCCCCGCGACCCAATAGGATAAGTGGTTTGGAAAATGGATGGATGGATGGATAGTACAAGTGACCCTCTCTATGGGTAGGTGTGTCCAAACATTTGACCGCTACTGTATCTAAAGGGATTTTAATGACAAAATAGTCGTATGAAATCAAAATGGATCTGAATTAAAATTCCAGTTGTGGAAAACCACTTTCCTAATTTGACTGCAAATAAGTTTAATTAATAAGCTACCAATTGTTTAATTGAATTGGTGCTTTTTTAAAATCAGATTAGACTTATCCAATACCATTGCATGCCTATCAATTACATCAGATCAGATCATTCCTTGATTAGGTCAGCAGTGTCCACATCTGTTTCTGATCAGGTTTATCATTAAATACAGCTGTAACTCTCAATGAAGGGAGATGCGAGTGTGGTTGTTGGTTGTGTGCTGCTAGTTAGAGATTTCGCTTTACAATATGAGTGAGAGTATGATGTGTGGTTGGTCCCAGGCTTCACAGAAAGCACGGCTGTAATGGGAGTTTCAAATATTATACATGTCCACATAAGCTGATTAGAAAAGGAAGGAACTGACATTAGCAGGGTCCTGTGTCTGCTGACCTGAATGTAGGGTTGATATTGGAAGGTGGTCAAGCAAAGTGTTATATCTGGAAAGCCAGGGCAGATTTAGCACTGAGGCTAACAGCTGAACATTGCACAGGCTAGTGGCTGAACAGGGCCGAAGCTGACCTGCTATTGTGAAGGTAGAAACGCTATAGGTGTGATGTGCTGTGAGAATGATGAGGGGTGGGGGGTAATGGCAAGGTTTCTGACAGTAGGGGAAGGGACGTGGAATCCGTGTCACTGGTTTGAGAAGAGTGGGGGATAAGAACAAGATGTTGGGTTTGTGAGAGTGTAGTTTCAGGTGATGTGGAGCTGTAGCGTTAGATGAAGAAACAGGGGCACCGAAACTGCCCTAAGGGGCTTGGATATGGCTTTTTGGATAATAGGTATCTTAGGGATGGTCCTTCCACAGTCCTGCCAATGACAGCAGTGACTGAAAAGTGTTCGAGGGTTGGAAGTACTATATTGTGCTTTTCAGTGAAAGCCTGTGACCCATTTGCTTTCTCAGATGTATGAAAATACTGGGCGAGCATTAACAGAGGATGGTGCATTAACAGAGGATGGTGCATTAACAGAGGATGGTGCCAGAAAGCAGTCACTCGGGAATGAGATGCCCCATGTACACCAAACTTAAGTTGAGCTGTGTTGTCCGTAATGCTATGTGCAATGTTGGGGAAACTATTCACAAAACTAATCCATTACAGATGGAGGTGAATAGTTCAGGTCCAGAAAGTACAAATCCAGACCAAGATTTTGTTTCAAACCTTTTGTTACAAGGTTTTGTGAGTAACGTCCCCCACACTGGTTATGTGTTATGTGAGAAGATGAGCAAATATCCTTCTGGAAGATAAAAGTCTCAAACCAAAGCCTATGTTAAGTGCATAGAGAACCCCTACAGGCATTTTAAAATGATGGGGACGGGGTAAGGGTGCTGCAGACACTTTTGTTAAAGCAGTTTTTTTGTATATGCAGTGTGTCTGTATAAAATACTGCAGCTGTCACCCCTATGATGAAAGTAAACGTCACTCTCCCCTAATGGCTCTGCTAATTAATTTGGTTTTGCAGCTTCTGCCAAAGATATAGTTCTTAAATTTCAAATATTTTTTGGGACACAGTGTTAGAAACACTGTTTTCAAAGCTTAAAAAACATTATTATGGGAATGAAGCAACAGTTGAATTCACACATTTTCATGAACAATAAACTTCCATTTGGTTCAGTTTATGGTTAATCTGCATAATTGGGGACCAAAATATAGCCAGAGAATTTGTGGTGGAAACAATGAGTTGTGGGAGAAAGTAAAGCGAATGAGAAGTTTGAGATCCGTTTGAAATGGTCATATTGTTTCTGAAAGGATAATCCACCAGCAGACCTGAATTTGAAGGCTTTCTAAATGGCTGTCAACTGCCACATTTTAAGCACATAAATAGCTGATAATCAATATCACATGTATTTCAAAACATTAAAAACAATTTTAACTAATGACATTTAAATCGCCATCGGGATTTTATTTACGGGCTTTACAGAACCTGAGGATGAGGAATGGAGAAAAGAACTGATGTTTCAGTTTCGACACAGATCTTCAAATAGATCAGGATGGCCAACAATTAGGTCATGCGTGTTGGTCCAGAGAGGCAAAACAGAATTCTGTTTTATATGACTGGAAATTACAACCACTGAATAGTTCAGTGGTTTGTTACCTGACAGACAACGCACAGCATGGAACTTGTAAGTAGGGCAGTTCTTAGGAGGACAGTGAGTGATCTGCTATATGCTTCCTTCCTATGATGAGTGTATCGTGCTGTGTTGAAAAAGTGTCCTGAAAAATGGTCAAACAATGGTTTGTGGACAGATGGTGAGGTGTTTCTAGTTTGAATACAGATGTGTGATGATTCCACGGTAAAGGTATTTGACTTTTGCGCAGAAGCTTAGTTTGCGCGTTATGTAATCCACCAATGCCGTTGAACTGGACCAAGGACATCGCATGTTTACGGGTGCATTGCACCACACGGAATTGTGAAATATGGTCTGAAGGACATGGCAAAAAAGGTTATGATCGGATCGCTGCCCCCTCTTTCAAATATTTTACAAGAATCCACTGAACGTTGCCAACTAGACCACTGGGTGTGTTAGAGGTGGTCAGTATCTTACTTGTAGTTGGTTGGGTTAAAAGTCGTCTGACATGAGTGTCTCCACCAAGGCTATATAGATGGGTGTATGAGGAGACTGCCTGGATGTATGACGTCCTACATGACCCAGCTAATCATTTCAACATCTGATTAGGTGAATGTCTAATAATCTGACCACTGTCTTTGAAAATCCCCACAACATAAAACTGCCAAGTTTACACTGGAGAAATCTCACAATGTACCCCGTGGCCTTTCCACCAAATACTCTGATTACTATGCAGGTGCTATAGTCCATTCGTTTTTCTTGGGGTTAACCATTATGTTAGCATAACCATAACTGTAACATGCTGTGACTGTGGAAGGAAAATTGGACATTGGTAGCCTGAGAGGGAGGCATATAGGGTCTGTTATGTCTTAGACCTTAGGCAAGAAGAGATTGTTTTGAATACTGTGTGACCTCGCTTCATGATAGCTGCCTGCAGTAAGTTCCGCAGACCCCGAGGAAAGCTTGGACCATGGAGCGGCAGACAGCGGAACAAAAGGGGGGGGAGAAACCACCTGCAGGAAGAGATTCGAAGCTGCCCCAACTGGTGCAAAACGAGTTATAGCTTTATAAAATAGTTGCAGCAGACAATATATAGTATGTTACGCAGTAGTACAAATGTATAAGTAATCATGTTAATCATATCTTAACCATGTATATGCAGTGATTCAATACATCAATGTGTTAATCATTAATCAATGGAACGCCCAAACATTAACAGTGATTCAATATCATATAATCAATATCTATACAGTATACATATCTCAAGTAGAGTCTAGGAGCCGAGACAGATTCCGGTAAAATGAGCAAAATGGGTGGATTTTACCTTGCTACCAAGGTAAACCAATAGTGTAGGAGAATTGTGTTTCTTATACGTTTGAGCTCCGTTTGTTGGTGTTTTGTGACCAATCAGGACTTAGAAGTCCTTATTGGGAATTGGGAGTTATGGTTTATCAACTGGTTGCCCTGTGAGCTCCGGGTGACTTGATACTAAGTGCCAGAGTGTGATGAGATTGCTTTGCTGGAATGCTGGATTAAAAGAGATTTCCTTTACCTCATCAAACTGAGAGGTCCGACTTTTATTCTAAGTGACTCTCTGTGTTATCAGAGAGGTTGATTTATAATTATTCTACCACATAACCAGTGAACTGGGATTGAGCTATGATTTGCGTTAAATATATATAACATCTGAAGTCAGGTCCAAACCCATGAAGTTGGGTACATCGAGTCTGACAGCTAAAGGGACTGTTTTTCTGGAAGAGTCAATATTTTTTTTTTTACTAGTTTACTCTACTGTTTACTTTGGATGGTTGATGGTTGTGGTCAGGACAGTGATGTAACGTCTTGACATGACTGATAGCAGCTCCGTTTTGTACGGAGAGCATTTTGTTTTGATGAAAGCGTCCTTGAGATAGATCTCTCCTCTACTATCCATCTGGTATATGACCACCGTGCTGTCCAGTCAACAGGCGTGGCCTTCGTCGCAGACAATTAAAACAGTTAAATATCGGGAGGGGAGCAACTACTGTATTACTGGGTAAATAAACTGGGTAATTCCAGTAAATATCCAACAGTGAGTAAATAATGTGTTACATAAAGAAACTTTGTGTGCTTCATTTTATACACCTGTAGCAATGACGCTGAATGAAATGATTCAATGATTATGAGGTGTGTCCCAATACTTCTGTCCATACATTGTACGTGGGATCGCTGTTATTTCAGCTTTGACCGAACAGGTGAATGCCCCGTTAAACTGTTATAACCCTAACAAATAATAAATAAAACTGTAAGCAAAAATATTAATAAGCAAGAACACTACCCAAATAATAATAATATAGGAGTCTATAATAAGAAACAGTCAAATCTAAATGATAATAATAATAACAACCACACATGCGCTTTAAAGTCCTTTCTGATTTTGGCCTTAGTGTGTGTTTTTTTGACCCCTACGTTTAAAATGCCACATTCTTATTTACACAACGTCACCAGTGACCGGACACCGACTCCACTCCGGTTTCGGGGGGCCGCTGGCTCCCGGGGAGGGAGGTGGTGTGTGGTGGCGTCATGTGGGCCGGCGCGCTGCCATTGGCCGCTGCCTCTCACCAGACCGAGCGCCGGCGGCCGAGGACGCCGCCCGTGCTGCGGTAGGAAGCCGCGGCTGCCATCCCACAGCCGCCCCGCCTCTCCCTCCTCAAAAAGAGGATGTGACCCGGCGACGTGACAGCCTACGAGAGGCAGCGTCGGGGCTGCTGCTTCAGCTCAGCTAATTATCGGGGTGCGAGCCAAAGTTTATACCGAGAGACGAGGTAAGCGGACCGGCTACAGCCTGCCGCCGCAACAGGTACCTAAAGCGCGCCGCCCGGCCGTGTTCGGCAGGCCCGGTTCGGCTCCGGCTTTGACTTCGGTCGGCTTTGTTTTGCTTTCTAGCCTTTCCGGCGTTTAGTGCCAAATGCCGAGCCTGGTCGGAGGCTGGCGAAGCTGCCCCTGTTCCGCGGCTGTCAAGCCTGAGAGCGTGTGCAGAGCGGCCGGGATGGCAGCCGCCGTGCCGGGGGTCCTGGGTCAGCTGCGGGCGACCGGCCTCGTGAGGCGTGGACTCGTCCTCTTCGCTGTCGGCGTCGTCCTGGCGCTAGTGCTCAACCTGCTACAGATCCAGCGGAACGTCGCGCTCTTCCCGGAGGAGGTGGTCGCCACGATCTTCTCTTCTGCCTGGTGGATCCCGCCGTGCTGCGGGACGGCAGCTGGTAAGCGGGCGACCCCGCGCCACCGGCGCTAAAAACGGGGCACTTTTGGCTGGAATAGCGGAACGGCTTATCAGTACATGGGGGGAGGGGGGTCTTTAAACTTCTGTTAAAACCAAATCCAATTTCCTAACTTGGATTGTGTGAATGAGTAGCAATGTTATGTGAAACTTTATTCAGATTTAATTTTATTTATTGTGCGATTTACACGTACTCATCTATTTAGTACTACTTTCATTATTAAGACAATTCGCAGAACTAGCGATTGGCTGTTGTGGTTGTATCTCAGCGTGATTCTAACAGCGCTGCCTTGGAAACAGCCAGTCACGTGGGGGGGGGGGGTCATGTGTGCTGCATCGTCTTTATTCATTGGCTGGTAACATAACTGGTGAGCGGCCGAAGCCGCGTCTGATTGGCTGCCATCTAGAACATGCCACTTGTATAAAAACAGAAACACGGAAGTTGTCCGCGTTAAACAAACAAACGCTCCCCCATAATCTATTTATATCCATAAACTGAAAGTAATGTGGCTGAAAGAATCAGTCATTGTTAATGTTATATTGTACTTATTTTAATGGTCAATAGCTATTTAGCATTCATGTCTATGTAGAGGAAGCATAAAAACATGTACGTCAATCTCACAAGCTTGTGCCTTGTGTTTTGCAGCCATCGTGGGCTTGTTGTACCCATGCATCGACAGTCACCTCGGGGAGCCGCACAAATTCAAAAGAGAGTGGGCCAGTGTCATGCGCTGCATTGCTGTGTTCGTGGGCATCAACCATGCAAGTGCTGTATCCTTCTCTGTTATGGGGTTCCAGCTTGACAGTCCAACGTATGGATGCCTTGATGGGGAATGCTGTTGGACATTTGTAGTTTTCTTTAGGAACAGCAATATAATTGGGTAAAAGGAGGGGTTAGACTGTTGGCCTCTTGACATATTTTAACGAATAAACTTCAGAATTGAGAATAAACTGTGATAGACTTGGCATCCCATCCAGGGTCTCTTGTGCAGGCTCACCACAACTCTGTCCTGGATAAGCAGTAATGCTTGGATGGATGTCAGAATTAGTTTTTAAACTATCCACTAATGTTCCTAACAGTGATGCTTATGGTAACAGAAAAACAGCTTCATGCTTGCTTTTGTATAATTTTATTATAATACTCCAGAGCTACTTTTTTCCTTAATCCTGGGAGGGCAGAAACTAGACTTTGCCAACAATGTGCAGCTATCCCTGACCCTGGCCACCCTCTCTCTGGGTTTGTGGTGGACCTTTGACAGGTCCCGTAGCGGCTTTGGTCTTGGAATCACTGTCGCCCTTCTCGCCACACTCATCGCCCAGCTCCTGGTCTACAACGGTGTCTATCAGTGAGTCCACGGCTAAGTCGCTCAATTTTAGGGAAGAGAAATAGGGGGTAATGATTCATGGTGCCTTCCATGTGACGCATACAGAAGAATCATTGCAGTAAAGAGTCATGCATGGATGCAGTCTCAGGATGGGATTTCATCCAAGTAATGGGGGGGGGGGGGGTTAGGAGAATGAAAATAAATGTTATTATTTAGTACCGGGTCCCACGCACCTGTGCCTAGCCAATTACTGGTTTCTGCAACTCAGAGTGGTGAAGCGTCTTCAGAAATGTGCAATGGCGATTGGGGGAAGCGGACTTTTCGGAAGGGACCGGCTACGAGGCGGCATTCAAAAGCCTTTTTTTTTTTTTCCACCGAGCCGCATCCCTCCGAAGGGGCCTGATTATTTTGTTTTTCGCCATGAAAGTTTAATGCCTCGCTCCTCCCAAGGCTGCTCGCAGGGAAGCTGTTTAAGTTGTCATGAATTTCAAAGAAGTGCCTCTGACACGTGTTGGTTTTATTTTTGTCGAGTTCCTTCCTTCGTAGTGCCATCTTATTTAATCAACTCTCTGCCCCCCCCCCCCCATACCCCACTTATTCTTTTCAAGGTACACCTCCCCTGACTTTCTTTACATCCGCTCCTGGTTGCCGTGTATATTCTTCTCGGGTGGAGTCACCGTTGGGAATATTGGACGGCAGCTGGCGATGGTAAGGCCCTTGTCTCTCAGTTCGCCCCTCCAATGCTGCCAGATTTCTGCATTAGAACAGAGCAAATGACGTCCAGCTGCTGTGTACTGATGTTGCTGCATGTATGGTCTGTTTAGAGGTATTAATTTGCTTAAACATTTTAGTTGTTCCGTTTTTCTAAGATGCACTTTTTTGGTCACCTTTTACCAAATAGTAACTTGGTACAACAAAACTTTCCAGGCATTTCCAGTGCTGTTGTTCTTCGATAAGCAGTGTTGATCCTTGATAATCGGCTCCTGTGCAGTGGTTTCAATTTGTAACCCACTCCGTCTGGGTGTAAAGTGAGCGGTTAAGCTTGCCTGTTAGTGTGCGGTACCAGGCAGAGTCTAAGCTGTCTCCGTCCAGACACTGCTGTTGTCATTGCCCAAAGCTGAGGGTCATGCGCTGGGATGAATTGTCCTTTTTGATGATCTGTGCGCTGAAAATGCGGTGCAAGGGGGTGAAGTATTCGTGACGCCACCACTTGAACGTCCGGCAGGAAACTTATGACAGGGCGACGTCTCACAACATTGCTCCTAAATCTTATAATTACTGCCCTATACTCCAACAGCTCCAAGTACATGATAATGGAACAAACTTTAAACTTAATATGATGAGGAGGAAATTTTATCCAGCTTCTAATACTGTTTTATGTCCGTTTTACTTTATTGGCCTCTCACAGTGTCATTGATCACTGATCAGTGTGAACAGCAGTTTTAACTCTAACCTGTCTGTCCGTCTTTCTGGAGGTAGAGGACCTCTCCGCCATGTCGCTGAATGCTTGGGATATTTAAGCTACAATAACATTACATAACCACCCCCACCCCAAGGGGTCCAGTGGAGCCTGCTGTCCAGAAAGTGCTGTGCTTGAACGGTGCAGATGCCGTCTTGCCTTTTATAGAAGCTTCGGCTCGGTCGCGATCTTCCTGATCCGGCCCCCCGTTCTGTTAAGGAGCATGATAGATCTGGGATGAATTTGTCCCACCTGCAGTGGCAGGTTTGCTGTGTCTAGAGCTGCACTCAAAAGGTCACTTCTCCTGCCCCGCCCTAGTTTATGACTGCTTGTGGTCAGCAGGGGGGGCCCAAACCTCAGGGGCCCGGGGCAAATGCGTGGTTTGAGTGGTAAGCACTGCCAGTGCCCACGAGGCAGGCATCATAAAACTCCCATCTGTTATCTGCCAGCGTGCAACTCGTTTACACACGCAGCTCTCTAAACTGCCTGAGAACTAGGAGCCGTTCTGTTAAACTCTGAGTAAAGAGGCAGATTTTATTTTATTTTCTATTTTAATTCATCTTCAGCCTTTTTGTCTTTCTCTTTTGCCATCCTTTAGCCATGTGGTTCAAGGAGAATAGGCTATCCTGCGCAGTCGGTTTGGGACCCTCATCACTTCTCGGGTCGAAATCAAGCGGGGAAAAGGCTGATCTTGCGAAAGCAGCGAACGCGGATTTTTAATGTGTGTCTGTGTTTCTCCCCTCGTGGATTTTAAGGGCAGGTGGGGGGGAGCAGAGGCCTCCCTATGGGGCGAAGAAGCGCTTTTTGGGTCGATAGTGCAGAAATGCTAAGTGGACCGTCAGAATTGCTCATAATCCCATCGTGTGAGAAAGCCCTTGCTTCCGTTAAAGGGCGCTTGATTATCAGATGTCAAACGGGTTGCCGCAGCAACCTTCCCGTATCTGCGTTTTTTTTGTATAAGCACTATAAAAGAGCTTTTGGGGGGGGGGGGGGGATTTGTGCATTAAGAAAACTGGTGCATACTGGGACGGTGAACCAGCACAACAACCCGAACCCAAAATCGAGCCGGTGAGGTGTCTTACTAGTTTGGAAGGGGTTTCATTGATTTTGCTGGGTCAGATTTGTTTTTTTTTCTTTTTAAAGCTTTTCTCGGGGTGTCGGGGTCCCAGGCTTTGTGTGGGTGGTTGAGCGGTTTCCCCTGCGTGTGTTCTGTGTTTGAGGGGCTAGAGAGCGGGGGCGGCACCACCCGAAACACGCAGGCCTTAAGAGGCAGGTATAGAGTCGCTGCTGACATCAGCTCGTCTCTCTTTTTATAGGCGTCGCTGTCCGTGTCGGCCTGAGGTGTCGTAGTACGCAGGTCTGCCCTGCACCATATTTGCTTTTACCCTGACTGCATGTCTTAAATTCCTGTGAGGGTGCTGTGTGATTAATGCTTTTCACACAGTTCTGGGTGGCCCGGTCCGTTGATGGGTCGGGTAGGTGGGTGATTTTTCCAGCCATGCACCAGTAGGTTGTTGGTTTATGTCCTGAAACAGAGCTGGGTGGATGATGAATATCATGTGAGGAGCTTCATAAGCAATAGTAAACTGCAATAATAATAATAATAAATGGTAATGATGCTGGTGATAATAATGACCAGCTGTATATCACCAGCTCTAACCCTTTGAGATATGAGATGGTATTTCTAAAGCTGCCCCTTTCCACAGGGCGGAGCAGAGAAGCCTCATAATGACTAAGGAGGAAGAGGAAGAGGATGCAATGCCAATGTCACGTGGATGAATAGCACCCTGGGATTCCCCTCATGCCCCAGGTGCACGACTTGGGGGACGCCAGCGTGACCTTCGTCGTCAGTCTCCTGCGGAAGTGCCGGACCTGTGGAGTTTCCATGCAGCGTGCCAGTCGTTAAGGGGCGGGCCTAGTCTGTGCTGGTGGCCAAATGACCCCCCCCCCCCAAATCTAAGCCTTCGCCCTGGCTTTTAGTAAACCATGGTTTGCTTGTGAAATTTCTCTGAGGAGAAACTTCAGTTTTACCGTGTGAGGAATGTTTGTTTTTTTTCGGTGAGAAAAGGTGTTTAAGACACAGGTGCTAAAAGGTATACTTTTATTTTATGGTATTTTATTCTTATCTCATGACTAAGGAAGCTTTGGAAGGGAAATGCTCCAGGCCTGTGCAGAAAATATTGCTGAGGTCCATGCTTCTGTTGGGGAATTTTACCAACTGGCTTTATTTTAGTATCTTTAGCTTTGATCCAAATATCGTACGTGCAAGCACAGTTTCCCAGACCCTTACCAGCAGGAGTGTAAACCGAGGTGTTACCAGGATCCCATATATTAACTACCAGTCAGAATTCAGCTGACCCTACAGACTGTCTGCACGTGAATGGGGTATTTTGATGGATAAAATCAGATGCTTTTAAAGAAAAAAAACAAATCAGCTTTTCTTGATGTGAGGTTTTCGGTCTTAATGTGGAAGTGTCCTCAACACTGAGCTTTACCGTATTACCCGGTGTATGTGACACTGGTGATTTTTTTAATTTTTTTTTTTTCTGGGCATTTTTTCTTTGCAGAGCCTTAGAAAACCTGCAATCTGTGATTGCCTCTGTAATATTATACCAACTGAAGTGCTTTTGTCACTATCGAAGTTTTTAGTTGTATCATTTGTAAATAATAAAAATTTCTTCACTTTAATTGCCATGCTTGTTACAAAGTTGGAGTAAGACCATTGACATGCAATCAGTTATATGCCTGAGCCTTGTGTCTTATATTTATTATTATTGGTATTTTTGCTGTTACTCAAGAAAGGAATTTACGGAATCGTATGCAGTATAGATGCAAACCAAGCAATAACAATACCTGTCCGGAAACTTCTGTGCTATCAAAACCACTTCCCGCCGCTGGTGGACAGCCACCTCACTGTGGTAATGCCCACTTTCACCCTGGGGGAAATGCCCTCTGCCATGTTCAGCTCCGGCGTTTCTCCGAAGCGGGGAGTTGGGGGTGCAGCTTTCTGGTTTTCGTATCGGAGTTGTAGCGCACCCGACAGGAGCCAGAGTGACCCGACGGCTGTCCTGCCTGCTTCTCGACTGTTCGAAGCTCACGCCAGCTGTACGCTGTGGCTGGAACGAAGGAAGCTTCATTACGTGACTGAAGATGAAGCAGTGATAGTCTCGGTTGCTTTTCTTTTTTTTTAATTAGTGTCAAAGTGAGTGTGCATCTGGGTGCCTCACTTTTATACTGCCTTCTGGATGACTGATGCAGAAAGAATAAAAGCAGAGAACTCACCCTTTTCGGTTGTTTTTATTGGGGCGGGAAACACGTCTTACAACTCGAAACGTGAGAGAAGGGCTGGAAAGAGAAGTAAACTTGTTTGGTAAGAGGAGCATGTAGAAGTGGCTAACAGTTTTGGAAAAAACGGCCGGAGACCAGAGGCGGCCATGTGGACACCCCCCCCCCCCACACACACACACTCTGGAAACTGACATCTTGCCCATGTTTGGGGGTCCAGCCCCTGAGGTTGTACAGGGTCCTCAGGGATCAGAGGTGGATTCTGGGAAGGAAGAAAGGAAAAAGTTACACGATGATTGTGTGCTCACATGCATCATGTTTATATATTCATATGCCTCTGTATTCTGAAAATATGTGCATTATTACAGAACAGATAATCAATAATTTACATCAACAAAATATAGGCAAATGTTAAAGTTGGCTCCATCATTCTGAAGATAATATGGGCCATTTTAACCGCAAATGGATGGATGGTTTGATGGATGGATGGATAGATGGATGGTGGCTATACTATGGATCCCAGGGGGAAATTTGGTTGCATAAGTAGTGGCCAGAGTTCTGTCCGGGTTACTGTGTTTTCTTTTTTTTTTAAAGCTTTTCCAACTCGCCAGTTAGGAAGAGGCACATCTGTCCCCCAGGCCCCTGGCACGTCTGAGCTCCCTGGCCAATCGCGGGCGGCCGTGGCAGCGGGCTGAGCCTCTCCCGCTGGATCAGGACCTCGCTATACCTAGCGGGGGACTGACAGCTAACCTTTGGGCGCTGAGAGCGCCGGGCACCCTGCCAATTTGGGCCGGGCCTCGGCATTGTGCGGAGGGGGCCCAGTGCCAACAGGCAGCTGTACAGAGGACTCCCCCCTTGCCCCCCCCCCAACCCTGCATATGAGCAGGATAATTGGCCCAGACAAGCACCCCCCCCCAAAAAAAAAACCTCTCGTTTCCACACCAACAGACCAGCGCCTTCCCCAAGATGGCTTTCCTGCCATTTTCCGTGAGGAAAAAGAAATACATATATACAATTTCTGAGGACTGAGGAGGACTATCTTTTAATGGGGGTGGGGGTGAAGTTCATGTTTCAATGAGGAGAGGGGAGCCCTCTTGACCAGGCACCCACAATTCTGGTGCAGGTGTCTCTCACCTACCTGGGACCAGGCCCGTGCCCAGAAATAAATTTCAGTGCGGGACTGGCCACCCTACCGATATTTTGCCAGCTGGGGCGGGTTCCCCTTGACTGATTTTGCAGATCGGGGGGTACCCTCGGTAGATTGTGCTGAATACATTTCCGGAGTGCAGGTAAAATGGTGTAATTTTAATACATAGCTGTTTACATCAGCCCTGGTCAGGAGCAAACAGATTTTGGGGGGTGGGAGGTTTGGAGCCATAATTTTACAGCGCGGCTATGTGCCTGCCTGGAATCAAATCAAATGACTTTGCCCTACAAACCCAGTTGTTAAACACCTCCCCCCCTACATTTTTAGGAACGTTCTGCCCAGACAGCCATAAGCCCCGCCTCCCGACGCCTGCCTACCCAACCGCCCCTCCCAAGGACGCAGACGTAACATTAACGCGATGCAGCTGTCGCATCGGGTGGCTTCTGAAAGCCCACAAGTCGTCATCCGATCAGGAATATTCATGGGTGGGGAGGTAGTGGCAGTTGAGGGGGTGAGGGGGGGGGGGGTTTGTAATCAAAGAACAGCTGAAAGCAGCGATGAAAGAGGTATTTAAGAGCCAGGGAGGGGCCAGAATGCACCATGCCCCCCCACCACCCCCTTACCATATGGGCTTGACCTAAAACCCAGAGAGGTAACGCTATCCCACCCCCAGTGGAAAAAGGTTAGTGACACTCCTGCTCCAGCCGTACTCCCCTCCCTGGGTCCTGCCACCTGTCATTTTTAATAAAACAAATGAGCACAGCAGCAGAATCGCAATCAGAGATTTTATTATTACAATTATTCTTTAGCTCCGCCATTCAGCGGGTCTGAAAAACGCTGTTTTATTTCCGTATTTTATATGCCATGCCTACTGGCGATGGACGCCCACCTGGCGCCCATCGCTTCCAATGCCCCGGCGAGACCTTCCTCATTGTTC
>JAODJX010000083.1:16648801-16671877 GCA_026776945.1 Isichthys henryi
TCTATCTATCTATCTATCTATCTATCTATCTATCTATCTATCTATCTATCTATCTATCTATCTATCTATCTAATCGTCCTGTCTGTCTATCCTTCCGCTACTTATTCCTTAGTGTTCTGCTCGGAGCCACTGGATGGAACCAGGATGATAAATATTTTTAGAAAATGATAAGACTTGGGACTTGTAACACCTGCATCAGGCTTTGTAGTAACTGAAAGGAGAGGTACCTGAAAACCGGTACACCTATTTGATTACTTTGAACACTTGAAAGAGTGTGTCTTATCAGGACGTTCCCCCAGGGTCCTGAACCAAAGACCCACAAAACGGACCCCACAGGTGGGCTTTAGTGTGCTGCAGGATTATTATTTTTTGTGATCCTGCAATTCATTTGTTTTCACCCCCCTGGTCTATGTTTCCCGGTGTACACGACGACAGCGCGATTTGAAAAAGGACACGTATCACGCCGTGCCAAGGCCAGAAAAAGCACAGGGCGCCTTCACCTGCCTTCAATCCTTTAACCTTTCACGTCACATGGGCAAGAATCCGCGGATCTCGGCACCCGGATCTTGACAGCGAAAACCGCCGTTCTCCCGACTGTCACGTCGCAGCCTGTGGCTGGGACACGGCCTCCGATAGGGGACAGGCAGCCTCAGCTTCCCAGATTTAGGTCCCGGGGGAGTTTGAATCCTTGTCACTGTTTGATGTGGGATCCGGCGTTGCTGCTCCACAGGCACCCTCGGCAAACAGAGTATCGTTTTAATTTATCTGCCGCTATCTCGAAGTCGTCTTTGAGCCGCCCCTCCTGCTGCACGTATGTTTGTTTTCCGACGAGTGGAGACACACGGGGGAGGGGGGGGGCAGAACAGGAACTGCCAGAGTGCGCGGCAAGGCCTCCCTAACCACCCGGTTGCTTAGTGATGGTCAAACAGCACCCGGAATCGCCGGGTTTCTCTAACGGAACTTTGAAAGAAATGGTCACATTCTTTACTTGGGTGAATTTAATTGCACGTCGGCTCTGTTATTTTGACCAATGAAAGCAATGTCTTTTTCTGTTACTTTCATTACCCATGGGCAGGGCCTGAGCACTCTCTCTTGTCTGTATAACTTGTAGTGGGGCAGACACTAAAATGAAAGACAATTTCAGGAAACTAGCCACCCTTTTAAAAATTAAAACGAGCTCTCTTCTTAAGATGTGGTGGGTGGTATGTTGCCCTGCAGATTAGGACTCGGTGCCCTGTGATCGGAAGGTCGCAGGTTCAGATCCCAGGGTTCGCGGTGATTCCGGACTCAGGGTCTTGAACGTGGCCATTAACCCCGATTGCTCCAGGGACTGTAAAACCCTGTGATCTCAAATGTACGTAGGCTATAAAAGCAACCGCTAAATAAATAGCAGGGCATCGTTCGTCAAATGAGTTCTTTTGGCAGACAAGAAATAGGTTTATTTGAGCACAGTTGGCCCCGTAGCACATGGTACAAGTCTCAGTAATGGCAGCCATATTGTGAGTCAATGGCTACATCAGCACCTCAAAGCTCCTCACAAGTGAAACTCCGTGGCTGTATTAATCATTAAATAAAGCTACTCTACAATAGGCAGCACCTGCCAATACATTGACAGCTTCAGTTCCACCCAGCAGAACATCACAGGCTGTAGGCTGGACCTGCTATTCATCAACAGTACATGTGACGTTACATGGTTGAATCATTAGCAGTGATGCATTTTTAAAGCAGTGTATATATTTTTAAAAACGGAACCCCTAACTACTGGCATGGTCCATTGTCTTTTCTGAATCAATCCTCAATTTTTTCCCCTATAAGAGTATTTTTGACCAATATGAATTGAATTGTGGCCTTTGGTTCTATGAGATTTGAAGTTAATTTGTCACTACTACAGCAACAATCTATAATAGCTGCCCTGTTTCTTTCATTTTATCAAATGAAAACCTAATTTATACGTTGTACTGACTAACCTTCGAAATAAGAAAATGCAGGGTCATCCGTCAACCAACATCAAAAATGGCGCGAATCCAAACTTCTCTAACAACCGAGAAACTGAGAAAAAACAAAGTCGTAGAAGCAGTGATAATAATGATACATTTGATTCTCCATATTACGGAAAAGACTAAAGCTATTCCCATTTCTATTAAAAATTGGCTTTCTAGAGAAACAGTCATAGAAAGGCCAATGCCCAGACAGAACCCACTGTTCTAGAGGACAATTAGCAGTACAAGCAGGTTATCATTTATGTGACAAGTGATTGACAGCCACGCACGCGCACATCAATTAAAGAAAAACGCGTTTAATGCGGGCTTCAAATGAAACGCAATTAAACGCGTCGTGGCCGAGACACAAACTAAACGTAATATTTCATGGTCGGAGATGACTGGAATTTGAATCAGCTGTGCTAATACACCCATTTTAATGAAAAGCGTGACATTTGATATTTTGAACTGATCTTACATTTTCGAATTCGCAGAGAGCTATAGCCGATAGAAAATGGGTAGTTTTAAGTTATTACATACGTTTATAATTTTATCCTTATCTTTTTCAATAGTAGCATCTGTTAAATGACTAAGTTAACCGGAGGCCTTACAAAAACCAAAATACCTTTTCAGGGATGGGGGACCAGGCGGTGATTGACTTTTCTTAAGAAAGACAGAACTTTTCAACTTCTATATCTTCACACATTATTTGCCCTTTTATTACCGTATTAACATGAATTGTGTCTTTCTAATTGTAAAGCCTTTCAGACTGCACGATTACTCGTCGAAACAACAGTGCGAGCTGTAATAAAGCTTCGGCTACAAAATTAAACTTTACAGAAGCTCCCTTGCTTTAATGAAATATATTAACGGTTGCCTCCCACAATACGCTGTAGATGACTTCGCTCAACCTCGTTAACCTACCAGAAATCCAAAGAGATGTCTGAGCTAAAAATAAGAATCTAATAATGTCATATCGTTTTGTTTAAATGTCTACAAATTGTTTCTTATCTGATTGTATAGCCCATGGGGACTAAAAAATTAGTGCGTTCGAAGATAAATGACCAAGATTTTGCTGTCGATAATGGCGTTTTGCGAACCCTCGTGAAGGAAGACAGGGACAGCCATCAATTAAGTTTTATCTTAAGAGCCTTAATTGCTTTCCTATACAACAGTGTGTAAAACAGGGTTGCAAAAATGCACGATTAGACATTCTGTGGTGGTAGTCCCTGAGAACCTGCCCATTCTGTTGGGGTTTATTTACGCCAGGACGATCAGAAGGATTAAACAGTAATTAAAACCTATGAATTACACTCCGCCTACACTTAGCTCCATAAACTTCCACGCCCAGCATTTTTCCAGCCCGGAAAAGAAGATCCACGCGCTTAGACCAAAATCTTAAGTTAAAGATATGGCGCGTGGTTGCTTAAACTAACAGCCGAGTGCGTCTACTTTTGTTACAGTGTATACATTTATAAAGACAATTGCGCCATTGTACGATGTTGCCTTGGGGCATCTTCCAATCTTGCCAGTTGTTTTAATTTGGCATGATTTGCAGAGTTTCATTGTAATTTAAAGGTAGCAGACTTGCTTCAGGGAACTACGGAAAAACACGAAATAAATATGTATGAAATAAACGCATTAACATGACCGGTACACCCGGCTGTGTTTGTCCTTCGGCGATATTTGACCAAAGAGATGAACCTACTTTAACTTTTTTCTCGTTACCTTATACATGGGCGTTAATTTCAATGATCTTGCCAAACCCACAACCGAAACGAGCACCAAGCCTATCGCACAAAGCCGCAAAGCGATTGAACTGAACTGAATGGAGTCCGCTACAGGTCCTTGCGTCACAAATTACATTTCAATGGGCGTCGTTTATTAATCTAGACACCGCACAAAACCATCCTGGTTTCTGGACTTCACTACAGTCCACCTTTTGCGGGGGGCAAAGACTGGGAGCTGGTCTATTTCCGGCATCAACAAAAAAAAGCCCACACTACTACTGTTCAGCGGGGCACATCTGTAGTGATCTCCAAACTCTATGATCTGTGAACTGGCAAAAGCTACGGCGTTCATTCACAAATCCTCTTCAGCGCGTAGCCCTTTGTTGCGAAACCTCTACACCCGGAGCGCTGAGTGATTGTGACGTTTGGAAAGATCCGTGCACGGCCCGGGAAGGGCTGAGAGGAGTCGGATCCTGCGCGTTCACGCCGATCCATTAAGCTTCCATATTGTTTTAATCATCTCACGGTATATTTCCCTACGAGGTCTGCGTTTTTTTTCTTTAGTCACGCCGATCTTATATTGAACAATAAGATATCACTATGAAACGTGTATAGGAAACGGATAGCGACCTGCTCTCTATTTCTAGAAAGATTGTCAAACTATTTAAAACACTTTACAATAGATTGCCTTGTCAAATCAAGTGATCAATATACACTGTTTATACTGATCAGCTTCAATAAAAACTTCGGGACCAGGCGGGCTTCGGTGAAAAATTGAAAGGCTAACTTTGAAATGTACTAAATTTGGTGGAATATTCCACCAATTGATTAGAAAAACAAGCAGTTTATTTTTAGTTGATTCACATTTTTAAACGTAGCATCGCCATCTGATTCTTTCCCCACACATACTTTAAATACAGGGAGGGTTTGTGAGAAGGATTTTAGAAAAAGAAGCATGGTCGGACTTTTAGCGGGTTTATAACTCACAGTAGAGAAGTTAAGCTATAAATTTGCCCACGTTCTTACCAGAAGGCTTATTTCACCTGCTGGTAGCCGGAATACACAAAGTAAAATATTCACAAGACTACGTGCCAGAATAATTATCGACTGTTTAAAAACATATCATGTACATTAATAAAATTAGACTTTAGTATTTTAACCAGGATAGAATTACCAGTTAAAATGGAATTAATGGTGACAGATAGGCCTAATACTGGGACGTTCTTAAATGTACGTATATAATACCGTATATAGCTTTATGGATAGAACCTAAATCCAGCCTAAAGACAAGTAAACGAATTATTTTCAATAACCTGTTACCAACAATTTGCGTTACAAGTGACGTTTGAAACGTTTTCACTAAAGAGGATCAACAGCCCATCCGTTTATTATTGATGAACTACTCTAACTTTGTTATGATAGTTTAACGTGTACATAGCTTGTCTTTTAGGGCCAATATGAGAAAGTATGGTATCGCCGTTTGTATTTGAACAGAATTTTCATTAGTTCACGAGTTAATTGGATTGATGGTATTCGTCTGATTAATTTTCATTTTAAAAGTGAAACTGCTACAAATTATGTGAAAGAGGACTACCACAGAGTTAGTCACGAAGAAGTCCTAATTGTTCTAAAAGTATCCTCCGTGTTTCGCATTACGGAAACAACAGGTCTGTAGGGCATTAGGCATAATTAAAACTGCCGATGTTGCGTTACCTAACTCTTCAGAGTTCATTAAAGTGCTTAGCTTTGACTTGTCCAAGATAGAGTGATTTAAAGGTGTAAATCCCTTGGTATTCCTTGGAAAAATATCTTATTTCCTACGCCAAGCCGGTGTCCATGCCGGTGGAGGTGTAGGATTCCGGTCATTTGGCACGTTGTTTTGTCTGAAGGGATAAAAAGTTCGGAAGTTCGAAAAACACTATTTTTGTAAGTGAAGTTACGAAAAATACCGCAGGTGGCAAACCAACACCAGACACCCAGCTTACAGGGTACCTCCAGTTAGCACCACTCACTACCGCTAGTAACACTGTAAGTTTGAACTTAATAACCACATACACGCAAGGATGGTATAACCAAGAAGTGCGGAGATGATGAATTATTCAGATCTTATTGCTCATGTGGCTGGTTTGCACATCGCTAAGGTTACGGATTTTATTGCTGGCAGTGCCTTTATGGGGGAGGGGTTACTTCGTATCTATAAATAGGACAAGGTTTGTTGAATAAACCGGCTATCTCAAAAATTTAGGAAGGTCATAGAAGCTAGTATAGGTTGAAGCATATAAGATACAACCCAGTGTTGATACAACAACGTACTCTTAGCGGAATCACAGAAAAAAACCAACGTGCTGGATATTTTCACACTTTTGTGGTGTGTATCAGACGAACACACGCCTTTATTACCCAGGAACGAGATCTATAAAGCTGTGCATTCACGTAGCTTTAAGGCAAATTACGAAGACCGTTCAGCTGCTAGTTTCGACATTGAGTTGTGTGTTGCGGAGAATGCTACATAAAGACCTGTATGTTATTTGAAAAAAATTCTGCGACGCTAATGAGGTGGACATACACCAAATATTTCGCCCGTAGCATATATTCATTTAAATTGTAAAATGCTACGCTTTGTCATGTTATGTCGGACTCGGATTTTGGGAGAAGACTGGTGCAGCATTTCTGGCCAAATTTTTTGGCTGAATTGTTAATAGGCCTATTCTCATACGTAGGCCAGACTGGTTCTGATTTAACCCTTTACAGTATCAAGCTTTCAGAACTATGTCCTTGACCATTTCAATGTATTATATTCAAGGACAAAGTCAACCAGAAACCAATTTCTAATTAAAACAACGGTATTTTGCACTATATATAATATCCATTTACGCATTATTTAATTGACATTTTAATGGCCCAGAAACATGTAATTTGTTTTTAAGCTATCGAATAGTGGACTGGAAGTAATAAAATGTACATTCAGACAGTCTGACCAATCAAAATTACTGGAGAACAAAGAGCCACGAAAGGACGAAATACAAACGTAATAGCCACAGGTCTGCATGGAAAATTGGTATTCGAACGTGGCCATTACACTAATTCTAACAAACTGCATTTGCAGCCATCTGCATTTACAATGGGGTTGATTTTTGACAAGGCAACCCTCGTGTGATACAGGCGGTTCCTGTACGTCGGATGTGTTAGACCGGGGCGGAGGGCAGGCCTCGGTAGTAGCTGTTTGTCTTGCCTCCCATTGTTTTCGAGTGATTTGATATTGAAGACTATCATAGCATCAACCGGCAGGTCCGTAATTATCAGAGCAGGAGGATCGCCTATTGAATTACTTTCGTTATTCTCACTGCCGGTAGGGCAGCAAGGCTAAGGTTCTTTTCTATATTTCTTTCATGTTACGGCCATTGATTTTATCTTAAGTTAATAGCAGGGTGGACACCTAGGAAACATGTTGTGAAAATTACACCGTTTTAAATAATTCTTTATAACATATTAATTGCTGAGCTATACCTTAGACAGAAAAGACAAAAAAGACTAAATTAGGACGACAAAGAAACATACCTGCTATACAAATCTCCTAGTGTTACAGTTTATTTATTTAAATAATAAATGGCACGTAATCGTGTAAATGGAAAAGGAATATGGGATAATTTTTAATATTATTCATTGAACTGACCAATACGCTACGCTTACGGATAGCTGACGCTATTATGGTAACAATGACATGGTGTTTAATCTAAAATGTATGGTAGCCTGCATCTGTTTTCCCGAATGCATCAATACACAGCTGGCTTGCAATATCCCTTAAGGAAAACTTTTGAATATGTGTTTAATGGAGGGTTTCACAGCAACTTAAGGAGGCTTAATTACAGTTTCCTGAGCGCCATTGGGCAGTTGTGTTTCCTAGAAGATGACATTTGGGAGTCACCTTAACAGTTCTTTCCTGTCTTTGAGTGGCAGCTACATTGCAGCAACACTGCTAAACATCTACATAAGTCATTCAAACTTTTGCAGGAGGATAGTTTCAAAACAGATGGCAGGAGCGCCGGCACGTTAACAAGCTCGTGCATCGTTTTTCACAGTACAATGCGTGTATCGCGCTATAGGATTCGTGTACCCTTAATCTACAATGCCATTTGTCTACATTGTGTTTGATGAAACATAAAACCGTAATATGTACAAACGTTAAATAACGAAACTCTTGGATATTTCAAACACAGTTTATAATACTTATGGAGGTGTAGATTTACAGACCCCTGACATTTTAACAAGGGTAACACATCCTCTCCTACCAATGACTACTGTGGAAATGCTGTGCTGTAGCCAACATCAAATCCCCTTTACTTTTTGTGATCTCCACTGGAAGCAATTTTACATCACAATTAAACAAATAACATGAATTCATGCATGCATACATATAAAATTTGGTTATGCGCCTTGATAATTTCAAACGGCATGCTCATGAATTTGTTCATCATATGTTTTATGCGCCATTATCATTTTCTGAAGGCAGATAAACGCTGGCGCTCAAACTCAAGTCGCCGTGTACTAGTTGCTGTTTGTTTTATCTTTGGCGCTGCTCGGTACCATGTGTATCCGTAACACAACAGTTTGTTTGCATCACTGATTTCTTTTAAAGCGGCACCGGCCTCCTTTTTCCACGCCGACCCCCTTCTCACTATTAGATCAAGCAGCCCGAAGATTCCCCCTGCATTTGGGGAATGTCCTTCGCACTGCAAGGTGGCACAGGAGAGAGAGACCACCGTCTGCCGAGTCTGAATTTGCTTATCCAACAATAGGTGAACTAAACGAGCATCGCTGAAGAAGCTTCAGCAGTAGTCCAATAGATCGGCATTAGACAGTTACGCTTTGCCTTATTATCTATATCCATATATACTAGGCGTGCCCCTTGCTAGCGTTATTTGATTGAAAAAAAGACTTGGGAGTAATCGGCTCCCCCGCAACGCTTCTGTAGCGTAGTTTTTAAAACGTATAAATCTAGAATATTTTTTTCAGTGAATGAATTACCGAAGAACTGTGTCCAGCATATTCTGTCGTATCAGTTTTCCCACAAAACTCCGCTCATGGCTTTCAACGGCCGCACGTTGCTGGAAATTTACGTAATTCGGGCGTACCTCTTGCCAGAAAACTCTGTGTACACTCTTGCGAAAATGCTGTATTTGGCTTTGAAACAGCACATCAGAGCCAGCATTTTTTTTACGCAAACGCGCCTGAGTGTCCTCACTCTCGTTCGGTTTCGCAAGGTGCTCCTCGCACTAAGCATTTCAGGGGTACGAAGTGATTTTTTTGGATATACAATACTTATTTTTATTATCAAGTAGACCGATCAGCATTTTGCAACTGGTATAAATATACCTGAAATACATTCCGTGGCTCAGTTTCATAAACAAGCGCACACCACGCTTAAACGTCCGCTCCGTATCAAAAGAGCTCTGTCACTTTAAAAGAGTAGTACAGGCGAGGCTGAGTGCTGTCATTTACTCGCGAGCTAGTGTCATGTGGTAAAAACCCTCCCTTCCCATTGGTCAAAGGCACGTGTCTAGGATACCGGACTGCAACGTCACCCGAGGGACTCGTATTAAAAATAAGAACAAAAATCCAGAGTGAAAGTATTTCAGGATCACTTAGCGCGTCTTTATTTATCCTTAGTCTAGTAATTGAAGCACCACTGGTGGACTGACTCAGAAACGGATCATGCTAAATTGGCTCCCCAAATGGTATTTATAAAGCAGAAAAATAGAGGAGAGCCCAGCTGGAATTGATGAACAAAACTATGATTTTTCTTTGTGAACACAAGAAAGGGGCACCCGGTGTTTAAAAGCGTTCAGAATTTGAAGGATACTTCTCCCCTTTAAATTTCATTATACTGTTTTACGGACGCAAGAAAAAATAAAAATAAAACTTAACGGAGGCACCCTAAATTTGGAATTTGAACACTTTGGTCTGGAAAAGCAATAAAGGGGTTAAAGAAAGAAAATTGGAAAGTGTATCAGTATGGAAGAAAATGATCATAGCAACAGAGAAGAGGAGCGTCAAGAGTCGGGTGATGAGTCCAACAGAGCTATTATCCCCCTTTTACAGGCACCGGGGAACCTGCAGTTGCCGCACCGAATCACAAACTTTTTCATTGATAATATTTTACGGCCGGACTTCGGGCGCAGAAAAGAAGGCGCGTTGGACGAGAGCAATGTTTCGCGAAGAGAGGATAACAGCCCCTCGGCCCCCGGAACGGGCCAGGTAGGAGGGACTATAGCGGGAGAAGGGACCTCCAACTCTCCTCCGGTTGGAGGGGCAAAGAAGGCTGACATTGCCGTCGACCAGAACGCGAAACCTCGCGTAGGTAGTGGGGACCAGTGCCTAAGCTCGGACTCGGATAGTTCCCAAGCCAGCTCCACGATACCTTCCAGCCAGCCCATGCTGTGGCCAGCCTGGGTATACTGTACTAGATATTCCGACAGGCCTTCGTCAGGTAAGATTTTCTTTAAAACTTATACAAAAAACGTTACTGTCCTTAAATGCCTTTTTGGAAGAGTGAAGGCAAAATTGGTATTAACGTGAATCAATGATTACCAGTGATTACCTGGGAAGTTACGTTGATTTCTTTTTCAACTCTACTTCGATAAAAATATTGTGGTTGGCTGACGTAGGGAACTGAATGAAACAACCTTAACACAGAAACTCAGTTACATTAAAACAGAGAAGTATGATCAGAACGCGTCGATTTCCTTCCAAGTCGACCCACACGCCCACCTCCTAAAATCTACACTGCTAAATGATACCAACAATTATGACAATAATGCCAGTAAGAAAAAGGAATAAACAGAAAGTTCGTGGTAATATCGTGAGCACGTTTGATGAAATAATAATTAACCTTAAAATCAGTTCACAGAGTGCTCTGACGTAAAATGCTAACGTTTGGAGCAGTCATCATGAAATCAAAGCAGTTAAATACAATCGAATAGATTAAAAGTGATTCAAACAATTTTTATTTTTCAACCAACATATGAAGCCCACAAATCTTCTTAAAAAGATTTTTTAAATATGAAAAATTTAATTTTACAGCCACTTCCTATCGATTTTTTTGTAACGAAGGGTTATTTTATTTTAATATATTTGTCCTTATAATAAATAATTAACTCCATGGAGTATGGTAATAATATCTGTTAACCCTTCGTATAAGTACGGTGTAAGGTTGAGTAGCACATTGGGTGATACGAAGGGGTGCAAGTCGTAAATATTTAGAAGACTCTACTTTCCAATAGCCTATTGTAAAATGGTAAGAAGATTCCCCATAGCTATAAGCTAGTTTCGTGTTCTGATTACACGTTCAGTATTTTAACAACAGTGTTAACTATCCGCATTAGTTACTTAAAATAAATTATATGGGTGGGAAAATCTAGTTTGCGCATAATGCAAGGAAAGAAAATTCTTTCGGCGCTAGGACACGAAAAGGTAGATTTGCGCCATTGTTACGCCGTCTTTGTTAATATATAATTTGCATATTTTTGAAAATGAGGTAGGCCCCGGATAGCACATATTTTCGTATACATGAAAATGCAGCCAATAAAACACTTTAGTGTGCCGTTTTGTAAAATATAAATAAATTGTACATTATGTTAAATGCATAGATATCTTACGTAGCGAACGGATCCGTACGCAGAGGATATTTTCTTGCGGCGGTATTGTAAACATGGTTCTTCTTCGCAATTTTCAGTGTCGGCAAATTTATTATTTATTTACACTTCGTTTGCTTTAAAGTTAGACGATACACCAGCTCACGTCTCTCCAAATTCCAGTTTTGTCCCACTGTCTATACTCCGTGCCATGACTCCACGGCGATATTAACTGTGACGCTTTCCATGAAAACATACGACAGCAAAAATGGAAAAGACCGATTTGCAGGTTCCTATTCTAACGCGTAAAAACACCTAAAAGAATTCACTGTCTTGGATGAAACCCGTCTCATCTAGTTTACACGGGTTATTCTTTCTTGAAGCTCTATTTGCAAATATGGTCTGTTATTTTGTCCAAGTGTAATGACTGATTGTATCCAGAACCAGAACAGAGTACGATGCTGCCCAGTGTGTCGATGTGAATTTGACTATAATATATATTCAGCGGTTCCGTAGAACAGTCAGCACTCAATGTGCCCCACGATTCCCAGTTCATTTATGTATCTTATGTCTGGATTTAGCAGTAAATCAAGCATTCCAGATAAGGCGATTAATCAATTTCTTCGTAATGTTCTGTCTAGACATATTTTACTCTGTACTTTTTTTTCGGCGCAATCTCTTAAAAACAGTTAGAAGCTGTTGTTTCAGAGATGCAGTTTTTAGTAGATATTGGTGAATCGACTATATTAGATTAATCGAATAAATAACCCCGAAATCCGTAAGAAGTTTCATATGGAACGAACGCTTATGAATTCTGTTCCTATGGTTACAGAATGAGAAAAGGAGCGCCTCAACCCCTCCCCCAAACGTACTCATACATACCACCCTCCCTTGCTGGAACACATGACCTCTCTGGAAATAACTCCTCATCTCCATGTGTTTATTACTATATTACTACAACAACTTCATATCGCCGTGATTCTCAAAGTGAAACAGGAAATCGCAGCACTGTATTTAAAATAATTAAACACAGAGACGTTAACGACATTACTACCTTTTAGTTTATTCATTAATATCTGTTTATTTGTGGTGTTTAGTTATAGCATGACTGTGTGGAGGGCTATCCGTTTTTTTCCCCTCCGGCAACTAATCAATCCATTTGTTCGTTATCATACTACAGGACCCCGGTCTCGTAAACCAAAGAAGAAAGGCACCAGCAAGGAAGACAAACGACCGAGAACAGCCTTTACAGCAGAGCAGCTCCAGCGGCTCAAGGCTGAGTTCCAGACCAACCGATACCTGACCGAGCAGAGGAGGCAGAGTCTGGCGCAGGAACTGAATCTTAACGAATCTCAAATCAAAATCTGGTTTCAGAACAAAAGGGCCAAAATTAAGAAAGCGAGCGGGGGCAAAAACTCGCTGGCTTTGCACTTGATGGCGCAGGGACTGTACAATCACTCCACGACATCAAAAGGGGACAAATCAGACAGCGATTGACATTTGAAGAGTACAGAGTATATAAAATGCAATAATTTCACAAGGGCCAGTGTATAAATATACCAGCATTAATGGTTTTAAATATATGTATTATTAAATATACGTCTGCAATATTATGTATATATAATTTACGCAAACAGTGTTGTACAAAGCTCGGTTTTAAATATATTATCGATCTTGTTATATTCTTCTTGAAAAAAATTAGATGCTTCTTCTAAAGAAAAAAAAAAATCAATTAAGTTCCTGTCCTTTTCTAACGAAACACCAAGCGCTTTTGATTGGCACTTGATACACAGACACATCTGACTATGAAGAAAGAACCGTCTTGCTGAAGCCCAAAGATTTTTTGATGCATTCAGGCAACTGTGAATCGAAATAAATTTGATTGCTAAGCTATATTTTATTTCTATGTTTGTTTGTTTGATTTACTAGGATCGTTTTTTTTTTCTTTTTTATCGTTTTATGTAATTATATCACTAAACCGGACATACGCAAGCGTTGGGTAATCATATGGAGGTCAGGCTGCGTGTATCCATGAAATATATCATCATTTTGTAAAGATCGTACACGCTAATATAGTCATACTGATAACTTAAAGTATATAAAAACTATATAAATGCATATATATATCAAAGAAACTAGAAACACCGGAGTGCCAGACCTCCGATCGCAGGTTGTCTTTAGCTACCAAATTTGGTTAGCTTCGAGGTGGCTATATTTATCAGGTTAAGCTCGCAGACTAGAAGACTAACTTAAAGGAGAAAAGATAGATAATACGGTTGCAAAATTAGCATTTTTATGTCATTCAAATGTACTAAGGCCTCTAAATAAAAATGATATAGTTTTTATGAAAGAGCAATATAATATTCTTTTTTGTTTTGTGGCACGAGTTTAATTTCATATGAAGATGCCTGTGAACAAGAGGTAGACAACTTTGTAGCATAGAAACGATGTTTAAATACTCTTCAGCACACCATTTTGGACAATAGCAGTAAATCAGTGCCGGCATAAAAGATGATCATATGCGTCATTTATAAATAAATATATACAGAGATACATAGAAGTATACATTCAGACACATATACATAAATATGGTTGAAACAAATCGAATGCGTTGATCTCTAATGTATAACAACGATTTAAAATACTGTTTTATTGTTGTTTGCAAAGACCTTAATATTTGTCGAATTTTGTATTTATATAGATTATATTGAAAATCTATCCAATGACTCATGTTGCTTTTGAGAATAGATTCTGGGTTGTTTACACGCTTATTTATCTTGCAATAACTTTTTGTGAATGAAGCATTTTCGGGGAGGGGGGCTTTGCATGACAGCTGCAATTTGTTACTTATGGACAGATAAAGGTGTTTATGAACTTGGATCTTAGGTTATGAACGTAAGCTGAAGATTTAAGTTGTAGATTGTATCCATACCAAATTGTGGACATTTTTATTTGACTCGTGTGAATTGTGTTTAATTGTGTATATCTGAAAAGTGTGTATGAATTTAAACCCACCAAACTGAACACACTTTGCCTTAAAGGTTCGAAAACGAACTTTTTATGAAGAAGAACTGTGCTCTGAAACAAAAGTATTAGGATAATGCATACTAGTTAATTCAGGAAGGAGTACTGCCTTTATTTCAACAGTTGGTATGACATAATGAATTTATTCATCAGCAAGTTATATGAATGAATATGTTATAGAAAATACGAAAAATGGGATTGCGTTGTACTAATCAATGCAACTTTTTTATTTTATGTTGTTTTGAAATATACTTGGTTTAAAAAATACATGTAAATAATTTGTATCACTTATGTTTAATTATGTAATTAACTGTCACCTTAAAACTGGAAAAAGCAAGCAAATAAACCTCGACGACAACACTAATCGAAGTATACCACGCATGCTTTCTGAAAGCTCAAGTAAAGAAGCCTGATGAAAGGGCGCTGGCTTCTACGAAGTCTAGTGTAGAGAACATGGGACATCGGGAATCATCTTAATGAGAGCTTAGAAACGCTCTGAAAGTGAGAACTCAATTTGCATCTCCCATGAATTATTAAATCGCATGCGAGCGTGCGGAAGTGACGTCACCGTGGCCGACTCAGAGCCTCGTCGATTCACTGGGCTGTATAACTGCAAGCATGTACATAACGACGAGTCTCTTTAAATTGTCGGATCTCTACAGCAGAATGAAGTTCGGGGGCTTTTTTCAAGGAAGGACAAAATACTTTTTACTCATAAGTTGCTCTTGAACATTTCATGTTTAATATGGAGTAAGATTCCACTTCATATTTTATGAGGGACCTCCCAAAATTACTGATGATAAACCCTCAGACCTCAAGCATGTAGACGGTTCGCATTTTAAAGTCTATTTTTATGTGCAAAAGTTGCACGAATAAGCTATGAAATCTGTTCATCTGCAAGCTTACAGTTACATTGCATACTGTACATGCGAGCTTGTAAACAAAACATTACACAATGCTTATTTAGATGTTTAAAAGTGTTATGCAGGGGTGCAATTAAAAATACGACTGCTAAAATACGAATGCTGCATTTATTTATTTTGACAGCAACTGGGTATGAAGCATTCCGTTAATGTACTTGTATTCGAAACGACCGACTTACGATGACTATGTTTTATAAAAACAGCTTAGTTTGAAAATGTCAAATTTTGAAAATAAATCAGCTCTGATAAAATAGTCATCTATATAATTATTGCCCTGCGGTGGACTGGCATCCTCTTCGGGGTGTAACCTCAGCTTTGTGCCCTGTGCTGGATAGACTCTACCCCCCTACTCCCCCTCCCCCCCACCCCGGCCCTGACCAGAATAAGCGCGATTAGAAGATAGTTGGATTTATAGTAACCACAAACTGATCACCATCAATATTTTCCGATATACATTAAGTTACACAAAACTAACCTTTTAAATGATTTTTTATACATACAACTTTTACATATAAATGAATTTGTGGTTACCGAAGCCCCACAGATATCTAGTTTTTATCTTCTTGTAACTTTCAAAATAACTTATACAACAGTAACTTGTTTTTTTAAAAACATTTTTGTTCAAATGGGAAATTTTTTGTTGTTTTCGCTTATGCACTGCATGTATCGTTAAAAAGAAAATACACTGAACGCACGATAAAACTAATGAAGGACTGCGCTATTAAAATATATAGCCTAACTTCAAAGTTAATTTCTGTATACTGTACATTTAATATATCTAATACTAATATTTGTAGGCATACAGCTTTAACAGGTAATATATGCAGGTCTGATAGTCATAACTGAAATTATCACTACATGCTACTCGTACTTCTGTAATTTTTCTTTAATCATAATTAAACATCGCAACTTGCATCAGCCGATCATCCAGGCCAGCTTTCGGTGACCCGCAGTACTTTCCGAGAAGCTTACAAACCAACACTCTGTAGACAAGTCAGTAGCTAACAAAAGCATCAACCAAAATATGAAGAAACAACGTAAATGAAGAAGACATCCAACATATCCGCTGAGGGAACCTTCACCTGAGGAAGTTATACAGTCATTTAATCTGTGACATTCGACCCGATTTTGCCATAAACTAAACTTCACCTGTTCCAAACATAGTGAGTAGTATATATTTACAGTGAAGTGTTTAGATCTTGTTCACGTTGCTTGAATTGGTCCGTTTTTAACAATAAAACCAAACTAACATCACATATAAATAAACGCGTGTATTACACATACGCGCAAATGGTTATTATACCTAAACATGACTTTTGAGATGAATGACTAGATATTGTGGAATATTTTACAAGTGTACAATGACTTTATGTAAGACACGTCATGGCAATTGTCCAAAAACTAAACCCTGAAACGGGCAAAACGGGTCGACTAATTAAACTTAACAACTTAATTTCAAAATAGTCAAGATATCAAGCGATGTGACTGCGAGATAAACAAACAAGCAAACAAACAAAAACTTATGTTCAGTTCATGGTAGAATTATTTAGCTGCCCCTGTCTTTGCGGTCATAAATAGTTAAAATATATAAATATATATATATATTGACTCCAGAAAACATGGCTACATCAATAAAAATTAGGCTGTGCAAACACATCCGGGTTTTATTATATATATTGTGCAAAAAGTGTCTCAGATTGATTATTTGAAAACCATCTTTAACTATCAGCAAACTTTTATAGCGATGCGGCTAGTGTAACCATCACTCGCAAAAAAAGAAACGAATGCCTGGCACAAGCGATTAAACTTAAAAGTTACAATAGTTCATACGGATATATTACCTTTATCGGATGTCTATTTATTATAAACAGCATCTAAAAGTTTTCTGGTTACATTACGTTTTTCAAAGTAATCCTAATACTTAAAATAAGTCAAACCAAATTTTATAAACAATTTACACCGTCTGTAAACTTAAAAAATGACGCAAAAAAGAGAAGTTCAGGAACGCACTGATTCAATTATAAATAGTTCATTTCGCTGTCAAAAAAAGGAACCGGGAAAACTTTGAGCTAATGTGATTAATCGATAAACATCCTGCGGGCCTTTTCGTAATAATTTACACAAGGCAATTTGTATTACGGAAATCTGCGCCTGCGCGTGTCACGTACAAGCACTAATACATGCGCCTAAGAACAGCCGGGACCTGTATTTGACGGGCTACCGGGGTCGCGATGGCTGCCTTTTCGCAAAATACCAGAGGAAAAAAAAAACACAAGCACACAACAATGGCTGAAATAGCGCGAGTATTCAGCCTACTGTGTCAATCAGGCCTACCTGATGCTTCTAAATAATTTCTAAAAAGTTTCTGAAAGCGAGGAAGCAGCTGCTGCTGGAGGCTGTTACCCAGCATTGACCTGCTCTTCAGGGCTCAGGCTTCATCTGCATATCTTTTGCACCCTGTCTTGTATTGGGAAGTAACGCCCAGCAGTCACTGATTTTTGATGAGAAAGGCGGATGCCTCAGACACTCCATGCTGCCCCTGAAAGGGCACTCTAACTGGGGATGAAGGTCAAAGGCTTGTCTCCTAGCTGCAGGTGGCTCCTTCCTCTCTCTCATAGCTCATGTGCCTCTAAATTCAAATCGCCCCTTAAAGGAATCTGATTAAAATTGACTTTTTTGTGTTGTGTCGCCAGAATTTCCAGTTCTCTTATACAGCTCTCCGTCATCGTATCGACAAAACATTTGGGATGATTTTTTTTGTTGTTTTTGAAGGCATTTAATTGTACACAAGTCTTCCAGCAAGAATGATATATCTCACAGATGGTCTAAGCACCACTTTGCTGTTTTTTCTCGCAATTCTTCTGACGTTCTCACCAAGAAAAGTGAGGATCACACATTAAAAGGACAACACAACAACACCAAGACCTCAGTCGGACCTCTGAGCAGAAAACATAGAAAACGCTGGCAATTAAGTTTGCGGTTTGCTCTAAGAATACCGAGTAATCTAACTCCTCTCATACGTCACATTTAAACAAAAATAATAACATTAAGGAAGTTTGCTGAATAAAGAAAAAACACAACTGCAAAAGGGACGTCCCTCATAGTGTCACCTGCGTCATTTTACAGAAGTTTTAAGATGGAGACTCTCGATGTTATATCAGAAAAATTTATCGATACGCATCTACCTCCCGCACAAAGATACAGTGGCGACCCCTCCCCCACCTCCACCAGTTATTTATCTGTGGTTTCAAAATGCTTCCTAGCTAAACGTGAATATGCAATGAAGCGGCCGAGCTTTGTGGCGGAAATATTATTAAACTGCTGAAAGATGTAAGAGGTGAAGAATGGGGATGACATCAGGCTAATTTCACACTTGGCACTCGGATGGCCGGGCCCAAGCCACCGCCTTGCCACGCAACGCAGATCAAAGCCCACTGCCACCACCATAAAGGCAAGGAGCACTCAAGTATGCTAATCCCCAGGACAAATATATTTTAATCTTGTTAGAATACAAGTTAATGCTGTAGCTCAGTGGTTGAACTTTGTTACAAGTAGAGGGATCCACTCTCCTGTGCACCTCTCAGTCCCGTCAAGTAGTCTCACAAAACGGTCTGCCACGGATACAAAAATTCGATTCATGTAAAATAATATTTAAAAAAAAAAAAATCACGCAGTCAGGTCAGCATCCCGAGTGAAAATCCCCCTACTGAAGCACCTAAATATGCATAGGAAATGAGGTTTTAGCAGGTCGGTCTGTCCTGTCACAGTGAGCCCTTTCCCAGCAGCGCCTTGGTAGTCCTTGATCTCTCATGTATGCCGTCAGGCCTGGGGAAGCTTGCCCACAAAGACAGATAGGCACCAAGTTAAACCACGGTCAGCCGTTGCTCCCCTCGACCTAACAATGAATGACAAAACAGGGAAGCCCACAAACTTGAGCGTTCTCCCGCCCAGGTGACTACTTAAAACCTCCAAACGATGCCAACTTCACTTTCCTGTATCACCTTTGCACAAAGGCACAGGAGGGATTTCCAGTCAGCTCTGTGATCAAACTGGTCCTGTCGCCAGGAAAGTGGGAACACCATGCCTGGCCCAGATGGACGCTTCCATCGCCCCTCGACCTCAGGCCCGCAAGACTGACAACTGCTTTCAACGTCTGAATTCCAGATCTCAAAAACAAGGACACTCTTGGGCGTTCTGAGGAGTCACGAGCGGATATACTAGCGTTCGAGAGTGAAGAATGTCACGAAAAATGAGGCACGGTTCCGTTCAGACACTGCAAACCCCTCCGTTGACTAATATATATATGATAACGTCAGTCACCAAGATGATACATTACTAAAGAAGCATCGCAAGTTAAAAGCTTTAATCCTTACTATATTACCACAGCCCTGACCAGGAAAAGTAGTCTGAAGATCAAGAGATAGCTGGGTGAACATTTTATTGATTATTTGTGTACTAATGAAATGATTCGACTCTGGGATGTCATAACATTCAGGGTGAATTCTGCTGTTCAAAATGTAATCCAGACCCTGTAGCGGATGGATGAAACTAGACCTGTATCATATGCTAAAATGTTCTAGCTCATGGACATGTATAATACCCATCCTTACAAGCCTTAGCTATCCAATATACATGTGCAGGCAGTGTTAACACAGGGTGGCGGATCGGACTGTCCTCAAATGTTAACCTGATGCTTCTCACATGCTTTTGGGGCATTTGATGTTCAAATGACTCACCCAGGGCTAACGGCAAATAATCCGGGGTTAAAGGTCACTGCGGCAACTCAGCTGTCTCCCTCTAACATCTGCTCGTCTAAAACAACTTGGTTGTCGAGCGCTTGGCACTCAAATTTTAGAGAGGGAGCCAAAAACACTGCCATGATAACAGGCTTCAGCAGGCAAAACCAACCTTTAAAAGGTTCGCCTTTCTTAGACACACACAGAAGCTCCACATAGATGAAGCAGCCGTGATTCGGGTTTTAACCCCACTACATACCGGCTCCACACATCCCTGCCTAACCACTCCATGGTCTTATCCCTTGATTTCAATGGAATATTTTACAGAAATTTTGAAGTCAAGTACCTTGCTGGGGGCTGAGGCAGCGGGGCTTCTGCCTTTTGGTCCAAAGTCTGGTCCCTAAATGCTCCTCTACCTGCTGGACATAACCATTGGTTATCATCTACCTTCTGCACTGTTTCTAACCAGACCTTCTATATAAACAAGCCTGAGGAACTTTCCAAAACATGGTTTCAGAGCCATGGGTCCATGTGAGAGAGAACAAACGGTAACACTTCGACTGCTCTTGAATGATACGGTGACATCACATAAGCCATGACGACACCAACACAATATTCTCGCCAGGAAGAATGAAACGCTAACATTTTTGCTCGTGAATCGGATGTATTATGATTTGAAAAGATCTGAAAGCAAGGGATACAACTCAAGATTCATGAGAAGGTCTGTTCAAACTAGGTATTCACTTGCTTTCAAACTCAGTTGATAATCTAAGCAAACTATGTGAAAAGGTGAAACGGCCCCAGGTGAAGGTAATGTGTGTAACAGACTACCACATGAAGTTTATGCTCAGCAGCTATAGCACTCAGGTCACATTCATATTATTCAAAACTCGATTCAAAAAGGCCTGTATATTTAACTTGCTATTTTCCTCCACTTATATCTATACTGCTTGCCATTCAACATTTTTCTGAAGTGTCCTTGACAGGCCAATTTTTTTTTGTTAACTTTTAGACTATTAAAGAAGGATAAGCTTCAAAAATAACTGACCCAGAACACATCCAAAGTCAAATATCAATTATAGTGTGCAGGCCCCTTAAAATTCAGAGCGACCGTTAGACCAGGAATTTAGCTATTCGGATGAATGCTCCGATTTGAACAGATTTGCTCTAAGCTAATTCCAAACCATCTAAACTTCATCAAGCCCATACGATAACCCTGGAACAAAAACAGAACAAAAAAGGCGAAACTTGCAGACGAAAATCACTCGCATCATTGTTCTGAAGCCACAACACCGCAAGTCTAGCCTCACGGCAGTAGCAACTGTGAATCACAGGCTTCTGGTATCGCTAATCCGTCGGCAAGCTGCCCTGAATGAGGTCCACGCGTTCCCTATGTGCGAAGCCTTTGTGTCTAGAGGTCCACTCATTTACACCTACTCAAGGACCTCACTCAAGGGTACCATAGTGTGCCAGGAGGACTGCATGCATTTCTTTGCATATGTGTATATGAGCATCGCATTTTTCCTTCTGAGTTGCGAATTAAGAATAACTGAGAATAAGACCCACCCATGCATTTTTTTTTTTTACAGATTTTTAGATAATGCAATTAAAGCAGCAAATAAATATAATGCGAAATGTTACAATTTCAAGAAGTTTCTTTCTAAACGTATATTCGGCATATATATACAATTTTGTTAGCATCCTCTCTCAAATGTAAACCACGTTATCAAACATCAGAGTAGATTTAAAGTCATTAGATGCGATTGATCTGATTTGGAAAAATCGATCGCCGCGTATCAAATAAAATTTAACACCGTCTCATGCCACATTTGCCTCTCTCAGTGAACTAAACACTCAGGAGGTGACCTTTGCGTTGTAATTATTTTGCACCCCTTTGATGCTGACCTTTTGTTCTTCAGCCTGACCTTCTGAGAACACACTTCCTCAAGTAATGTAATGATTATGGGGGGAAGGGGGGTAAAAACATTCTCACCCTCGTCAAAAACACTCACTGCTGTTTTTTTATTTATTTTTTTGCTGTGTAAGAGAAAATTATGCAACGCTTAAAAAAACCATCAGGTTTATTTCAGGGCTGGGGGGGGTGGGGGTGGTTAGGTATGAGGGATTCATTGAAATTTAGGCGTAAGACATACACATACCAGGCACAGCACACGGGCACTCTCACACGTCTGAGCACCCCACGGGCCCCACCCAGCAGACACACGGCGCGTGAGAAAGCCAACGGCTGCACAGATGTCGCGCGCCAGTGAGCTCGCCGTCGCGTGACTGTGCTGGGCTTCTGTTTGAAATGCCTCTTCGTCGCTAAACTCCACCATGATGGTAAAACAAGCAGCCAATTCCACAAGTGATCACGAGCAATGACGGTCGGGGACATTTCATCCTGTTTGCGTGTAACTTTTGCTGCTATCCGAGTTTAGCAGAGATTGGCCAGGTTTATCTTAGAGAGTGTCCCGGCTACATAGTAAGCATGCTGATATTCTCCTACAAGGGTGTCTCCGATGAGGCTGAACACAGAGTACTGACTGAACTGAACACTGACACAGACGTGACGTTATTTATACAATAAATGCTAATTCACAACGATGGAGGCTTTTCAGAATTGCAGTGGAGGGAACAAAAAAAAAATAGAAATGGCAAGGAATCTCATAAATAAGCTCTGAATGTGCTGCCATGTAATGAAAAATAAATCGCGGTGAAGTAAACATTTCACCACCAAGTCCATTCTCATCCCATCGATTTAGCAACTGTTTTGATCAAGGGACACCAAAATAAATCCCAAAAAGAGATCGCATGACCGCCAATCAATAAAAAAAAAACATAATAAACCATTAATGTCTTACAAAACAAACTTTATTAATTCATTATTATAATGTAAAACATTTTTCCTCCTAGCTTACTGTAGCAAAATATACATACACAAAAATGAAGACTGACAAAAAAAAAAGAAATCGTCGGGTTTCACTGTTATTTGGCCATTCTTTGGTTAAACGTTTTACGGGGAAATTTCTTTGCTGGAAAAACAACCTTGGATT
>JAODJX010000083.1:16675234-16691645 GCA_026776945.1 Isichthys henryi
CATGCAACACACCCCACCATGGATCCCCTCAACAATAATTGTGTCTGTAGCCCAACTACAATAAAGACCAAGTGGCATGTCTTCTCTTTGGTAACAGAAATGCCAAAATATATATGAAAATAAAAAATTAAAGCAAAAAGCAAATGATGCACAGGAAACGTGCTGCCGTCTAGACAGGTCAAGGTACGTTTTAGACTTTATGTACATCCCCCTCTTTGCTCCCCCCCCCCCCATTTCCCCGAATGCCTTCCGGAAGACAGAGACAGCAGGTGCCAAGTGCAGGGTGAGCAGCCTGTGGACTTATCCCCTGGCCTCTGAGGGCTCTTTGCCCCCTCCACCCTCCGCTGATCAAAGTAGGAAGTCTCCGTGTCAACCGTGGTCAAAAAGGCTCGAAGGAGAAAGGGAGAGGCCTGTGTGGCAGACGCATCCACATTTCTGCAATGTAGATGTATCCAGACCCCATTGTCTCCTTGAAGACCCCAGCGCAGACCCCTTCCGGTCTCGCTGATTACTTTGGGGGGGGCATCGTCTTTTTCACACACGGGCCGTCTTGACACAAAGAGGACCCTCCAGCCATCTGGTTCCACGGCAGATAAAAGGTTCCAGGAACAAAATGAGTCCCAGCAAACTGTTTTCTTTTTTTTTTTTTTCTTTTTTCAATTAAAGGATGCAGGAGGACGGATACAGGCCAGCCGGCTCAACAAACACACGCAGTGGCGCTTGTTCACGTTTACGCAAATAACTGCCGGCCGTCACACCAGTAAGAGGCGCTCATAATGGCTCCCCATTTCTGTGGGGATTTATACAGCAGTCGCTGCTACTAACGTAGTTAATTACAATTTCAAAGTAAATAGCTTTTCAGAGCCGCTCTCAAAATATGATTTGAAAATGCTATAGTGAAAAAAAATGGAAACCGAATTATATTATATTTAAAAAAAATTCTATTTATGGACAAAAAGTTCAATGTAAAATCTCTCCTTTGGGGTTTTCATCTGGGCAAAAGCAATGGTGTGCCCCCTCCTCCTCCTCCTCCCCCCCCCAGCCTGGAATCCTTATCATGCGATCCCGAAAATCGCGGGGAATTTAATTCCCTTCCTTAACAGTCTGGGGGTTTTCAATGGGAGCTGTCAATAAAGAATTTCCTGAGGAATAAAGAAGGGCTGGGCCGTCATCCTGCAGAAAAGACTTCCCAAGCCTGCTGTCCGGCACTGAGCTCCCGCTCGCACCGCCATTGTGATTTCATCGAAAAGGCTTCCAAGTTACTGTTCATATAAGGGGCTTCTAGAACTTTTGTTTTTTTTCTTACCGGATGCCATATCTGGGCGGGGTGGATCGATAATTAACTGAGTAAATAATCGGACGAACTCTGGAACGGGACGTGATCGTGGAAGTTATACTTTGTAAGACACACTGTTACTCTGCCTTAGGCGAAACGCTGTTATTACAAATGAGGGAATATTTTATGAAACACCACTGAGTGACTCCAGCCAAAACAGATGGCCTTACAATGAATACAATCTTTACAATTAGTTTGTCCTGGGGCTTCCCAATGCATAGCACTTCATGAATCATATTTAACTTGCCCTGATACTTTTTCCTGTCCTTATCTGACCTCTGTTTTCACTCTTCCCGATGAGACTTACAGATGCCAATGAGATTTATATTAAAAAAAAATTGTTAAAAAAAACTGACCAGCTCTAACAAAATTCAAGGGATTTGGCCGATTAATCCCCCTGATACCAGCTCTGATAAATGAAACGAGTGCGGGGTGGTGAGCTAAGTGAGCATCCACAGAACAAGTACAAACAAACAAGTTGGGTGAGTGAGCCGAATACGACAACAGGACGAACAGAAACACAGAGTTAGAACTATAACGCAAAACACAAAGTGAAAAAAGTACGACTAAGGTCAGTCTGTGAGACGAACAGGAACCGTCACAATACGTGGTGACAGAGCTCAGCTGAGCCTCACCTCCGAAACGGGTTTCAGTTTGAACAGAGTTTAGAAGTTTGTGATCAGTCATCAATGGCCCGGTCCCTTTAGAGTCAGGCCGGCACTTACCAGGGCCGCGTACACCAAAACAAAACCTGGTGTTCCAGGTCTGTCTGGTGGCCAGAAGCCCCCTTTTAACTAAGGCTTCAAGAACCATTGACAAGTGTGAGAGCTGCAGCATCTCAGCGGAAAGCTCCAAAAATCTTTATTGGTGACAAGAACAAGATGCACAGACAACTGCCAAGAATGAACCGTTTATTACTATCGTTAGCGTTGGTATGATTGTTATCGTAACATTATTATAACATTTGCAAATGAGCTACAATAAACATGGGTGAGCAGTTTCATCTTGCCTCTGGAAAAGGTCAAACCTACATTAAGTGTAGCAAAAAAAATCCTGTCGTTATCTTTAGTTTAACAGAATTATTTTCAGTTTCTATGAAACATCCGGCAAAACAAGACAGAAAGGAAGAACAGGAAATAAAATGTATCCACGCATCTTGTTATCCAGAGCCGAGCCGAGGCAAAAATAATAATCATAATAATTATCATTATCATCATCAACAACATCCTCACAAATAATTACATTTTTCAGAGAAACCCGTGAAATGATCCTCATGGATGGTCACTCCATCAACGCCACTCAAAACCTGTTTGTTGTGACACAAACAGTTCGAACAATGGGATTTTAATTGGCTTATGGCAGTCATGTGACATCCGCTGACAACTTTCACAGGCAAACTCAATGAACAAGTTAAGCTTCGTGTCAGAGGATGAGACAGACAGGAGTGAAATCGGTCATAGCATGTGATGATCTCCACTTCTTACCAGTATTGAGTTCGACGGGGTTTGAAATTTATCAGCAAAAGTTACTTAATCCTTGAACTCTGAGAAGAAAAATAATCAAAGGTATTGTTTAGTGTTCCTTAGTGCTGTGGGGATACTCAAACTGAGCTGCCCTTCCGTCTCGGGAACCCCCAAATTTATACCTCTGCAGCAATTTGACTGCTTCTCCTTTTGATACAAAATTTATTCATATTTCTTGTCATATGGTGTATTATTTACTTTTCTGGGTGTTTTTAATGGTAGTCTAATGATCTTTACTTGGTTGCAACCAAATTTCCACCTTCAAAACTCATCCCTGTGTGTGTGTGTATATATATACGTATATATGTATATGTGTGTGTATGTGGGCATGTATGTATATGTATATAGCATAGCCATTCTTCGAATTAGTTAATAACTCAAAAAAAAATTTTTAAATAAGATGTTATAGAATCAGAATAAATGTTTCTAGATTTGGGTACAGCAGTTTTAGAGGCCTGGGGAAGTGGCCATTGAGATCTTGTAGTAAATTCATTCCAAGGTGTCCTAAAACACTTTGAGTGAAGACAAAGTAAACCTTCTCCTAGACCCTGCAGGGATCTATTTTGTAGATTCACACAGGTTTCTCTGACTTTCTCAAAGATGTTTCCTCATGAGACAAAAATCTGAGAAACGTGAATCTTGTTTTTACCTAGGAGATACGGAACAAAAATAAAAAAAAGATCTCACTCCAGTGTTTCCTGTCCTCTGGGTCCTGCCTTCTTATATTAAACTTAATAGAATGGAATACAAGAAAAGGATATGTGCACCCAAAAAGGTATATTGCAGCTCCAAATGCGAATGTGGAAACTATCATATTAAAAATGTTATAAAAATTTGCATGTAACACTACATTGCAATGCAAACCAATGTTTTTTCCCCCAATAACCTTAAGGTTTAAGAAAAAAAACATTATGGCGGAAATGGTTCATTGTAAAAGAGAGTATACTGTCGTTATATTTATAATGAAATATACCAATAAACAAAAGAGTAGACAAATAGTTTTGCAGGAAAAGTAACGATCAGATTTGGATACGGAATTTAGAAATAAAATTGGAGTATAAGGCATTATATATATTTTACGATTTCTTTTCCATTTTTAATTGTGTGTACGTAAAAATCTCCGCAAAATGAATACTTAAATGATACCATGGGGTTCTGTGTGGCACAGCGAGTTGGTGGGTAATGCTGCCGCCTTATACTTCCTGGGTTGGGGGCTTGGGGGGAGTTTGCATGTTCTCCTTATGTCCAGGATGTTAAGGATTCCTCCCACCATTTAAAGACTTACAGTTAGGTTAATCGGTGTTTGTAAATTGCCCATAGTGTGCCTTGCAATGGACTGGTATCCCCACCAGGGTATACCCCAGCCTGGTGCCCTATGCTTACTGCGGCAGGCTACTGTCCCCCCTTGTCATCGTGCCTAGGAAGAGTGACTGGACAATGGACAGATAATTGTATGAACCCAAATAATACAATTATCAGAAATTATGACAAGTAAATAAATCAGTTATACTTCCCCTCTTTGGCATGAAGAAAAACTAAAAGGACAATGAAATGAAAACAGATCAAATGTGTGACCCAACTTGCATGTACTTCACCAGCGATATCATTTACAACTTTGGCTGAAGCTGCACAATAGAACTGTTATTATAAATCGTAATGAATTACCTGATTTTTAGAATCATTCACCTTCAGAATGATTCTTATTAGCTTTGGAATAAGCATGAAAAAGCAAACATCATCGGTTCTGGTCTATAGAGTAATATATAATACATACTTTGTGTCTCTTTGCAAACATAGTTTTGAGTAAATATTTTCTGATTTTCTGTGTAGCAACGTTGGCATGAACTTTGACGCCTGTTGTTGCAAAAATGGTACAAATAAAAAAATAGAACTAAAAATGACATGGAGGGTCACAGATTATATCCATGACCCGGATAACTGGTAGTAAGACAGACGGATGGACGGATGGATGGATGGACGGATGGATGGACGGATGGATAAAAAAATGATAAAAATCATTTGCAGAGATTGGGCAGCTGAATGTAAAAATTCCGGCACCGGTAGCGCAGCCGGACAGAGTGCCAGTGCCATCGGCCCACGACCCGGCCCGAGGTAAATGTGGAGGTGCCAGGGATGTGGTGTTGGCTTCTGGAGCCGGGTGAGAGGTCCAAAAATTTCGGGAATCAGGCTCATCAAGTAATTTAAAGCCGGAACAATCCAAAAATGTATAAAAATATATAGCTTAATAATATATGTACGATAACATCAATTAGTTAATAGTGTCCTGTTTAGCCCTATGACCCCTCCAATCTTAGAAATGACTCTATAATGTCTCAACTCTTGTCTGTTATAACAATACATGACAAGTGTATTTTCACTCTCCACTCAATTTAAAATGATCCTTATTTAAACTGACTCTTTCTACCAAAATTTCCCAATTTTTGACTGGCTGCTCTTTGGTTGCTATGAGATAAGGTCACTTGCTAGGCTTGCCGTATAAAATCCTATGTGGTTCCGAGAGCTTCATACCGGCACAGACACACCAGAAAATTGGTAGTACATATGAAACTGGCTTAGGCACAAGAAGTTGCACCAGGAAACATTTTGTAAATACTTTTACAAAACTTTTATAGAAGAAGCTATGAAAGTACTTTTATTAAAAAAACTGATTAGATAATATTTCAAACAATTATACACATTATAAAAAGCATGGTGCATGTGCTATAATTTCCAAAAGAAAAAATATTAAGGATTCATTAAGTATATTGCCTTAAAATACATGCCTGGAAATTAAGATTTCAAATTAGAATAATATATAATAATACATAATCCAGTTTAGTTATTAACTAATATTTATAATCAGAAAATAAGTATAAATCGCCAAAGTGCTGTACTTGAAAAAAATATATAATTGAATGGGCAAGAGCTTGTTCAGCTCTAGTGGTCATAAAATAGCAAGAGTTCAGACTGTATTTGCTCAAGAAAACATGCATTATTTTCATTACTTCAGATGACTACTTGAATTAATCCAGTAGTTTATGAACTACTAATGGCCTAAAAAATGAATAACGCCGGCAACTAAAAAGTACATATCATTTCAGAGGGCCGTGAAAATTTTTTTTATACAAATCTTCGTCAAGAGAGTAACTTGTTGTGATCTGTTAAAGTGCAAAACTTACACATTCAGGATATGCAAACTTATTAAACCACGAACAGCCTTCCATTTAGCAGAAACAGAAATAAACAATCATTCAGATGTCTGGCATCCTAGGTGAAGGCTTCGTCGTCTGATGTCGCTGAAAGACGTCTATGTTACGTCTCATAAGATTATATCGTTTCTAAGGTTTTTGTTTAAATGCTGCACATCATCTCGCCTGTCATTCACTAAACGACATCTTCTGCATGGATACAGACGCTGATGATAGGAATTGCGGCAACACAACTTCCGTTTCATTGTAGCTCATTTATTTGAGAGTTGACCCGAATAAAAAGTTGTATAATACAGATCAAAAGTCATGAACATTAATGAGCATCAGTAAAAATCAGCGAAGACTAAACTGTATTATGTTGTAAGGTATTCGATTTTTAAAAAAATATATATATATAGTTAGTAAGCTTAGTAGCTTAAGTAGCTAATTTTGGCAATTTGTTAGACTTCCACCTGATGCTATAAAAGGAAGTCCTCAGAGATGGGCAACACCGCTGTTCCTTGGCTAATTGGAAATAACAATGCAGAGACACCCTTTGTTAAAAACCTGGACACTGTGTTACTACCAGGACTTAACCGCAAGCTAACTGATGGGTGACTGTCTGAAAAACCGGAGAAGACTGATAGGAAGAGCAGAGTGGCAACCAGGCAATGAATGAGGACAAACAGGCGCAGGAAAAAGTGAGGAGAAAAGTCAGGGCACAAGAGCGAAATCGCTAAAGGGACACTCGGCAGTGGGGAGATGACGGTGGTTCCAGGGCGCTGTAACAGGAATACCGAAAGTGCAGACAAATACTAAGTTTATCGACATGGAAATTTGAAGGCTGAGCAGAGAACCAGATTTCCTAGCTGCATAAGTAGAGCTTGGAAGTCTGGACGTGCCTCCTCTGGAGAGTATCAAAGCCGAGAGGTATGCCCTCTAGCGGATGGGTGGACACCTAAGCAATTCCATCAAAAACAGCGTATTATTCTTCCTTCAATTTCTTCATTTATCCTACCAATCATTTAGTGACTTTGAACCTGAGGGTCTCCCTCTCCTATGAGTCTAGCATGAAGCCGGAATTCCACTAGTGGAATCCCTCAAAGTACTGCCAACTTGAGTGGTATCCATAGAGTCTCATTAACTGGTCTGTCTTACTGTCCTGCTGGTCATATGCGGATCTTTGGGGTGGCTAAGAGGGGGGTTGTCACCTTCGAGTTGTGCTGCTCCTGCCACCTACTGCAGAGGTTACAGTCAAAACTGCAATTTGGAACAAGATGTGGAACGTTTGTCAATGCTGGCTGGCAGAACATTACAGCCAGAAAGACATACCGGTTGTCAGTGGTCTGCTACCTAAAGACAGAGCGGTCCTAGAATGGCCAGTCTTTAACTGACCAACCGTCCCTCATTATGACCACCAGACTCCCAGCACTCCGTTACCCAGAATTCCAGTGAAACAAGTCACCCAATCAATTAATACACTTTTCAAGTAACAGTACAACAACCAAGAAGCGGGAGATCTAATGGGATAAGCCTCTGCGCACTATAATAAGACTTGCTTTTTGATAGTTATCAGGTTTAACACCAGAAATGCCATCAACTCATTAACATTTTCCTTTAAAAAACACAACAGAGCCCAAAGACATGTTGATCTTTCTCTCTTTCACTTCCGAGGGACATATAAGAATTGTAAGGTATAAAGAACAATATCGTCCTGAGCATAGACATTAAAGACAAACATCTTCCACTGGTATCAAAAGGGAGGAAGTTCATGTTTAAGGACACTCCTTCTGCGGATCAATTACTATCAAAAGAGGATTAACCTTGAGGTTGACAGGGAAGGCCCCTGCCTCAGTATTGCCTCGGAGCAGGGCCATAAGAAGTGCTCCTGACTTCATTGACCCTGACCTTTTGGGACCGTTACGTTGTACGATTAAGAAGCGACAATAGTTTGTGTCCGTCACTCACATCTCGCGTTCGCATTTACATTCGAATTTACGAAGATGAAGAAATGGGAAACCTTGGAATCAATGAGCCTGACATGATTCTTAAAAGCAAGAGTACGAAGCTAATTTTCACCCATTTACGCAATACTGATGTACTGTGCCGTAGATGTTTGTACAGATAGCTACTCTTGATACTTTCAAGGGTGAAGGACAACCTTTAACTCTTACACATTAAACATTAGCAATGAAAGTTTCTCATGTTTCCTCATCAAGCAAAGTAAACCCTGAATTTTTCTTAGGAGCACAAGAAACATAAATTAATAAATAAAAGAAATAAAAGTGAAAGCTTAATGTTTGCTTGCAGCTAAATACCTCATTTTGTATTTCATAACGGCTGCTCACAAATAGTGATGAATGTAATAAATAATTTGCAAAGCACTGCATTTTCACAAAATGAAATAATACTAACACAAAGTATAAGCAAAATATAGCTACTATACGACTGGTTTCACAGAACAAATCGGTAACTCAAAAACTGCTACGAAATTACATGCATGGTTGCGTGGACTTAAAGCCCTGTGCCATTCAAGCTCCCAACCAGATTGGGTCACAAGATGCTTTCCCGTGTGGACCAGATGGGACCAGATACTGGTTTGGCGTCAAATTGACTTTGTACTCCAGGGAGTCAACTTCAGCTGCAAGGTAAACGCGTGAATCACATGGAAACGCAACGGGGTTGTCAGCCATGGGTTCGCTAAGGCATTGTTACTTTAACCCACTGTTACCAGTAGCAAAAAACACACGGTAGTGGGTCGTGGCAGTTCCCAGGTTCCAGAATTGCTCTCGAAAATACAATTGCAAACACAAGTACAAATACAACAGATTCTTCTAACCGTTCGTGCCAAGTGCTAAGTAAAAAGGGCTCTCCAAGGGTGTATGATTTTGGGTAAACCGTGGACCCATATGATTTAGACAGAAAATGCTATATGGGACTCAAAATGAGCGCAATAATAGAAATTGAAGTTCGTACACCTCGGAACAGACAGCGGCTAGTCTTCTTATAACGCTATAATAAAACTAAAGTGAAATGTATACACACGATCAGCAGTGTATTACATAGCAGTCACAGCAGATGTCCATAAGGACACAGTGTATATCTTCGTTAAAAGATACTATGTCTTAAAAATATAATATCCACAGCATAGTTAATAGGTTCAACGAAGTAAAAAAGAATAAGGTTCAGAGTAAAACATATCAGCGACTGGCAGCGTTGTGTATTTCACTTACGAATAAACAGCGCGAATGATCAGAGATGCAAAAATACTATATATTCTGAATATCAAAACACAAATCAGTAGTATAGGTTAACGATGGACACATTAATGGACACGTTACTACCTCATACAACATGATGAACATTTTAGATGTTCAATCGTCATTTTCTTTCCAAAATATTAAGTATAAATGCAAAAAAGCACACAGAAACACAAATATAAAATGTATATTGTTATCGTACACATACGTTTGTCGATTTTTTTATATGTTAGGGCATATTCAATCTGCATGCTAGCAAATATGAACTGCAGACTATTTAAAGTTATGCTATATACTTATTTTATATAATATACATATGTGTACAACATTACCTAAATATAAAGTAAACTTAAATCTCCAGTACAGAGCCATTAAATGTAAAATTATTGTATGTCTGTTGTATAGCGTTATATGTCAATATAAAATGGCCCGTCGCAATAAAACCGACTGTATATAAAGTAATGTCTTAAATGTACATTTCTTATGTCAAACTATACTATATTCAATGGATATCTGTTACACAGAATATGTTACACAGAATGAAATATTCTGTTACACTCCATTATGTAATCATTTCTAATGTATACATACATTCATTTTATATAGGTGTATATATGTACGCACACGCATTGCACATACTCTGTAAATATTATATATCGATTTAAAGTATTGTGTTATATACCCATTTCATCAAACATGCTCTGTTTCATAGTAATATAAAGTAGTCCATTAGATATCGGTTGTATATTGGATATAGTCTGATTTAACGTAATCTGTTATATTTCAGTTATATGTTAATACAGAACATTAAATGCTCACTATATGATAATTGTTCATTTAATGTAGTAGTCTGGTACATCTAAGTTATATGCCAAAAAAGCCCTTTGTATATTCGTCGTTATATATGTGTCGTATACTCATGATATTTATGTGTTGTAATGTTTATGGCTGTTGTATATTCTTTATAAATTCCAGTGTTCCCAGTATTTTATATTACCAACAATGTAAAAACAATAGTTGTCAGTTATCAGGTACAATGGTCTAGCTTTCAATATTTGAACAATCGCGTGTAATTAACGCTAAATGATGTAAATACGTATTTTGAAGAAGGCCCAAAAATTACTACTCACATAATAATTCGTTTAAAATTTGGAAATCCCTGTGCACAATTATCTTGCGTGTAAAACTATAGTACGAAAATATTGTTTAAAAAATCTTGCTCTTACACAAACGTCCAATATATCCAAGGGATCACAAGTCAGGAAACAAGTAATCAACAAGTCAAACTGCAAGCGCAACTGAGGGTCAACCAGTCATACATTTATGTATTACCCTCTCATCTACAATCGACGTCCTTTTTGACCCGATAACGTCAGTGCAGAAACAATTCAGTGAACAAAAAAAAAAAAGAAAAGTAACTCAAACTCCATCGCGTCCAAACAGCTTGACAAGGTCAAGCCGGAAGGGTCCTTAACAACAGTACACTGGTACACGTCCATAGCTGCCTTTCATGTACCACTGTGCTTAGCTATTAATCCTCTGCAGTCCTGGGCGTGAGACTGAACCACACCTAATTCACACTAATGCAGACGTCTGATGTTTCTCAGAAGGGCTCATTCATACGGCAGTAAGTTTCCTAAACTTTCCGAGACCTCAGGATAGGCTGGGCAACCAAAAAATAAATTCATTTTATAGGCCACGAAGCCAAAAGGAATCTCGTGAAAGTTAACACTGCTTATTATAATCTATTTATTTTTTTTAATGAAAGACCACTATTCCAGTAACAACAAACACAATGCCGCAGTATAGTTTAAGTTAGATGGCTGAAATCAATTTAATCAGCACAGAAAACAATCAAATATACATCAGCACTTTTCCTATCCCAATAATAATACTCAGTACCAAATAATAGGTACGACGAATTTCAGTTGAGGCTGTTTTAAATTAGGAGATCTAATCCTAAAACGCAAAACTGCAAAAGACTTCAGCGTCAACCAAAGCACAATAATGGGACAAGTCACTTAAATCAGAGAGTCTAGAAAAATCTCCTGCTCCCCAGTAAGAAGTGGTCACTGTAGGTCATTTTTGGTAAACATGATTGGCGTACGGGACAAACGGCTCACTCGGATCCTGTCGCCGACTCCGGTTCTGTGCCAAAAATGAAGTGGAGCTACTGGTACCAGTGGTGCCATGACTGAACTGGGCAGCAGTGGTCTGTCGGCGGTCCTGATCGCAGAAAGTATGCCCGTATTTTGGAGAGGCCAGCTCCGTCCCTGGCGCCCAATTAGGGGCTTCCGACGTTCCCGCTGCCATAAAAAGCTATTTAGTAAAAGAAAATGACAAACCTTAATTAAAAAAACCGTAAGCAGTGGTAGCTATAAAAATACAACTGCATATATTTTCAACAAAACTCCCAATTAGATCAGACAATGTACCCATGGCTTCATCTATGACGAGACGATGCATCTCTCATCTTATATATGCGTAAATACAGGATAAACATTACACATGTATGGTACTGTAATAACACCCCAGATGCCCGTCGCTGGACATGCTTTCTACATTGTGCATTTCCTTTTAACAAGGCCTCCTCTTTGCTGTCCACTGGCTCTGTGGTAATAGCACTGAAATGTCAGGTCTTCATCGCACCGCCATATCTAGGAGGCCACCATTGGGGTGAACTTCGCTGAACTTTGCAAGGCCACGGATCCTGCTCTCAGTGGGCGAACTGAAATACCTCATAGCTGCCGAGGCACAGATTACAGGGCGTTAAGCCAGGGCTTGATCCAACCGCGCACCTTTGTGGCAACCGAGCGGACAGGCGGATTAGAACAGTGCTCCTTGCCGTCCTTGTGTAGGCAAGGGCAGGGGCCGGTAGCCTGAGCGCTGCTCTTGGGGACAGGAGAGATCTTCCTCTTCCTCAGAGGACTGGGGATCATGAGCTGAAGTGCTCAATCTGTTGAGCGAAGGTTTACAAACAGTGGTTTCTCCCGAAAAGCTTTTTCCGTATTTTTTTTAGTCGCTTTCGATTTGACTAGAAACTAAAAATAATAAAAACAATAGCGAAAATATGGACATAGCATGTTTTTATAAACATTTCTCAATCATCGTACTTACCTCGTTAACTGTGTTGCTAAAATTATAACGATGTAGTTAAAAGTGTGTGTGTGTGTGTGTGTGTGTATGTGTTTGTAAACATATATGACAAACATTAAATCACATCATAAATGTAGCTAAGGCATGTATTAGTTTATCTACGGTAGAAAAATTATTACAAATGTTTTTTTTTTATTTGCTGTACTAAGTTGGTTTCTTTTCGAATTAATAATTTAGTCATTTACTTGAAACATGACACTAAGGTTCACAATGGGAATTAAGCTATAAAACTATAAGTGGAACTTGCGTCCTTTGCTACATGCATTTAGTAAAAAATAAATAAACAAGAAGCAGACACAAGAGTAAATTAGCAAATCTGCAAATAGCAAGCATATATTTCATGGAATCTCACTTAATTCTGATAATTTTCCTAAAAATTCACTCAGAAAATCGGACACAAAATATCTTCAAATGAAAACTCAATATTTACTTGCAGTATATATAACCTACGATAACTGAAAATTTGTCAGCGATTAAGCACGGGAAACAGCGTAATACCTACATTATTTTTTACAACGTTTGAAGAATGGTAAGAAAAATTTGAGTGCAAAAAGTAAGCTGATAAATGTTACTACATTACTATATTACTATAGCATTTGCTACACAACAGAATCACAATTCAATGATCCTTTGCAGCAGGGGCACATGCAACAGAAATACAATTATCTTAAAGCGAAAAAACATTTTTCCAGTTACCGTATTTTCCTAAAGATTACAGGCACCAACTAATGGTAACGAGTAAATAAAATACTAATTTTGTATGTAGTCTGTAACCAGTATCGGCTAATTTATTTTCTGGTATAAAATGATCGTATAAAAACTGAATTAAAAAATATAATGATTTACAATAATCACTATTAATTCAACGGTATAATTTTGTACACTAATACACAAGTAAGTTATTGCTTAAAAAATTAATTTAAAAATATCATAATGTACGTAAAAGCAATGTTTGCTCCTAAAGTACGTTTTTGATCTTATATGAAAATAACTGACATGCAAAAATAAAAACACCACAAAAAAAAATCAACGGTGAAACTGAGACGACCAGAATTGCGTTTTGTCAATTTAATTTAATTTGCCGTAAAAAAAAAAAAAAGAAAACGGAAGCTTGGTTTAAACCTGAAAAATTGATGAAATATACACCCGATATATATCGATCATTATTCCCATCTAGGATTATTATGTGTGTTCCATCGACTGTTTCATTTCAAAATGTTAAACCATGAACCATCCAGGTTTGTTTTCTTCTAAATAAAATAAATGAACGTAATTAGTAAATTAGCATACTGATCATGGAGAAACCGCAGTGTTTCCAAGAAAATCTCTAGTAGAAAAAAATATTACATTAAGTTTATCTGCAGCTACTGAGCAACCAGGGACAAATGCAGGCTACTCTGGATCGGCAGCTGAAGCACGCTGAGTGGTTTTTGTTACTAAAAAATATTGCTTGTTTTTCATCATATCACTCCATTATCACCTTGGCGTTACTGTCACTAGGAAGTACAGAAGCTTCATGCTGCCACCATATCCCCCCCACGATTATTATTTTTAGTAATTTTTATTATTACTATTATTATTATTATTTGTAGGGTTATTGAGGGTAACAATGCACCAAGTTGGTTTGACCTGGATCACATCCATTAGAAAATAAAACGTTCTTTGTAACTAAGGCTCTTGTTTCAAAAATGACGCCTGATAGCGATTCTCGGAGTGCGTAGCATTAGCCGACTTTGTTACGCCTCCTAAATCGTGGGTCTACTAGTAAAAAACACATAGCACCCACACACACACACTCACACAAACACAACCTCTCTGGGACAGAGATCTGTGGCAGGTTGAGGTTGTCTCTCTGTCACATCACAGGGCAATAAGGGATAGGCATTCCTTCGCCGGAGTAGACAGCGGCTCCTGTACCACAAAATGGAGGCCGATCCACCCCAGACCCCTGCAGTGGGTACAGCTGTATGCAGAATTGTGAGCAATCACAATGCCAAAAGGGGATACTGGCCGGATACTCTTGGACGTCTGCCAGAAACTCCCTGAAAATGTCTCTGCGGCCACCGGACGCAGCGGACCACATCAGTTTTAGAAGGAGACTCTTTTAGAAGGACAACGTTTGAAAAAGGGATTTTCAGGAAGGGAAGGGAGGGAGAAAAAAAATGACTGAGCGGTGCAGATCTTTTAGATGTCACATGACCTGTCACATGACTCAGGATGCACTGGGAACAGCAATGGCTGAGTCGCGGATTTGCTCACAGTCGTGATCTACCACAGTTTGCAAGTCATTATGTGGCTGCTGGGTCTGTGTCGTTGTGTACAAACAGTGGGCGTGGCATGACAGAGCACACACCTTAGCTATTCACAGCACAACAATAAAACCAAAAAGCACAATGCTACCAAATGAAGACTCCCCTATTCCCCAGATCAGCTTAAAGAGCGACATGTCAAATCGGGTTGTCTGTTAGCCAGAGTGGTACTGTAAACCAGCACAAAAAATACTCATCAAGCTAAAAACAGCGACTGCCAGGTAACAAATTCTGCTTACGCTAAGGGCAACAGTCGCTTCATCTTTTTTCAGATTCACCGCGATCAAGGGATGAAATTACACTGTTTGGCCAAAACTGTGTAGCAAAAAATCATCAGACACAGAATGGTCATGCTAACTCCCGTATGCAATAGCTATGGGACAGCTCGGTGAAGCCCAGTTTTCACACCACGAGGTGTCAATGCTAAGAGAGTGCTGCTGGTGTGCTCTGCAATTGATTTATTTATCTATCTGCAGAGAGCTCCTAACGGGAGGCTGAGTCATTAAACTTCCTTCTTCGGCAAAACCAGTAGCTACGTTGAAACGTCAGGCGCGAGAGCGCGAAACAGATACAATAACAGGTTCTGCTCCCGCCATCCTGCCCCACACTGGCTCGATAACGGTGAAACTAAAAATTTGTCCAGTCACTTACACTTCAACTAATTAGCAAAAATCTTCCACGTCATATCAGAGGAAACCCACAACAGCTGCTACCGAATTCTTAAAGTAGATGGTCTTATTCATCGATTATTTGAGAAAAAAACAAAAACTTATTTTTTTAAATTTAAATTTAAGATTCTTAAATTTAAGGTTCAAGCACAATATCTCAGGACAGCCCTTTGTAGACGTCACAAAGAGAATTTCACCGACTTCCAAAAAAAGATTCAGCAAAATGTGCACATAATTTTCAAAAATCCAAATTATATAATCATACCAATGCAATGTTATACATTCAAATATATAAACAAACAAACTGGAGTCCTTCATAAAAGCTAAAAAAACAAGGCAAAACCACTTCAATCCACTGAATAACAGCAAAAATATAAACCAATTTGCTGTACATTGCCAGTGAAACTCAGACATGCAGAAATCAGAACCTCTCATCCTTTTTACAGTCTTAATTTGACGTTTAATATAAATTAAAGACAAGAGGGAAAAAGAAGTATGAAAAAAACAGCAACACTGAAATAAATAGTCATCGTCAAACTCAGCTACAAACACTACCAAAGTTTTAGTGAATGGAACAAGGCGGATAGGCAGTAACGCTGAAGTCCTAAATATCACTTAAAGCCGCATCGCGCACGACTACATGCATAACTCAGGATCATGCATGAAAATTACAGATGACAGGAATTTTACCACCGCTTTTTAAAGTCTTTATCAAAAGATATCTCCTGAATATCAGTTTTTTAAAAAGAGAGAGAGAGAGAGAGAGAGAGACAGTTTGAGGGCTGGAAGAGAACAGTGCTGTCAGGGCTGTGCAGGAGCCATTCTCAGCCTCTGGCCCCCTGGGGCGCCGGGTCGACCACCCCTGGGGCGCCGCGCCCGCCCCCGCCCCCCCCCCCCCCCCCGCACCCACCCCCCCCCCGCGGGTGGGGGGGTGAACCTCCGGGGGGCTGTGGGGGTGGGTGGGAGTGAGG